>VYXC01000731.1:56912-131667 GCA_013397175.1 Platysteira castanea
TCCCTTTCTCCCTCCCTGCCTTCCCTTCCTTCCCTTCTTTCCCCTCCTTCCCTTTCCCTTCCTTTCCTTTATCATTAGACTACGAGTTAAATGAAATAACATCTTGTATTTCTTTCTTTAAAATACACTTGCATTTACTTTGTTAGAAATGCTACAAGGTAAAAGATTTATAATACAGCTTTATTTATTACAACTCAAAAAGGGATGTGTTAAAAGGGATAACTCAAGAAAGATACATATCTTCAAAGCTAGGTGCATATTTTAATGTTGTCTTGAGACATGTAGATACACAAATCATACCAAATGTTCATGTAGGTTTATATAAATATATTTTCTACAGCAATGGCTGTAAAGACACTAAGCTGATTTTCTAAAGCTATGGCCCTTCATGGTCACAGCAATCAGAAACCGTGTTTGACTGAGAGCTCATTTTCCTATAATTATTCTATTCTAAACTCAAGTTACTAAGTAATAAAAATTTTGATTTTCTGCATTTCTAAACACTTGTATAAATCTAAGAGAAAATTCTATAGCAATACGTGCTTGAAGCTACTGACTCCAACCTGTTAGCTATTTGTTGCATCTAGGTTTATGCACAGTAATGAATTGTGACGTCAAAGGGGTAACTTTAAATAAAATAGACATAGATGGAAAGAGACACGAGGTACAGCAGCAGTAAATTTCATGTTCAGTTCTTTGTACTGGAAGGTGTCCAAGCCTTTTGACTACAGAAGACTGGATTCTGTTATGTGTTCTGAAATGTTGCCTTAATCTTACGATTTCTCTTGATTTGATTAGCGCCACTGTGTTGTAGAATGGATTTTATCTTCAGATTTAAAATAACTTTCTTGCTGTCTCTCGTGCTATATAAAATATGCTTTGAATTAAGGTTATTTCAGGTTTATATCTATTTTCAGATAAACCAACCAACCAACCGTAATTATATTTACTTTAGAGTCGCATTCAGACATTCTCTACCACTTAGCAGTTGGTTAGAGCTTGGTGATAAAACCACCAAAATTGTGGGCTCAATCCCCGTATGGGCCATTAACTTACAAGTTGGACTTCATGATCCTTCTGGGTCACTGCCAACTCAGAAGATTCTGCAAATCTGTGAACAAATCTTATGAACTTTGTCTAAACTTCGATAAATTTTTATACTCATTTTAAGCTTCAGTTGCATTTAATCAAACGCCTTTATTCACAAAATTCCCTTTTATATAGAAAGATTGGACCTGGATTCCATGCACTTTTATTTCTGGATTCTTCCGTCAAGTTCATGTTTTTCAACTTTTGAGAAAAAGAATATGAAGTGGGGGAAAAAAGATAGATTAAAAAAAATCAAAGCAAGGAAGCAAATCAGAAAATATTAGTGTATTTTAGGATTAAAAGAGGATATTCTCAAGTGCCTTCCAAAGGAAAATGTGGTAAAATTTTTTTACAACTTTTATTATCTCTCACATGTTTTGAGTTAGTGTTGGTACTTGCTTCAAACTATTTTAAAGTTAAACACTTTTCTGTGATTTGTCTGCTTGTGAATTTTCCTCCCATCAGGCTTTCAATTTAATTTGATTTTGATTTTCTTTACTAGAAAGAGAGACACTTACAAAGGTTAATATCAGCAGGTCATTTTTTATGTCCTTTACTATTACTACATCTTCAGTAATTTAGAAGAGTTTAATGTGACAGCAACACAGAACTTTCAAATGCATATTTCTGAGTGTATAATTTCTCTTTTGTATCTAGAAAATGAATGAGGAAAAATTCAGAAGGAAACTGATGCTTGAATTGATATTTAAGAAATAGAATAATTGAAGAAAAATAGTCTCTGTCATGGCAACTTACAAACTGATGGTTACATGAGGGCAAAATATTACACAATGCTTTTATGAAATGTGTTCTTCCTCTTATGTAATCTAGATAATTTTAGCACTACTGTGAATTCTCCTAAGCCATTTTTATCTATAGTTATGCTAAAAGTTTTTCACTGGTCTTTGAAAAATACAGTGGTTGCATTTTTTTTTTGGCAATCTTCTTTTAAGAAATGAGATATTCTTTTAATAATGGTGATCTCTTTGGCACCTACACTAAAATTATAGGGCTTATTTGTTTTTTTATTTATTTTTATTCTAATTGCTTTTAAGTGATTTATATTCTTTGAATTTTTTTGTAGTTATTCAGAGGCAGGGGGATTTTTTTTTTTTTTGAACTAGGTTATCTTGTTCCTTCTGTTTTTGTCCTACTTGCCATAAGGAAATATTGTTTATTTATTTTCTTGCCGGTATACATATTCTTTATCAATATGTTCCGTTTCATTCAGCATCTTAGCATATTGGTAATTTGGCTCTGTACCTACTGTTAACTTATTACTTCTATAGCCTCTGAAGAATTCTGTTGACGATTACTGGCAGCTTATTAAACTGACGAGAACATAAAATATCGGCATGTTACTTTCAACTAAACTCAATTATTTTGTTGTTAATTAAATTGGTCTGCTTCACTGATTGGGAAAGAACAATATACAAAGTAAAATATTACATGGTAAACAAAATTGTACACATTTAAACATGCTAAATAAATTCAGTTCATCACTAGTAAGGACCTCTCAGAATGTTTAGAGATGATTATAGAAGTAGCCTGTCTCGTATCACTCTGTAATTGTAAAGAAGTATTTGTTTAAATGGGAAGTTTACTTTAGCCATCTTACCTTTCTCTTCTGTACTCCCTGAGCACTTTTAATCACAGCAAATATTTGGGCTGATAAAAGCCAGCATTTATTTTTTTATTTAATTAGTCACACATTTTATTAATTTCCCAGTCTATCCAATATCTTTCAATTTAATATTATTTAGGAGTGGGCAATACAAATCTGCTTAATCTCTTTATGCTTCAAAGTTTTCATTTAAATTGAAACATACGAGAAATACACAGGTTTTGGTTGAGTGATGGATTTTGGGCCTGCAGTAAATTAAGAAACTGCACAGTTCAGTGTGTTTCATGTGAAAAGTAGTTTGATAATTATAAATACCTTAAAATCTTGGCCCCTTCTGCTTATCCAACTTTCATCTGTCCCTATTTGCTTTCCCTGTCTGTTCCAATAATGACAGCAATTTCCACAGCTTATCACTGTAGTTTTCTTGCAGAAAGCTGTGCCCTTTCCTTTTTGCTGTCACTGTATATGGAGGATATTCCATGAATCAGTTTACAGAGCTACCATTCTGTCCTTCAGATTCTGTCTGAAATCCATGTCAGAACTATAGTAAACTGGCTATCAATAAGGACTAGACAAGTGACCTAATTACAAGCTCTTGCATATTTACATGATTAAAAGAAAATATGTAATTATTAAAACCCTTGATGCTTCTCTGTGAGCCTGCGAATTGTATGCCAAGTTGACTTGGGTGTTCTGGTGTGCCTATTGGCAATGTCCTCCTGTCCTAGCTTGGTTTATGTGTCCAGCTGTGACATTTTACTTGTATTTAGCAGTAAGCAGGGGCAGGGACTGTTTTATTATATGCTTAGCACAATTTGTGCTCTAGTTCTCTGTATTTCATATGCAGAAAACTTATTCCAGAGAATTAATATATTATCCATTGGTGCAATCTCAAGCAGACTTTAGCTCACTTTGTCCATGAAAAATTGCCAGCAGTTTTTGTACAAAGTATCACTGGGAAAGACTTTCCAAATATAATGGTAGTGTTCACTTTGCCAGGAAAATATGATCCAAGGCAATAAAAGCTTCAGGATGTAAAGCAGTGAACATTGTCTATAAATCTTAAGCTCACTTGCTGTAGTATAGACAAGAAGAATATATTAGTGCACAAGTACACGGTTTTAAGCAGAAAAGATGTACCTAAAGGTTCTAGCTCATCTTAAATAATATATAGAAAATATTTGCAACTGTAGTTTTTAATCCTCGCAATTTGTGTAGATGCTCTATTGCACAAGAGAAAAACTACCTTCAAGTAGTAAGCCACATGTGTATTTACAGAGAGAGATACATCTACTCAGCCAGTCTGAATTTCTCTCGGCCCTGCTCATCCTGAGGTTCAGAATTTCCTCTAAGTTAAAACAGAGTTTGATAACTGAACTGTCCGGTAACAAGGACATTTCTGCCTTCTGGATAGTTTCTGGGTTGAGAGATCTGATTCACTTGTTAGTTATTCACTATTACTGTGAAATCCTGCCTAGGGCTTTTAAGATTTGTGTCAGCATTCATGTCCATGACATCTTATGCAGGATTACGCATCTGCATCTTACAAGTATGCTTTCTACATCCATATTCTCAGATTGATTTTAGTTCAGTTTCATGGTAACATTTCCCCTCTTGTTCAGAAAATCACCTTTATAGTATACCGATCCTTGCACTGTTTATATGGTGTGCCTTTTCAATTCCTCTTTTGAACAAACTGTTCATAGTATATGTCTCATTTCTGGGATATGGCATTCATTAATATTGTCTGATAGCTCAGAGTTATAAAGCATAAACCACCTTATAATGCAGGGCAGTGTGAAATGTCCGTAAAACATTGTAGGATCATGTTCTGATATGACAGGAAATACCATGGTAGAATACACTAAGAAGCAAGAAAGTATAGAAGGGAAAAACTGGCATTTAACTTTGGATTCTTCTCCTGACTCTATGAATTACAAATGTAAAGGTGGCTTAAGCTCCTCTGCTCCCTTTTTGCATAGCAGAACCGTCTTCTGGCTCTCAAGTTGCCCCCAGATAGATTTGTTTGCCTTACACATCTGCTGGAAGTTTCTCTTCTCATGTTAGTTTTCATTCAATTTCTTATGAGATGTGTGCTTTCATCAAGAAAAATATTACTTACCTTTCCTCCAGTAGGGAGTTTTGATCAACAGAAAGGGCTGCTGCAAGTGCCAACTATCATATTCCACCCTTTAAATGAGTAACGTGAGGATAGATCCTATTCCTCGTCATCAAAGCTGTTGATTCAGTATGCCAGAACATTGACCTTCCTCAGTCTCAGATCGTGGTACAGCAATGGATTTTCAAAAGTTGTTGTCAGTAAAGTTATCCATTTTTTCCACTAAACAAGGTTCCTTATTAGTACAGAATTGTCTCTGCAATTTTAATCAAGGTGCAACTGTTTTCCATCTCTGCAGTTCAATCTCATAGAAATAAAATTTAGTGCTCTGGCTTCCTCTAGAAGTTGAACCTCTGTGGATTTCATTGTTGATCACTAATTCTTATCCCTGACAGAATCAGAGCATGGTTGATTTTGGAAAGGAACTCTGGAGGTCATCTGGTCCAACTCCCCCTTTTCAAGCAACATCCCATAAAATAAGTTGCCCAGGACAGTGCCCAAACAACTTCTGAGTATCTTCAAGGACTGAGTCCCTACAACTTTCCTGGACAACCTGTACCAGGGCTCAGTTGCCTGCAAAGGAAAAAAAAGTTTTCTTATGTTCAAACAGAAGCTACTGTGTTTCAGGTTTTCCCTGTTATCTCTTCTGTCACTGGACATGACCAAGCCTGGCTTAGACTTCTTTATACCCTCCCTTCAGATATTTGTACACATTGATGAGATCCTCTGTAAGCCTTTATTTGTCTAGGCTCAACTGTCCCAGCTCTCTCTGCCTTTCCTCATAGAAGAGATGCTCATGTCTCTTAACAATTTTAGTGTCTCTCTCTCTAGTAGCTCCATCTCAATATGTGCTGGGAAGCCCAGAACAGAACAGAGCATTTCAGGTGTGGACCCACCAGTAGTGAACAGAAGGGAAGGTCACCTCCCTTGACCTGTCAACACTTCTCCTTGGTGACAGAGAACTCTATCTTAATAATACCGGGTCCACCCAATAGTCTTGAGGTTTATTCATGTCAGTAAGTGATCAATCCAAAGGAAATGCCATATGACACAAAGAGGATAATAGGCTTTTTTCAAGATTGCTGATGTCAAGCCTCTTTCAGTAATCAGAACTGTAACTATCAGTGACTTTTCAGAGAACTTTTCTAATTCCCAGAAATTTCTGAGCCGCACATTAATCTCTGTGTTTACCTTTGTGGTTCACTGTCATTGCAGAGTTATCCCATGTTGCAGTCAGTTGAAGTAACTGGAAATATCCTGAAGATATTGTTTGAGTAAAGGATTCTGAAACCATCTCTAAGTAAATCCGAATATTTTGTCTTCTTCTTCCAAATAAACCTGTGAATGTTCAACTGGATTGCTTCTGAAAATGGAAATATTAAAAATTGTTTTGATATATGTGTTTCATATGTATATTCTCATACTGACTTCCTCTGCTGTCTGTTGTACTCTTAGTATAAGTGGTGTGCAGGATGTAGTTGTCACTGGGCACGCTCTACTTTATGCCTCCATGTACTAAGCATTGGCAGGACATATATACACTTACAGTGTGCTCACATCCTATCTTGGGATCTCTGATTGCTTCTAAATATCCCGTCATTGCATTGCTGTAACTCTGATGTGTTCTGACACAACTAATTGATAATGAATTATTATTTTATTTCAGAATTGGGTTTTGTGTGTGTGTATCTTTAAGGCCTTTCTATCATACCAAGTATGACTTGGATAAAGTATAGAAAAAACAAATTCAAACACTAAAGCCCTTACCATTTGCCACAAATAAATTTCAAATTCTAATTCACTGTCAAAATAAAGGAGGTAAGTCAGATATTCAGTGAGATGTAGTAATGCTCTAGCTAATGATAATGCTATTGGATGGAAAGTTATTCTGTTCACATTTTTCATTAACAGCAGTATAAACTACTAAGAAAAGTAGTGTGTTAAGAGAGATAGTGTGTTTTTCAGTACTGTGAATTTTATGAGCACAAGTCTGCTCACAAAGAATTTTGTGTCAAAAAAATCTACAAAATCAAGTTCACAGACATCTAAGGTAGAATTTAAATGACATAAGCATAGACATCTAAAGCTGTTGGGGGTGCCTTAGGGTATCCAAGGCATCTGTATAGGGCAGATGTGAGGCAGATCAAATGTGAGCATCAACTGGACCAGCAGCTGGACCATCAGCTGGAGACCAGGATATCCTAGGGCATCTGTCACCATACAACTGAGTTGACCTTCTAGGGTGTGATCAAGTTTCACATTAAAAAATCTAATTGTAGATGTCCACATGTAAACTGTCTGATTCTGCTGAAGAGCTGTGTTCCACTGATGGTGTTGACTAGATTTTCTCTGTCTATAATAGGAGTTTAGAAATTTTACGCAAATGCAGGCTTGTTAACAGGGAGCTGTATTACATTCCTACTATATTTTCTTATATAGTTATTAATTTTACAGTAGAACTGACAACATTTTTGGTTTTGTCTTAAATAATATTAAAAAATGTTAGTATTTATTCTTGCCCATTCAGTGTTTGTTATGTGTAGGTAAAGTAGAGGGGGAAAAAGAGTTACTTATTTTCCAAGTGTATTCTTTACAGAAAGATTAATTGGTATTTTAAATGTCACAATATTTCTTTTCTAGACAGAGAAAGGGAGTGCCCTACATGAAGCTGCCCTATTTGGAAAGGTGGAGGTAGTACGCATTTTGCTTGAAACAGGTAAATCTGATTTACAGGAAATACTAAACAAATATCCTTAATTTTCCTCATCTGGTGTATGCCTCCTTAAGTTTTGGTTATACAAATTACTTTTGTCTTTATCAGCCTTTGCAAATCGAATCACATGTACTTCTCATTAAAACAGTGTTCTTTTAGAATAAGAAATTGCTATACGCAGAGAACAAAGGTGATGTTCAGACTCAGAAATTCCATATATGACTCAGTGTATGCCACCGTATTCTGAGAATAAATGAATTATGAGAACAAAATGGCTACATAAAATTTTGTTACTCACTCTGAAAGACAGCCAAGAATCTTTGATGTAGAGACCAGAAGATTCATGTTCGCGTTTATTTCCTTCAGTTAGCTATTCCTAGCAAATATGCTATTCTGCTTGGTTCTTCATTTCCTGGATAAAATGAGTGCCTGTGAAGAAAGGGGAAGGCACTGTGTCCCTGAGCATTGCATTTGTCCTGAAAGAAAAGAAGAACAGGGATATAAAGTCCAAACAAACACCTCTACTACATAGTAAGTTTCAGAATTGTTGTAGGTAAATTACTCATCTAGACAACCATCTTCTCAGGTAAATAGGAGGACCAGTGAGAATGAAAATACTTAGAAATAATTTCTTGTAGATCCGTGAACTTCCATTACACTGAGGGATCTCATTGGTCTTTATTATCAGTTCTTGCGGTGTTACTTCTATGTTGCAGAAGAGGATATATCCTAATCACAGCTCTTCATCTGAATCTCAGCTAGTGTAGCCCTGATCTCAAATCTGTTTTCAGAAAAAAAGAAAGGTCCTTCCAAGTTGCTTTTGTGTTTGAATGAAAAAGAAGGAGGCTGAAAGGGATTTTCACCTGCCTTCAAAAAGGCAGGGTCTTTTTATTTCCTAAAAAAGAAGGACTGGAGAACATCACACAAACATAGGAAGCCCTTTAGACCACAGAAAAAGCCCACCTTTTTTAGATTAATATGTGTTACAGGCTCTACCAGTATACAATTGTCAAGATAGTGGAGTAGAATCTTCACTGTGAACTTCAACCTCAAATGCTCTGCACTTCTGCAGCACTCCCCACTTTCTGCCTTTTGTACCTAACAATCCCCTTTTCTCTAGTTCTGCTTCAAAAAGACTCAGAAGATGTTATAAGTAGCCACTACAAAGGAAAGATGTTAGTTGGTGTGTCTGAAAGTCAACTGCCTCTGCTAAATAGCCCAGCAATACTTTGGGTTTGTTTTCAGTGAGAAAAATTTGTGTTTTCTCACAAAACAAATTAGGAAACTGTCCATTGGATTAGGAAATTACTGTAATTGCAGCCTTTTCTGATGAATGCTTTCATAATGTCCTTATAAATCCTGCTTCCTCTGATTTTCTTTGTTCAATGTCCTGAGAAGAAACCTTTGTTTTAGGACATTTCATACATATACTTTTTATGAAAGTACATCTAAACTGAAAAGAAACTTGAGCATTCTACCATAAGGCAAATATTTCCAAGGTAGCCCCTGCAAGACAAAGGTAGAGACTCATGCAGTACCACATACAACAGGTTCTGATTCACGGAAATCCTCAAACTTAATTCACAGTTTAAGCCAAACCATTACTTTGTTAGCAGTATGGACAGTCTGTGAGGAAATGCTGTGGCTGTTCATAGTGCCTGTATACTACACATGGGTATTTCAGTCTATTCAGGGCATGAATTTTGAAAATGTTGCCATGAAGTACAACTTTATTAACATAAAGATAAAAACATTTTCAGTCTTGCTCTCAAAGCACGTACTGGTACTATGGACTAGAAAGCCCCCAATTAATAAAAGCAGTTTGGAGAGAAATGTAGTAAAAATATTCTGAGAATTTCTTGATTTTATAAAATATCCTTTTCAGGATGGCTGTTCCTTAGGAACAATCTGTTAAAATAATCCCAAATTTGGCTACTTTATATCCCCATGATATATAGAAACATAAAACCCATCCATGTCAGCATGTGAATTTTAGGCTACTCAAGCTTTAAACAGAAATATATCCTGTACTTCAGCTGTAATGCACTTGTAAAACCACTTGGTTTCAATTTGTCAGATATTTGAGTCTGATGTGCCACTTTTATAATCCAAAGCAGTTAGAGTTAAATATTTCACTACAGATCCATTTATTTTTCAGGAATTGATACCAACATAAAGGACAGTTTGGGTAGAACAGTTTTGGATATACTTAAAGAGCATCCATCTCAGCAGTCTCTCCAAATTGCAGCTCTACTTCAAGGTAAGCCATATTCGATTATACATTTGTTAGAGACAATAGAGAAATATTAATGTATATTGTAATTTCTACTTTTTAAATGTTTCATTATACAAAGAAGCAGTCTTCTGATTCAAAAAGACAAAAGTCTTTGCTAGTTGAACAAAAATAAGTTGTCCAATATCTGAATTTCAGAGCAAACCCTTTCTTTTTTGTGGGCCATTGATATTAGCATGGTGTGTCACTTATAGCTAGTCTTTGTACATTCTTCATTACACCATAACATACTGTAATATTTCAATAGCAGTTCCATTAAATTGTAATGATAACCTAAAATTGAAATACATGATTTGTTCATAAATAGCAACTAAATGACTGAAAGATGATAATTTTTCAAATAATTTCATTATATTTTTCTCATTTTCCTTAAATTAAAAAAAATAATAAACCAGGCAGTATTTCTTATAATTACGGGAGAAATAATAAGATTTTTCATTCATACATTTGTTCTCATTCCCCATCTTACTTTCATGATGTAAGGTTGATGGAAGTCCATTGTTTACTTCAATCTTTTACTCTAGAAGATGTAAATAAAGTGATGAAACATGAACTAGAATGTAATTCAGTGTTAATTTCTTCTCTCCTATGGAATTTGTTCCCTGAGTTTTCAGATTAGCCTTTCATTAAGTGCATTTGACAGAGGAGGTCCCTGCAGGTATCAGTGCTGCATCTTCATCTGTATTGATTATTCCCACCTGTAAATAAGCCATTTTAATCAGTTCAGTGTTGGTTCTACATACGCAGTGTTGGTTCTACATACGTGCTTCAGGCTCACGCATAACTGTATTTTGTAAGAACATTTTCTAGAGAAAATGAGGTCGTGTGGCCACACTGTGTTGTTTCTTTTCTGAGTAACTTCCAAACTTGTTGATCAGCTTCCGTAAAGTTTTCCAGTAAGAAGATGGACTAAAGATAGAGAGATACTTTGTATCTTTGTTAAAGAGACAAAGCTCCTATAAGTATAATGAAAATTTTGCAGGCTCTTGGAGAGGTATTCCTGTAAGGAGCAGATTCATGTTATAGGTGAACCAGTTAACAGCTTGCCTTGAGGTCTCCCTCTCTCTCTTCCTATTTTCCTTTGCCTTTTCCCTCACTTCCCCCCTTCCTCCTCCCCTACTTCCACCTACACAGTTCCCTTACATATTTGCTGTTTACATGAGACTTCAAAGTGACTTGATTCAGTTAATGAACTGGTAGAATAAAAAAATGTATTTATTCCATATATAAAATAACAAGAAATACTATTAAAAAATTGTAAATGTGCTTGTTGTTTTAATTAGCTTGTCTCCTATGTAATTCAGGTCCCAGAGTTACCTCTGTCCCAGGTAACTAACAGAAATGTGCATTGAAAACTCGTGAGGAAGAGATGTGTGGGGGACATGGGGCTTTCCCCTGTCAGCAGAAGGGAGTTCCTAATTTGACTCAGACTCAAACTTCAACCTTTATGTCCTCACAGAGCTACAGCATGAACACACCACTCTGTAGAGGAAAAGAGAGTTAATGTCCTACTGGAACTTCCTCAGTGGCAGGAAAAGGGTCAGGCAGAGCTCCCACTTTCTTAGACATCCAAATCAATCATCCTTCAGGTATTAATCTAAGATTCATCATGAAGTCCCATCATCAAGTAAACTAATTTTAATTTTAGTATCTCTTTATTGTTCTATTTTCTCCTTAGTGGGATAACATTGCAGTCTTAACCTCACTGATGAGCATTTTTTTCAAAGCACCCAAACCCCTCTCATGGGTTTCTCATGTTGATGGATCAGTACCTGCCCTCAGTCTTTACCACACACACAGAGAAAAAGAAATATATTAATTTCCAGGCTTTTTGTTGCTTTGACATGCCATCTTTTTCAAATATGAGCCTTGGAGTATAAAAATGACTGCTTAGTAGTTTCAGCTCTTAAGAGTGTGATGAAACTGTCTTGTAATGAGCAGCTGTTTATTTTTGCTCTCTGCCTATAGTCAGAAGTGATGTGGAAGGATGAAAAATGGTTACAAAGATGCCATTCTGACTCTTAAGACAACCTGAGGAGCTCCTTCAGAACTCACTTGTGGAACTTACTTAGATTCTTTTTCATCAGCAAGATGTTCACTGAATCTTTATCCATCAAAGTTTGAACTATGAGCTGAAGTTGAAAAAATCAAGAGTGGCAGGATTCAGTACTAGCACTACTGATGATACGGTTGACCTACCCTCCTCTAAAAAGACGGTTGAGTATACTCTTCACTAAAGTGTGGGTATTTATCCTATTGTAGCTGAAAAGTCAGTGAAGCACTGGGGTTTTTGGAATCCTGAATGTACTATAATTGAGTTCAACTTCCATGCATAACGAATTCCATGCAAAGAAAGAGCAGTTACTGAAAGAGATTTAGTGACTTCCAAATACATTCCCGTTAAGGCTGCTGTCTTCAGATGGTTGTCTAGAGCAGCTGACATGTCTCCTTCAGGTAGACTTATAGGAAATAGAAATTAAATTAATGGTGTCAGACAATTACTGGCCAGATTTTGTAAGTTTCTTACTAATTCTGTGCTTTATGCAGACATAATGGCACTAATTTTGTTCTTTCACCTTGTTGCCAGGATAGACTAAGATTTTATCACCAAGCATTCTCATTAATTTTTATTGATTCTCCCTTGCACTGTTATGAGTGTCACTTTACAGTTTATAGTATTAACATAGCATAATATTTGTCCCTGCCACAAAACATTAGCTGTCAAAATATAAAACAAAGGCTGAAAGATGCATATGAACAGGCTGGCAGAAATGGACAAGGAAATAATGGCTGGTATTACTGGTGGGCCTGATAGGTTCTACACCCCTATATGCAGAGGAATAACAGAGTTGTAAGAAATGTTTAGAAAGAAAATGAGTTGGCTTTGGGGATATTTATGAGAAACTTCTTTGAAGGAGATAAAAGTAATTTATGTGCTTAGAAGCGGTTCATGGAGGCAGTAACACTAAATCCATTGAGCTGATACTAAAGCCAACAGGGCTGGTATCCACCTGTGAATGAATGCCCTCCCAGAATCAAAGATTTGTGAATAGAAATTGTTCTCCCTCTTTTAAAGAATATTTAGAAAACTACTTTTTACAGACTGTAGGCTTAAAGAAACAAGGCGTTTTACCCCTGAGGTTTTAGATGTGATCCTAGTATTTTTGTGATCCTTATTTTACATCTTTTCTCACTGTCCTTTGAAAAGAGAAATGGAAGTTTCTGCAAAAATATTTCTTTTGTGTTTGCAAAGTCTGCCATCTTTTTGAGAGGCTGGCACATCATCTGATAGAAGGAAAATAAATTAGAAGATCACTTTAAAGAGCAACATGAAGAAGGCTGAGTAAGCTCATAGTTATAATTGGAATTCATAGAAATGACAGTTCAGGTTTTAATTCTATGTCTTTTGTATATGTCACGTCATTTTCTGTGCCATCATCAGGTCTGAGTAGCATTGAGCTCACTTAAAAATACTTATTAGGGTTTAGATTCTTAATGTATTAAGGAAGAAATAGCTGCATAGGCACTATGTACTCAAAGAGGGGAGAATTAGGATACTGTGCCAAGCAAGGCCAGGCTATTGGATGCATTTCCTGGGTGCAGTGAAACAGCAGCAGTCAGTGCTGAAGCAGTTAACAGTATTGGCACTTGGGGCTTTTATAATTAGGCGTTGGAGATAAAAGGGTTGTTGCCAAGGCTAGTAGGCCTAAAATTAAACCAACCAGCTGTGTTTTCGTTTTAGCACATGTGAACGTGACGCAGGTGCGAGCTGTACCGTCTTTCAACCCTTTCTCCACAGCCCACTATGCTCTCTGTTAGAATCTTGCTCATTTACTATTTCTGGAAGAAGAATTCTTGTTATTATGAAACAAAGGAGATAGTAGATAAACAGATGAAGGATGGCATGAGCCCCACGAAGGCACAGTAAACACTGCTGCATAGACAGTATGGAGGGAGGTGCAGTGGAAAACTATTTCCTCTCTTCTGCTAAAGCTGCTTAGGAACCTAACATTGTTTGTACCTGTAACCAAATTATTCATAAATGGAAAATGCATGAGCAGCTGCAGAACCAGAATGCCTTTCTATTCCTCTCTGCTTAAATAATTTTGGTGTAATTAGCACTGGTTTTTTTTTTTTTTTTTTTGCATGTTCTCACTCTCTTTTTCTCTCCTGCTCTTTCTACGGACAAGTTGATCTTCCGTTCTCTTGAGTGCAGGAGGCCAGCCTCACTGGAAGAATGGAATACATTTTCAGTCAAGAATTTAGTTACAGCTGTGTGGAACTAAAATAATTGATATCTCAATCCCCCTTCATTGTTTTGGGGTTTTTTTTGTTTATGGGGTTTTTTTGTTTATGGGGTTTTTTTGTTTTGTTTTTCTGAGGACTTCTCTGCTCCTTCTGTAGGCTCTTGTGCAAAAGCTGTAGAGTATTAACTGTGTTCATGAATTAATTTAACTGCTATTGTTAAGACTGAAAGTCTATTAGCTGCACCCTTACCTATCTCACAATCATAGGAGTACCTCAGTGCTTGTTTCTGTTATCTTCACTGAACACATGCACAAAAACATCAACTAATTCCAGCTTTCTCTGGGATTAAGTTAAACTTGAATCGTTTAGAAAAACTGTCCTCTGAAATTTAGGAGGCTGAAGTGAACCAGCCTCCATCTCAGCTCATCTGTCACGGTGGCACACCTGACTCTAGTAGTTACCAGTCAGTTTTCTGCTACTGCACCTCCTGTAAGGAGAAGAGGAATTGGGTCATGAAGCCTCAGGTGGGCTCCTTCCCATGGGAGCAAGTGTGCTCTTTTCAGAGGAGGTTTTTAAGATCTTCCAAGCTGGGGCAGGAGTTGGTGGAGCTGCAGGATCCTCAGACAGGTCCTGGAAGAGTCTTAGGGAGGGCAGAGAGTTTTCTGAAGATTGCTGCCCTTCAGGAAGGTGTGGAGTGAAGGAGGTGTAAGCACCCCCCTCCAGGGATATTGGCTATGGAGGGGATTGGTTTCTATGTAAGTTTTATTTCTCTGATCTAGATACTTGGAGAGCCTTCTGTTTCAAAAAGTGAGCAGATTTTTATTCTGATCAGATTTGGCCTTTTTGGTTTTTCTAGAGTGTTAAAGAGCATTTTGGTCTCCTTAGGTAAAAATCGTTCTAGGAAGCACTCTATATGAATCTACCCCATGGCATGGCTGAAGTAGGGTCTAAAAACAAAAGAAAGGAGCCTATACTACATTTAAAGGAAAATAATGTTTAAAAATAGTTGTTTGGGGTTTTTATTTTCCATTAAAAGACAATTTTCTGAGGTGAATATAACCATTATTCAAAAAGCTAAGGTTTGTAAATAAAGCAGAAGTCTTAACTTATCACCTCACTGAGAAATCAGGATCGAAGACAAGCTGAAGTTAAAGAAAGTTGTGCTTTTACTCTCCTTGGAAGTTCAGGAGCAGCTCTATCTGAGCTGAGCCATGCTCTCTTCATGATGGACAGGCGGCTGTGTTTCTCTGCTTATGTGTTTAGTGTTTCCTGTCTGTTTGGCCTAGTTGGTGTTCCAGAAACTAAGAAAGCTGGAGTTCTGGATATTTGAACTTTCCAGAGCTTGTTCCCTGCTTGGGTTACGTTCGCCACTGTTGTTATATCCACTGCTGTGCGACCACTTTTATGGCATTACTTTTTGTGCACATGGCCCTATTTAGGTTGAGAGGGGCTTTTACAAAATCTGGTAACTATAGAAAAGAATCCTACTAAATAAAGTTTTTTGAACTCTTAGTATTAATCCTCACTGAGGTGTAAGGTTCATTTTGGGTAAAGTAAAGTAGTACTTACTTTTACAGAAATAAAATAGTCTATTCTTCCTATTATGAATATAATAGGTTGTGTCCTAAGCAGCCTGTGCTCTCCCCTATTGTAGGAATGATGGGTTTTCCTCTAAAGTTGTGTGAAACAACAGATGGGGAAACTGTTCTGCTCTTGAAGTGGTATAAGTCAATAAGCTTAGCTTTTTTCTGAATTACGTTTTTGCTTTGAGAAAAATAATACAGCCTGAGCAGTCTCTCAAGCACCCAGCAGTCAGTAAGTTTGGGCAGGGTGTAAAGATGAACTTCTAGCCAGCTGCAGGTGAATAGAATACAGCTGCTGCTGAAAGCATCCGGTGCTTTTGTGTGTTTTTTCTTTGGCTCTTGATAGAGATCACCTGTTTTGTGTTTCTTTCTTTGACAATATTATGGATAAGTATACATTTACCTAGACTATAAGCTTCTGGCAACTGAGGCCCTGTCTGTCTTGTATGCATCTGGTAGAATTTTTGATAGTATGAAACCAAGTTAGGAGCAGAAGTGCCACAGAAGCCCAAAGTTTCAAGGGTTGTACCCTCACAACACTGGCGTGCTGCCAGGCTGTTGTAAACCTCTTGTACCATACCTTGTATGAGCCAGTTGTAAAGGTTTTCTTGAAGGAACTCTGCATTTTTTTAAAGTAAGTATTTAAGACTTATGTTGAACTTGGGATTTCTTCCGCAGAACTAGCCTCCAGCAAGTAACTGCATTGGTCTGAAGTGGGGCCTGCCGAAGAATAAAAATAGAGAAATATTTTAAAACCACAGTCTTGTATGATTATATGACAGTGAGGTTAGAATTATTCACAATATTCCCTTCTTTTCCTTTTCTAATCATAGCTGTATTGATCTAATAACTGTAACATTCACCTGATAGAATTACATTTCCTTTTGGACAGTTGCATAATTACCAAGCAAACATTTTTCAGACATTAATTCCATTTTTCTTTTAATTTTCTTTGGGTCTGGCTTCCTTTTTATCTCTCCTCCATCTTGCACATTAGCTTGAAAAATACTATAGCTGACAGAGCTGGAAAATATTCCAGAGCGTTTTGTCATGGTGCTAGTTTTCTCCTGGTCTCTTACACCTCATCTTTGCTTCTTTGCTTTCAGACCCACTCACATACACACAGAAAAAATTAAGTACCCATTTTCATAGGAAGAAATTTATGACAGATTATGCCAGGACCATTGCCAGATATCAAATTTAATATATGGCACTTTCAAATCATACATTTTTTTTTTTTAAATAATGCCCCAACAATCTGCAAAGCATTTTGAAACTGCATGCTGTTCTATGCCATTTCCAATTTCAATTGCTCAGAGGTCTATTTTATCAGATTGTATTTGGGTTTTGGGATTTGTTATTTAATCATGAGTAACAGCAAGCTAAACAAGTGCATTGTAGACTGTAGAAATTAAATCAGGAACATTTCACTTCCCAGAAACTCCTTAGTGCATCAGTGTGATATTGATGGAAGTTGTTGTACTTTGCTACTGTGTGTGTTGCAACGTGCTATTGTGGTTACCGTCGGTATCAGAATGAAACTATTTAAGCAACTTCAGAAACTCAAGAAAATGCAGATGCAGAATAACTGCCAGAATCGAGAACCAGTCACTCTGCTGGAAAAAAATAGTGCCACTATTGCATAAATCAATTTCTTATTTATTATTGAACGGCAATTCATTAAGGTTTTGGTCTTCCACTGAGGTAGCTTGTTAGAAAAGCACATGAAAGTAGTGCAGATATTTATGTGAAAAAACCAGCAATGAAATTGAAGTTTAGCACATCCACTATTTCATGTTTTTCTGGTTTTGTAAACATTGTGAATGGGGGGAAAGGGAGGTTTTAAGGAGAAAAACCAGGAATTTTAGCACACTGCTTTTTAGACTGCTGTTTTTAATTTTCAAGATTGGGGGATTTTTTCTCATGTACTATATCTGTGCTGCAAGCAGCGTACTTAGTTTTCTTAACAATATCAGTGTTTATATGTATTGTGAACATCCTGGATATCTTGACTAAAAACTCTCCACAAACTAGAATAAAAGTCTCTTTTAACTGTAATGATATAATGGAACAGTTAAATTGATATTTCAAGGAGACAAGAAAAACACAGGGATAATCTCAACTCATTACCCTTGCAATGAGATTTCTGTAGCCGTTTCTGCAGATGAGAGGACTGGCCATTATAGTGTTTTATAGTACTTTCAACAAATTATTGCCTTGCAGAAGTGTTTATGACTAATTAGAGGGTTGTAATATGAAAAATTGGAAAGGCTTTAATGTAAAATGAAGTAGGAAATATACTTTTGATTGAAATAAACCTCCTTAATTCAGTCTTTTAAGTGTATCTGTATCTTTAACTTGCAGAATATATGGAAACAGGAAATGCAAGTATTTCAGAGGAACGCCCACTGGAATGTGCAGAACATCAGTCTTGCGTTTTGTCCCCAGAAGTTCCTCCGTCTCCAAAGGCTAAAAGTAAATACCTGTACTCTGTGAATGCAAAAGCTGCACTGAATTTATCTTTAATATTAACATTCATACAAACTTACAAAGTGGAAAAAAAAGATTAAGAAAGTTATTGATATCAAGTAGGTTTTTTTCTACCATGAATTACCTATCTTGTAGGATACATACACTGTAATCCATGTCATATAGAAAAGCAAGGAACTGTATTTTCAGAAAGGACAAGTCACTAATGGATTACAATGTACTGCATTGTTTGATCTTAAATATTTTTAATTTATCTGACCTTATCCATTTTATAATCAAGTAAAACAAAAATACTAAATATATTAAAATACTCTGCAGGCATTTTTTGCATTCAGCTTGAAAACTAAATTTACTTTATCTTTCCCAATGAGTGCATCTAGCAGTTGTTTTACATTTTGGAAGCCTCTTTCAAAGGTCACAAGTGTACTGCTCTTCCATTCATCTTCTAACACAGCTTTCATACAGTCTGGCAGTCACAGTTGTGTGCATGTGCTTTCATTTTATGTTCTTTCACCGTTTACACACCACAGCCACTAAAACAGGGCATTTCCTGAGTATGGCATCATCCTGCTCTTTCATGAAAATCATCCTCCTGTAGAACCAAACCTGACTTCTGCCATCAGTAATCATCCAGACTGAATGTAATTGACTGCTGACAAATAACTAAGCCTGTCCTTTGCTGTGTGAGTTGTGGTGTTATTTTAGTTGGTAGTTGTTTTCTATGGTGTTTTTGGGGTTTTTTTAACATGTTCTTTTTTTCTTTAATGTGTTCACTGGGAGAGTTTTCGTTCCTGAGAAAACAAAACTTCCTGATGCATGTCAGATTATGATCTTCATGGTGATAGTGAACTGCCATAGTTCCAAGCATATTTCCCACTGGGGTACTTAACACATATGTGGCGTGTGAAGATAAATAGTTCCACTAAGATTAGCGGGATTGTGACGCTAACTACCATATGCAATAGAAATGTCTGTCCTGAAATTAAGTAGCAAATATTTTTAAAATGTGTTTTACTTCTTAAAAAGGTCATGATCTCACATTCCTTATTTCCTCTTACAAGGTATAAATAATGTAAAACATGCTAGCTGGGGTTTGCTTGTCTATTGTGTAATCTGATACTAAAGAAAAGAAATCGTACTTGATTGTGCTTCCCATCAATCTGTCTACCATTCTCTGACAATCTAATTTCAAATAATTTAAACCAACTTTGGAAGAGGGATAGCAGTATCAATTACCTTTCTGTGACTTTCATGAAAATAAGGAGCTGGATAGAGGAGAAATTAGACCCTACCCTGAAAGAAATAGGAAAAATGTTGCTTTTATGTATTCTGGCTGCAATCAGCCAGTCAGCTAGTGCACTCTCACCCAGGTCAATCCAGTTTTGTCACACAGAATTCATTCTTGCCCAGTAAGAAGTACTGCAAGCCATATATGGGAGAATATGGGACTGGGGCCATGAGCATAGTTCTGTAGGAAGCGGTGGTTCTGCTTCCTTATAGCACAATGTATCATGATTTTAGAATAGTTTTTAATATTTAGGTATTTTGCGTCCAATTTTTGGTTATAATATTAATCTGGAATAATTTCAATTTTCTAATTAAAAAGCAGAATATAAAAAAACCTGATTATATTTTTGCTTAATTTACAAGTTTCATGCAAAATTACCATTGACTAAGAGTAGCAAGAGTTTTGAACCCAAAATTTCTTTAGATATTCAAAAGCAATTAGATGCTTTTAATTAGAAGTTCTGTTCTTATCGCTGAAAATTTTGGTAATAACTGGCCATGGCTATAACTTTAAATATAGTTTTGAGTATTTGTGTTTACTTAGCATAGCAAACAGTAACTATGAAAAATAATTAAACAAAGAGAGCTCTACACCAAGCAGATACAGTCTTATCAGTGGATTCTTTAGTTATGTGAGTGTACTTAAGTCTGTTTTATGTATGCTGAGCTTAATATGCTCACTCTGTTTTTCCTTTACAGCATTTTATTTCCAAAGATGGAGTAACATGGAAGCATCTGTATTTTATCAATTTTAAGTGCTGCAGTTTCCACCAATATGACTGTTGTAAACCTAGTTAAGAAAAGGGGTTTCTTACTTGCTCCTGGAAACCCTTGTCTTCTTCATTTTTCATTACTATTACTAAAGGCAGCTGTGTACCATACACAGAATAGATCATCAAAATGTGATCAACCAATGTGGTTGATCATAATGAGCAGCTTTTCTGTCTGTGGAGGCCTTGCTGCTGCCACTAGACTATTTGCAGAGTGGTTAGCACTCAGCGTGATTTTAGTGCTTATTATAACCACTATTTCCAGTATAGTGGTCCTCAGTTAGTATTGACATATAAAGCCTATTGTCTTACTGTTCTGGTAGATTTCTTAACTAAGAAATCTGATAAATTAAGGAGAAAATGTGAAACACAATGCAGAATGCACTAAATGTGGCTTTCTGATAGACTGTCGTAGGGGGGCGTGTTTTAAACGTGTGGGGTTTGCCCAGTATATTCTTCAACCATTCCATTTGATCCTGGGAGAGTGAGCAAGAAATATTCATAAAGCGTAGCTGCTTTGATGGAGGATATATGCATTCTTAGTCACTCACAGTTTACGGAGCTTACGTAGTGTATTAATTAATTACAGCAGCAAACATGAACCCGACGCAGAGTTTGGGATATTGATTTTGTAGGTTTGTAGAAACTTTCCTTTCCTGGATTAATTTTACATTCTTGGGTAGTTGCTCTCTCTAGAAATTTTCAGGAGTAGAAAACAGAGAAAGGGTAAGTATGTATTCATCCTAATTAAATGCAAAGTATAGGGCAATGCAGAAGTATGTAGATTGCCTCTAGCAAATTCCCAGCCTGGAGCGAGATGCCTTTATTTTTGAGCAGAGAATGTTGCATGAAGATCATTGTTTAGAAGATAAGATATGGAAAATAACAGATACTCAATAAAGTTTAAAGATTATGCATTTCCTTTTTAGGCATAAATTACTCCTGATATTCTAATTACTGACTAATGGTGTGTCTGTTTTTAAAGGTGAAGCTGTGACTGGAGAATTATCAAAGCTCTTAGATGAAATCAAATTGTGCCAAGAAAAGGAATACTCTTTTGAAGATCTGTCTCATACACTATCAGACCATTATCTGGAAAATTTTAGTAAAGTATCAGAGGAAGATCTAATGACCAGTGGAAGCCAAACCAAGCTTAATGTAGTAAGTAAGATGGGATACAAGGACAATATATTCAGTTACATCTGATTTATTCATGGCACATTCAAGAAAGAAATAGTAAAAGAGTGAGAATAGTACGAGGTTAACATTATAATAATAATAAAAAAAAAATATAGCATGTGCTTCTTACAGATTTAGAATGTAATGTTCACTTCATTTTACAAAGGTATTGCTTACCACATTTCAGAATGGCTTTTTATGTCACCAGTGGTATATTTGGGTTACTTGTTTTGAGCACGGGGAGGGTAATGAAGGGGGTTTTTTTGAGAAATCAGTGGAGATCAATATGTTCAATACTCTACTGAATACTGAATGTTAACAGAATTTGATCAGATATGCCCCCAAAAGAACCACCTAAACATCCACAGTTATTTTTCTTACACGTTTTACTACTATATAGCTTTCTCAGTAGCCTGATGGTATTGAAGACTGAATCTCGAATACAGAAAATTGTGGTTGAGATACTTCAGTGATTTCCAACCACAATTGAAGATGACTTCATTGCTACTAATATTAGTAATAAAGTACTCTAAGATTCATTTTTTCTTTCTTGTAACAAGGCTTTTTTTTTTTTAATTGAATTCTCTTCCTCAGCAGGTTTCCTGGTTTCAGCTAGTTTAGGCTTAAATTTAAACTATGAGACTAAATAAATGTGACTGCCCAGGGAATAAAGCAGAGGGCAAAGGAAAACTGCTAAGTTCTTAATTTCAGTTAATGTTTTTGATACGTTAAGAAGAATTATGCTCACTTATGTGAGGAAAACCATGGCAAGTTAAGGACTTCCATGTTTTGGAGGATTTATTACGATATACATAGACAAAATGAGATTTACAAAGATGCGTAGCTGCCCTGAAACACAGTAGATGCTTTTGTAAAGCCCTTCCAGATGTTCGAAGGTTTAGATACATAACTCATGTTGAGCTCAATCTGAACAAGGTACTGATCCCATTTAAGCATTTTTAGACACTTGTCTAGTGTCTCTCTGAATTTAGGTGCTAACTGCTATTTAAATCTTCTCAGCTGCTATTTTGCAGAAAATGTATTCCATATAAATCCGTCTGCTCAGGCCTAAATGAAATACAATGTGAAGAGAAAATATTCAGACACTAAATCTGTAATTTCTGTGACAGGGAAATATAAAGGTAAATCAAGCAATATATTTTTTTGATATTTCATGTATTTCATATTGAACTAGATGTGAAAACAAATCTTCAAATCTAGGGACTGTTTAAAACATTTTATGGTGTTCTCCTACTAGGGCATCCAGCTTTTCTTTCAGAAAAATATGTAATCAAGACGATGAGTGTGCACTTCCAACACAAAGTTAGGATGGAGGGCAGAACATGTCTTCCCTTACATTAAACCCAACTATACAGATCTGTATGGAGAGGACTCTTTGCTGTGATGTGAGATTTTCTTCTTTGTTCTAAAGCATCCATTTCATTTTTTAATGTATTTTAGGGTCATTCAGTCTGTTCAGTTGCTACTTGGCTGCCTTGCATCAAAAAAATGGAAGTTGCTTCCATTTTTGACACAATATCTTTTAATTTTGGGCAGGTGCTGCCTTCCCCTTTGTGTTTAGGCTCCCTGTGTAGTACATGGGTGATATGAAAACACACATGCTCTGTAAGGTGTCGTGAAAGAGTAACTGGGAAGAAGCACTCAAGTGAAGAGATATGTTTAGCTCTGAAAATGATTGCAAAGGTGAATGCTGCCAAACTGCTCTGGGAGCAGGACCAGCAAGCATAGTCATGGAAGATGTGTGACAGTATGGTGATGATTGAAGAAATATAAATGAATATTTATGTGTAAGAATATGAAGATACAGAGAGAAAGAAGTGAAGATGTATACAGATGTGGAGAGTAAGAAATAGATTCCTTGGGTATGTATTAAAGAAGAGAGATTCTTGCAGCTTTTTCTGACAATTTTTCTCCTCCATGGGAAGCTTCTGTAAGAATCTCAATAGGCCAAGTGGATTCTTATCTGTTGTCTGCATTTGTTCAGCTCGCGTTTGTTTCTACTGCACGTGCCAAGACCCTAGGGAAGTATGGGCAAAACAGGAGTGTATGTGACACTGGAGCACATATGCTTTCTGCCTGCTGGACTGAGTGTTTCTCTGTTACCAGCTCCAGCAGAGGGCTGGAGTCACACCTGGTGTGCTTCCATGAAGGAGCAGTTACTTCAGGTTCAAGTCATCAGGTTTTTCTGAACTTTCATTGCTGGCTGTGCTGACATCAGCTCTGAAGAGGTGTAGAAGTTAGGTCCCTGTTGATAATGTGTTAGGCGGTGCCATTTCCTGAACAAATGATTCCAGAGACAATGACTGCTGAAGGCTTTTCAACTTCATGTAGTTCAGCAATCTGAAAAGTTTCTAAACCCCAAGTCGTGCCACTTTGCAATCCTTAGGGAGATTCTGGAAAGACACTGGCTGCTAGGAGACATCTGCATTTTTTGCATCATGCCATTGTTCAGAGAAACAGGAGGCCAAGACGGGGGAACTTCTGATTTAAATAGTAATTTGTGGATCATAAACTTAGGAAGATGGAACAAGGAACATCAGGAGTCACCTCCTGAGGATAGCATGGGCTTGGGAAAGAGAAGGCATCAGGAAGCAGAGTGTATTTCCAAGCATTTTTTTAACAGTTGGCTCTTTTCAAGAGGGCCAAAACAACTGTGGTACTGCTCCGGCTAAATGAGGTTAAGGTTGATTTGGGACTGCAGAAAGGGGTGTCTGTCTATCCAGAATCCACAGCCTGGAATGCTGTCCTGAATTTTAAGTGCCAGCCTCTTCTGTTTGTAAGAGTGTTGCTCACAGTTTTGTTTAGTGTAAGGGTGGTGTGGATGCTTGCTTTTTAGTGTAATAACTTGACAGTAAAGGCTTCATCTGGAAGAGTGGTGTTCAGTTCTGTCCATGGCATAGGGGTGAGTTTCAGCATTGGTTTTATAGTCTCCCAGACAAAGTACTGATCATCAGGCCAGGATCCCTTCTAGTATTGTTTCTGCATTGTACAGCCAGTGGAGAAATACCAGAGCGATCTGTAAAGTAGGACTTTGGATGCCTTGTTCACAGGCACATTCTCATCCTTTTCTGGTCTCAGCCATCTTCCATTGTTTGTTGCTCAGTCATACAGCACTTGTAGAATTCTGTACTTCCTTTGAAAGAAGTGGGCTGGGAGTCTTTTAGGTCAAGGCCAGAATTGAATCCATTCTTCCATTTGCTGTGTTATTAGACGAGTAGTCATCCAACAACATAACAAGTTGTTCTGGAATGTTTGTAGTAAGGAACAACTTTTCATAAAGTTTTGCAGTGAAAACAGTACATGTTTTTATTACTTCATATGTTTCAGTTGGCCAGGTGTGTGATTTGTGACAAGGCATTAAAACCCCAGAGATTTATGCACTTACAGTATTTTCAAGTCAAATAGGAGGCAGAGTTTGCACAACTCTGAGATTAGGTGAAAAAGAACAAAAATAAAAAAGAAAAAAAATATGAAAAGAAAAAAGAAACATTTGGGTTTAGTCTTCTGAATTCCAAATTACTAGTCATCTTTGACTCTTAAGTTTCCTTGGGACATGATGGAGCTGAATAGGAAAAATGATGGTCAGGATCTTGGGCACTGAAAGGCGTAACATCTGGAAGAGGGAGAGTACAATGGAGCAGTAAGTAGAAGTAAGGACAGTAACAGTAGACCCATAGTGTAGACATATATAGGAACAGATCTGGAGATGAGTGAAAATGTCCCCCCAGGATGCTTCCATTCCAAAAGTCAAAAGGGGAACTGTGACAGAAGAGCAGATTGTGTGAGCATCCTGAATGGGGGCGGTGGATGATCAACGAAGAGGGAGAAAACTGAATGCTGAATAGCCCAAAGTCAGATGAGAATATGTTAACGGGATCTTTTACTCGAAGAGTACATTATAAAGAATCAATTAAAGGATATCAAAGCTGCATTGGAAACTTTAAAGGCTTTCTTTTGCAACTCTGGCTGTGTTTGGTGTGCTGTCGTGCAAAATATTAACACCATGTTTCCTAGTCTATCTTTACCGGTCATTAAAACACGTACATTACAACATATTATGCAACAACCCCCTGTTCATTGTCTCCACAAAATTAAAGGCCAGATTGAGCATAGTTTTGCAATTCTACTTGAGAGAGAGCTCCAAAAGGCATTCATGCAGCTATGCATCCTTTTACCGGTAATTCCTGGTATTTCTGAACAACTTGTATGCAGGGTGGGGTTGATGGTCAATTCACAGATTTTTGTCTCCAGTTCCTGTCTTTGCTTCTCCCGTTTTGGTCATTGTGATTTGAATACACTCTTGTGACTGGTGCTGCACAGGCAAGCTGGGAAAGCTTTATACTTGTGTATTGCTCAATGCTGACATAATTCAGGATTTCTATGTTCCCTAAGTAAAAATCTGTCAAGAAAACTACAATTTGATTGTTCAGTGAGTCAGAAAAGGAGCTGTGCTTCAAAACAGGCTCCAGAAAACATGAGGTGGAAGAAGATATAGGAAAATCCTTGATTTTATCACAGTTCAGACAACTAAAGTGTTTCCTTTTCAAGCTGAATTAACTATGATTGCTAGCAAAATCAGCTTTTGACAGTAAATTATAGCAGTTTCAGAGTTTTTTTCTAAAAAAAAGGCATAATTAAAAAAAATAGTTATTTTCCAATAGATGGCAGTCTGGTTCAGTAATTTCAAGAACAAAAGCAACCATCTTATGTAAGAGTTTTCCAACTTTTTTCATTGCTGTGTTAAAATCGTGCATTTTAACACAGTCGATAGTCCAAACTGCTTCAAAATGAACACCTTTAATTCCTCTAGGAGAAAAATTTATGGAACATCATGACATACATTTAAACTACAAACTAAAACATCAGGACTAAATTTAGAGGTGTATCATGGCAAAGAGGTTACACACTGGGTGTGTGTTCAAACAATCTGAGTGAATTGAACAGCAAGCAAGAAAATTTAAATAGGTGTAACATTGAAAACAGGGATCTGGAAAATTAAGTATGTCAGGAAAATGAACAGAAGACTGTCAAAGTGTGTATTGGGAGAATCCTGAGCTCCAGCAAGTAAATTACTTTAGATTCCTCTGCCCTTGGAGTACTAAGATCATTTCTAGTTTCCTGTCAGGTGTGAGATTCCTGTGCGTGTATTCATGTGAGGACAAATAATTCTAAATGTATTACTAAACACAGAAATACGCCATCTTTATTGCAGTGTGTTTGCACATTTTGTTTCTTTAAAAAATAATATCAGAAAATAGAAATATGGGGTTTTTGTACATGGAAGAAATTCCAGTGGATATCAAAGAATATGTTACTTTTTGTTTGGACAGCCTGTGACTGCAAAACAATAAGTAGGGATTAAGAACTTCTACACTTGCGTGTGTATGTATACATACATCTGCCAGATGTACATGCTGGATACAATAAATCTCAGACTTTTTCTTTCATAAACTTGATATTTTATTTTTAAAATATTTTTCTAAAATTGATTCTTAAAAAAGGCTTAATCTTACTCTGTATTCAAAAGTTTATTCCATTCTTTACTTTGAAAATTGTGTTCTTCTTTTCATGTAGTAACCATAACTATTTTCCATAATTTTTGAGAACTCCTGAGATTTTTTGAACTACAACTAATTTTAAAATGTGCCACTTCAATAAAACTGAAGCTCCAAATTGAAGTATTTTCTTCAGAACAGTCTCTTTAATCTTGTGTTGTAGGTGGTTGCTTGCAATGTTTGCTTTTACATTTATGCTGTTGTGTTCAGAAGCATAATAAAAAAAATGTGTTACTGATTTTCAAGTGCAAATGTAATATCTTACTGTCTTTGGATTTGTGACATGAGTTTAGATTAAAGAAACAATTCCAGAGAGTTTTCTGTGTTCTTAAAAGCAGAGTATATGTTAAAGGATTTTGCTTAATTACATGGCATAAATACTGAGAAACTTAAGTTTAAGGTGCCCCTGATTTATTTTTGTTTAAACTGAAGAGAGTAAAGCCATGTAGTGACTGCACTACAGAGGGATTTCACTGAAGTGGTAGCAGCATATCTCTTTAAATTTAATGTGGTTATATAATAGATAATAAAGGTTGGCAGCAGTAATTTAAATTTAAACACGAGGAAAGGTTCTGTGTAATCTCAGGGAAGAGTTTTGGATTTCATCACAGGCATATAAATGTCAGTTTCTGCTTAATTCTGTCATCCAGAAAGGGAAGTTGATACTTGTGCATCTTGAGAGAGTGGAAAAAATGTGCTTAAAAATATGATAACATTGCTGTAAACAGTGATGGTACATATTCAAAGATACAATTTTTACTCTTACATCAGAATATCAAGAAGATGAGGCTATATAATAGTAATAAAACTATAATCATGTTTGATTTATATCTAAGGAGAGATTCAAAAGAATAGAATGATGTGGTTTTGAAAGAAGTTGACTAAGAGAATATATTAGGGTGGATAAAATTTATGCATGGTCTTTCAGAAGTCAGTTATTCTGATTAATTTTCTTTCTCTAAGGAGAAGAACAATTATTTTTTATAAAAAGCACACAGTTTTAAAAATTATTTCGTAAAGTAATAATCACTAGAATTTGTTGAAGAATATTGAAGTAAACAATCTAGTAGCATTATTCCAGAATACTGCTTTGCCTTTTACTTTTAATATAATATTTAAATAAATGATGACTGGACTGAAATATAATAGCTAAGAGTGACCAAACATGCTTGAGTAAAATAATTGCTGTCTTGAGCCTTTAAAAATACCACACACTTGCATGCATGCGTTATTGAGAGAGGGATACAAAATTTCACAGAACAATGATGATGAGCAAGCCAGAAGTGTATGCAATGGCTTACTAATGAGGATACATTAAAAACACATTCCAGAGCAAATTTGGTTGCTTATTCATTAGAGAATAGTAAGATAATTAGGCCTGATTGTTTGTGGCTTCAAGGACAGAAACAGATAAATTTTAAATTATTTAATATAGTAACATTTACTGAATTTGATAATAAAGCTTCAATGTATTTGCAGGTATTTATGATGTATTAAAAAAAGGAAGAGAATTGTACTGAGGGACAATGTTTGGAAGGTAGTTGCTTTACTGAATTCCTTTTTTATAATAGTATTAGATAATTTAGGTATTGCCAGAGTCTGATGTTGCAAGAATTCTGTATTAAACTACTCTTTCACCCAGTTCAGTTATGAATCCTATTTTGAAAGCACATACTGACTCTTATTTCTATGGGACGTAAAAGTATCTAGGCCATCTCTCCCAGTATATGTAAACATTACTTTTTGAGATTCCCTTGTTGGAAAGGTCTACCCACTCTCTGAAAAGATTATATAACTTTAAAAATTGATTTTAAAAGCCACCACCCAACTAAAAACCATCTGCTACTCCCAATTTCTAGTGCACACAGTAGTATTTCCCACTGAGAGCTGTTGTTGCTGCTACCTTTTTTCATTAGTTATTTATAATGGGACTAGTTATTTATAAATTATATATAATTTGTAATCCGGTACCAAACATCCACGTGGTCAACATAGAATGATACACTTTCCGTAAGCTGCTTTACAAAATTATTTCTAAATTCTATTTAAACATGAGCTGGTGATTACAAAGAAGCAGAGGGAAACCAACTCGATACAATTTTTTGCCCCCTCTTTTAAGCTACCTAGTGAAGGAGAGTTCAGACGTTCTTAATGTGTCCTTTCCTAACCTGTGTTCTACAGCTATTAAAAAAGATTATATTCTGTATCTGTAGGTTAGGCTATGCTTCAGCACAGTGTTGTAAAAATTTGTGTTAGAGGGGTCCTCATGGCAGCTATGTGGAACTCTGTGCAGAATGATTTGCCTGGTATCATGCTTCACAGCTGACTAAATTAGCCTGCAGCTCCCTGCTGCTGTGATTTTGGGTAGAAGGATTGCTAGGCAATCCTCCAGCGAGCTGCATAGACTTACCCTGTGAGAAAGCCAGTGCTTGTTTAAGAATATAAAAACTCAAACCATGACAACACTTAGTATGATTTAAACTACATGGAGTTAAGCATAACTAGGGGAAGGTGCTGGCCAGGCCACCAGTTCATTTAATCTGCATTAAAAAGTGCCTACTCCTTTTTCCACTACAGTGATTTTCTGGAATATTTAAGCAGTCTGTGCAATTACGTGTGTGTGGCAAATTCCTTGACTGTCAGGTACTAGCAGGAAAATAGCTTACAGACAAATGCATCTCTCTGCACGCTGTTATGTGTTTAGCTTGCAGTGGTGAAGCCTAAAGGTATCTAATCCTTTTGCTCCAGTCTGTCACATTGTTTACCACCATGACCCTGTATTGCTGTTTTGCAGAACGTGTGCTCTATACACAGGCATTTTCTTTTATTGGCTGTGTATATGCTTCCATTTATTCTTATATAGTAAAATCTGACAGTAGAAAAGAACAAATGCTTTGTGCACACCCTCCGTAATTTGAAATACTTCAGACTTGTTCTTTCTTAAAGCTTTCTTTTTCCTGACAAAGTAATCTTAGCATTTTCAAGTTTATTTTTTATATAAGTCTGTCCATGCTGCCAAGCACTTTCACTTGACCTGCTGTGGACTCTTTCATCTCAGCTAAATCTTTTACATAAGGATCTTGGATATGGGTTTAGAATTTTTTCTGTATAAAGTAATTATAATACAAGCTGTTCAGATCAAAGAGCTTCCTTGTCTTTATGGTTATAAAGCTGTGCCTAAATTTGGGGTGCTCTGGCAATGATAAGTAAAATTTTGTCTACTGAATAATTCTCTTTGAGAGCTAGGTTTTATTAAATTGACTACAGTAGATTTTAAACTTTTTTCACAAGGACAATTTTAGTTCTACACTGAGGACATACGTAATTTGAAGAGTCATCTCTGTTTCATTGTACTTAGATGAATACCAAAGATATCTACTAATCTCAATAGGATTAGCCAAGATCTGAGGCCTCTATCAGAACTGATCTTGAAATCATCTTCCCAATATGAAATATATTTGCTTTCATTAAATATCTTTTTAATGTGTTATTCAATGCTTTTGAGAACCTTATTTTTCATCTGTGTTTCATTATTTTTTTTTAACATCCCTAAGCTTCCTGTGCCATTGTGCCACTGTTGCCAGGGCATGAATAGCAGAACCCATCTCTTCCATTTTTTTCGGTACCCTCAGGGTCCATCATCCTGGGAGTATGCAGTAGTGTACAACACGATGTCCATTTTTAAGCTGCAGTCTCCAGATTCATTTGGGACCTTCTAAGAGGCACTTCTGGAGAGCAGAATGAGAAGATAATACCATGAGACTTCCACCCTGACAGGTGACATTTTAATGTTAACGTCAACTCTCTCTTTGTCATATTATTATAAAACCAAATCATCAGGAAGACTAAGTTATTGGTCACCAGAGGTGCTTCCCTCAAGCCCTGACCCTCCTTAGAAGTCTGTCAAAAAAAATCTGTCATCAGCTCCTACCCTCCATTTCCCTTGGGTTTCTTCTCTCCTCAGACTGTTCTCCAGTGTTCCTGTCAGAATCAGGTTTTCACATTCTCTTTCACAAGAGAACAAAAAGTTCTTTTAATCTTGGTCTTCCTTGGTTTTCTCAAAATACATTTTCTGCCTATGTGATTTAGAGCATCACCAGTACTGATGGCTGATACTCCAAAGGGGTATTGGTTTATCACATTTGAACAATAGAGTATGGAACAATGTACGAGGTCTAGAAGCAATATGAAAGACTTTGCCAGCATTTAGGTACAATCAGATTGTGATTTCTGAAAAGGTATTTTTTGCTCTCTGGAAAAACTGCTTTTGATATAATATAAGAAGACCGAGCTTAGATATGTGAGAGATTTTTTTTTCACAGTCGTATGTAGATACTTACCTGAGGGAAAAGACAACTGATTGTATAAGGAAAGGAGGAGAATCTAGCCTGCAATCTAAACAAAAACCACATTGTTCTAGAACTTTTTAGCATTTAATGTTTCTGCATTTTTAAGAGATGGGAATTTCTGTAATATTTTAGAACTCTTATCACTATTGTCAACAGGCACCAGTGCAGGTTCGATTGTGATTTGTTATACATAGTGACCTCAGAATGAGTGTTCTACCTACATATCAAGTTACAAAAAGTAGAGGAAAAAAAATGGAATATTTTTATATATATCTGAAGTCAAGACTGATTTCATGTTTATTCCATTAGTGTAAGAATAAGGTCATTAATCTCGGAACTTGCAGTGAATCCTGATGATCGCCATCTGACAGGAAATGCATAAGAAAAGTAAGAACCACATGGGTATGTCTCAGTGGTTTTCTGTGGTGAGTTGAACAGCATCATTTTATCCCAATAGTATAAACAGGAGATGTAGCCTTCTAATCCGCCAGAGCTATGTAAACTTCTACAGGATCCATTAAGGGGTGGAGATTAAATGTATGGTTTCACTGTATTTTATTCTATGATTCTTTTGAAGTTGAATAAGTAGGTACTTTCTTAGAACAGCAGTCTCACTTTCCTTTCTTTGCTTCTTAGTAAGAGGTATACAAATAATGCTAATGATAAATAGTGTGCCGTATTTCACAGGGCAAAATGACCACCCATAACAAGCTGATACAAAATAATGCTTTCTTTAAAAATTTAGCAGCTGAAATTAGAACATTGGCAGTTTGTTTGGACTACTTGTTTAATTTCATTTTTATTCTATCCTAATGGCAACAAGCAGATTTATTTTATAATAGGCATATAAAGTAGATTCAGTATTTTTGTCCTTAAGTCTTGAAATAGTTGACCATTCATGACATAGAGTTTCATTGTATTCTCTTGACAGATTTTTTCGGCCCCCATTAATAAGCTTAGCAAGTAGAAAATGAATAGAAAAATATGTTGGCGCAGATTCTTATACCTTTATAAAATAAAAGCTCTTGAGGAATTCAGTTAAGGGCAAATACCTGGTATTTACTATGCATTAGAAAAGTTTGCCCGTGGAGATCAAGAGTGTGCTAGAAATGTATCCCTTAGCTTTTCCATGACTTTAATATATACTGGAATCTTTGGCTGAGTTCAGTGGTGTAAGTTTTTAAACTGAGATTAGAACGAGAAACCAGATTTACTCGATGTGTTGTGTCACATGATGCATGTGTTGGTCTTTACAGCAGTTTCTTTATTTTTCCAGAGAAATGTGAGGGTTGAATGATACACACAATTTTTGAGAATTTTTATTTCTCTTCTCTTGGCAGCTATCCTTTCTAAACTTACCATAAGTTTCAGTTTAGTGTCATGAGGGAAAATCTCAGAAGAGGCTCTTCAATTTTATTTGCTTCAGTAATTATTTGAGATTAAGCAATTTGCATTAATACTACCACTATTATTTTTGTTGATATTGGTGCTCTGCCTAATATCTCTGAAATATGGGCTGTTCACAATCTGCGAAGAAGCAGCCTCAATACTTCCTGTCAATCTTAGACAAAAATCATATTAAAATAGAATTACTTTTTTTTATTGCTATGCTGGTCTTTCTTTTAATTATTAATAGTTGCTTACTTATGGGTATTGGAATATTTATTGCCTTGCCTTTGTCTCTGTCAGTGGCGTTTCCTTTGAGAAATCTAAATAATTTTAACAGATCACAATCACTTATTTAGTCATTGATACTTCCTAAGAAATATAGTGTTTCACAGGAGTTACAGATAAAAGCATGTTACTGACTGACTTGTTTATCTGTATTTTATAGGAGCTTTAAGACATTATATCATGACTGGCTGGAGAAAGAATTTTAATATTAAGTCTTCAGCTACTTAGGAGTTTGTCTGGAAAAGAACATAAAGGTGTGCTTTTATTGTGGTGGATCTGGATGTGCGGTGTTGAATCTACCACAGGCAAGAAGAACGGTACCAATGAGCTAGCACAGGAAAAGCACCCACTGTCCTACATCTTCTGGTGGTAGTGGTTATTGAGAAGACTGCAGTAACATCACTGGTTTAATTATATAAGACAGGAAAAAGCAGCAACTTGCAGTATGTGAGCTTTGCGCTGGCAGATTTTCTTACCAGCCATAGCAAAGACTTTGCCTTCCTAGTCACGATGATTTTGAATGCTGCTTCCACATGCCATGTAAATGAGGCTGCACTGAGAGCTGTTGTCCAGTAGATAGGATTCTGCATCTCTGATGGAGGGTGGTGTGTGTGTGTGATTCTTTTCAGCACCTCTAGAGGAGTCTGAGCCATTGCTTGTGCTTCTGAGAACAAAAGGTAGATTATTCTTTGACTGATCTTTTCCAGTTAGGCCTTCAACTTGTATAGCCTGCTAAGGCATTTCAACTGTCAGCTGTTCCACTGTGTTGTGTTTACATTATGTTTAGTGCTTGGCTGCCAATATGGCAAACCACTTGTAATTTGTTACTGCGGGATCGATACATCATCTAGCAAAAATGTTCTTCAAAGCTCTTTTGATTATCCACTCTCAACCAGAATTCATCTTCAGATGACTAATTTAGTACTGTATATAGTTCTTCTTTAGATTGGCATTGTCTATTCAGGTATGATTTTCTTTTATGTCCTTTATTAAGCCAACAGCAACTTAATGGAATAATAACTGCATTTTCAGTAACACACTTTTACTGAGAATATGTGTGCTATATAAAAAACTGTGCATTGGAGGAGTAATAAAGTAGTGACTTCTGCCTACTCTTTTACCACCTGATTTTTCCCTACTTTAATTTCTCTTCCTTCTGCTCTATTTCATGACAAATAATATCTTTTCTATAAGTTTCATCATACTGCCACCCACTTACCACCCTCTCTTTCACAATTTTAAAAAAGGAAAAATGCATGGTTTACAGCTGATTTTCATGGCAATTACATTGCACTGAATTTTTCAAATGTTACATGAAAACATTCAGATGGTATGGGGCTGGTAAATACAGGGATGTCTCTGTAGCTATTCTCCAAGCAGTACTTTCTCTGAGACATTTAAAGCCAAAGAACTCTGAATTATGATTTTTTCCTTTATGTAAGGGCAAATATTCTGTAGCTTTTAAGTCTATTAATATTTTTTAAATTATTAACACTTGGTTTTGCTTTTCTGCAGGCTCCTATGCCCTTCATTATCAGTTTCTTCGTTTTCATCTGGTACATGAGTTTTTCAGTGAGTCACATTTTGGAGTGAGTCATGTGCATATTGATTCAGGGAGACGCATAAGTCTGTAATTAACATGAGAAATTCCATTAACTTTATTGGAACTGTTCATGTGGTTAAATTTCAAGATTCAAAAAAAAAGTTACCAAATTCCTACCTTTTTACACAGCCTATATTTGTGTATACCCTTCCTACATACCAACTTAGGTCAAATCTGTTATGCCTGTGGGATGGAAAGGCATTCCGAGAAACACATTTCTGTAGCAGAGTGTCCTTGCAGTCTATATGACTTCCTGGGTGAATTCTGTTTGAGGGCTTTATTCTTCATGTGCTAAGTTCTTTTTCATAGTAAAGTAAAGCGCTTGAAGTGCTTTGATATTAAACATTTAAAATTAAGTGTGCAAATAGTCTGATTTATTAGTATTAGGTATGTGCTCAAAGTTGGACAAGTGTTTAAAACACAAGTTCACTTTATTTTAGGTAACATTAAAAGAGAGAAATTTGGCAGTTCAGTCGTGTCCCAAACATAAATATTAGAATGGAGTAAGTTATGGAAGTGCCTATGTTTTGATACATTATAGAGAAGTAGCTTAATCTATAGATTAAACAAAAAACTTATTAAATCACAGAATCACAGAATACGCTGAGTTGGAAGGGGCCCACAAGGATCACTGAGTCCAGCTCCTGGCCCTGCACAGGCTATCCCCAAGAATCACACCATGTGCCTGAGAGCATCGTCCAAACACATCTTGAACTCTGTCAGGCTGGTGCCGTGATCACCACCCTGGGAAGCCTGTTCCAGTGCCCAGCCACTCTCTGTGTGAAGTACCTTCGCCCAATACCCAACCTAAACCTCCCCTGACAACAGCTTCAGGCCATTCTCGGATCCTGTCACTGCTCATCACAGAGAAGAGATCAGTGCCTGCCCCTCCTCTTCCCCTCATGAGAATGTCATAGACTGAAGTGAGGTCTCCTCTCAGTNGGACTTCGTATGGTTGGTGATTGCCCATCTCTCTAATTTGTTGAGGTCTCTCTGCAGGGCCTTCCTGCCTTTGAGGGAGACAACAGCTCCTCTCAATTTTGTTTCATCTGTGAACTTGTTAAGTATCCCTTCCAGTCCTGTGTCGAAGTCATTAATGAAGATGTTGAGGAGCACTGGGTCAAGGATGGAGCCCTATGAAACCTACCCCACCAAGGGACAGCTCTCTAACATCATTAGTCTGATGTTACCCCATTCAGTGTAACATTCATTTGTGTCTGACTTGTGAGCCAGTTGCTCACCCATTGCATGATGTGTTTGCCCAGATGCTATTTCAAACAGCTCGTATTAGTTTAAGAGAATGATGTTCTAAGTACTTTTTTGATTCAGAACTGTGCATATTGCAGCTTCAAGCAGCTAATACTTCATCCTCTTAATTTCAACTGAAAAACAAACATGGTATTTACTTCCCAAGATATTTAAAAATGAAAATTCTATAGGTTCCAACTACTATACAATTCTTGGAAATACTGTTGTACTGTGGTTAAATTATAGTTACTAAAAGCACTAAGCCATCCATTCTCTGCAATTTTTTGATTTATTGACTCCTTGAATTTTCTGTCATTTGGTAAAATTAAGCAGGAATTAGAAAAGAGTGAAGATTCTTACCGAATTACATAGAGGTGTCTTTTGCTTTGCACTTAAGATATATGCACAGAATATTAGACTGATAAATGTGAGAGTCCTGGTAGTGGCTTTTATGTATAGATGACATACTTTTCATATGAAGATCACAACACTCAGTTCAAAAGCTTTTATGTTTACTGAAGAATTAATGAGGCAAAATTAACCCTTTTATTAGTAAATGACTTTCTGTTGATGGATAATTTTTTCTTTTATGGTTATTTAGCAAATGAAAAGCTATCTTAAGGCTTAAAAAATACAATTCTTTTCACAATAGAGAAAAGGTGTCTTTTTTTAGTTTATGCCTGTTATTTTCTGATTAATCAATAACCTATTGGGTTTTTAAATCCAGAAACTTTTGTTTTATGAATGCTTGCATCCTTTTCTGAGAGTAGTGCAAGGATTCAGAATCATCTTGTCATTATTTATGCTATATGCAAGGATGAATTAAAAATTTCAAGTGTGTTGCTCTACTTTCAGTACATGTTCAGATAATCTCATTTTTACCTAAAATTTTGACCTTATTCGGTACACATTGTATTTGCTATCTGGTTCCAGGGTGTATTTCCTGTATAGCATCAGATCCTGTTCTGGAGACAGAATGATGATTAATTTTGTGCTCATCATGGTAGGTGTCAATAGCACTTGCCCACTGAGGGGCAGCAACTACACAATCACGTAGTTTTCCTCGTGTATGTGAATTAATGACATTTGCCTAAAGTTAATACATTTTGTGTTTGTTACATGCAGTCAATTATCTTGACTCTAATGACTTCAAGTTACAGGAATTTCTCCTCAGAATCAGACATCACTGTGATCTTGAGTTCAAGGTGTGTGACTGCTTCAGATGTGGTGTTTCTTTTGGATTCCCAGTCAGAAAATATTATCACATGCAGCTGGGCTGACGTGCAGTGGTGCAGAGATCGAGATTCTGATTCTGGGATTGCTAAAGCTGGGATTTGCAGAGTACTTAGGCTTATATACCACTGAAAATAGTCACAGATTCTCTCAAGATGATGCCTGATGTAGCCCAGCATTTGTGCAAGTTCACCTTCGGTTTCAATATAGCCAGCAGATCAGGAACACAAACTTGGTGGCAATCTTAGAGATGTTTAAGTGACATGCCCAGCATTCCACATGGATTTTGGCAGAGGGAGGTGCAGAGTACACTTCTCCATCATTTAGCTGCTTTAAGTACAAGACTATCCTTGTGCTGCTGATATTGCTTTGCAGAATGCAAGAGGTGGAGTCAAACTCTAACCAGACTCATAGCAACTGAAAGAGATGAAAACTTGTAACATATTTGTGAAAGAATGGCAGCAGACATGCAGTGTAAGGTGAAAGAAAAGATAATGAGAGTGGGAAACAGAAAAACATGAGGAGGGGGAAGGCCTTGGGGGATGTGGGAAAGGTGTGCCCAGGTCACCAAAACTTTTCACTGTGAGACATAGGATGTATGTCATAATTGAGGCTCCTCCTTTTCAGGATCCTTACTGAGTCCCAGAAGGGTGCATTTCCTTAATGCAGGGATCCTGCTGCAGAAAAATAGTAACTGATGGTGTTATATGTCATGCCCTAACACTCTTTTTCCCTTTGTCTTCTGCATACCTCAGGCATTTTCCCCTGGGAGCAGCCTGGGCAGCAGCAGGGGGAGCACTGAGAGCACAGAACACTGTCCTAGCTCTGATGTCCCTAGCTTGGCTGCCACAGCTGCTGGGGACAGCCGTGGCAGAGATCGACCTGCTTATCCTAGTTCATAGAAGAGATTCAGGAGCAGTTTCCCGCTCTATTAGTTTAGTGTAACGTCAAAATATAATACTAGAGAACAGAACTGTAACTTTTTACTTTTATTTCACAATGTAGGTATATGTCCTTTGGGCCAAGGTGAGTTAAAGGCACATTTCTGTTAGGATGATGGAAAATACTTACACGTCTGACAAATTATTTCTACAGAAGAAACTTCCTACTGACCTCATTGTTTCAAACGGAGTGGCGGCATTTGGCTTATCAAATGTCTGATTGCTTTCTGCCCCCTTTAAGCAGAAGGATATTGCCTTCTGGATTTCATCTTTGCTGCTTCATTTAAAAATCTTGTTTTCTTACGAAGATAAATGATAAATTAATGTTCATGTCTCCAGAGCTATGATGCAATAGCAAATGGTAAATATAATATTATTTTGTACCTTTAATAGTTTGCTGATGCTCTAGCAGATACTTTTTGAAAGGATATGTGAAATACTTCTGAAAATGGATGGTAATTAGGAAAAAACAGATACGAGAAGTAAAGATTTTGATGTTTGGTTTTAGGTTTCACTGGACTAGTACAGGAAAGTTTCTTGTGTATTCTAAAACAAGGGAATTGAGTCATATTTTTCCTAGCAGAGGCTGTTTACAAATGTCAAGGCAGAAAGCAGACCAGTCTTCACTAAAAGCTGAGAAATAGATGGACTGAAAGGAAATAAGACCTATTGTATCATTTACTGTATTTCTAGAGAAAACTTGTCTAGATGATAAGGTCATATGTTAGATAGGGAGTAGTTGATATCTGTTAAAAGGAAGGCCATACATAAAGATATTTGTGTATGTTTTATGTATTATGTACAGCTGCTGAGCTGTGAACTTGGTAACTGTAAGTAATAGTTAAGATTAAAGCTGCTCTAACCTTCTCGTTGACTTTTAAAAGTAGAACAGACTTTCTCAGCTTTTTATGTCTGTATTTATCATTCTCTCTGTTGATAAATATTGACTTGCTCTCTTAGATCAGGATAGAGATTCCAAGTTATTGTGATACACAATCTGATGTACATCCATGTTTTGGAGAACAAATAGCCTCTTTATAAAGTGTCCTTCAATCTAAAGTATCCTAGTGGGCAAAGTTTGCCTTTTATGTAGATGGAGACATGAAGAGGAAGGCTTCCATACCTAAATTTTCGAAGACATAATTTAAATGCTCATTGAGTATAAAAATGAGAGGTGATCAGATAGGCTCAGTAGAGTCTGAAGAAATTTTGCCACTACTTGTAGTGATCCAATGTCCCTATGCTAGATCTTACTACTCTCTCACTGCTGTATCATTATTATTCTCTCTTCATATAGAGAAATTACTTTGTTAGGCTCTTACTACTGCAAGCAATGTCTAATACTTAATTTGGTGTTCCAACAAAAACAAGAACTTTTAATAATCTTTTATTATGTATTAATATCTTGCAGTTTCTCTCCCAAATTTCCCTTTTGCATAACATATTTAATATCATGTAAAGTTTTCTGTCTGTTTTGTTTGACGATATATGTTGCTTATACTTGTGTCTCCTCTAACTTAGGCAGAAGTGGCCTTATTGGAGCTTAGTACTGCAGTTTGTATTGAATTTGCCATTTCATAATGTCTAATTCAATTAATTGAGTAACTGTGATTTGGATGGCGTTTAAAAACTACATTTATTGGAGTTATTTTAACTCAAAACAGGCATAAGTAAGAGGTTCTCAATTGTGTCTATTTTTCTTTAGCTGACAGAAGTATCTTCTACTCTATTTATTTATTTATTTTCTGGGAAGTGGGCATAAATAACTTTGGTTTTACTAAAACTCTCCCTACAGGGCTATTTCAAGGCTTCCCAGTAGCACACACAGAATTAGATTTTCATGTTCAAAGGATCTCCAAGGAGGCAAAATTAAATTATACAACAGAACAGAAAAATTAAGGAGTTCTGGGAAAGAAATGAAGGCTGTGAGAGAGTTACAGGAAATTGTGTGGTCTGGGTTTGGAGTTTTACAGGTTTGTGTGACAGTCTGAGGTCTGTGAATTGATTGTAGATTTTTCTGTATCTCATTTCCCTCGTCCAGACGCATCCCTCTCCCCAGGGTATGCAACTCCAGTCTATCGAATTTGGGGCACTTTTACCTCTTTCTCTCATGCAGCTTTCAACTCCTTCCCTCCTCTTTGCAAATGCAGCTCTCTTTCGCTGCAGTAATTCCCACATATCTCTTTCCCATTTCCTGGGAAGAGCTGGGCTTCTGTCAGCAGAGATGGGTGAGAAAGGTGATGGCAATAACTGTTTCTTCACCCTCCACATAGATTTTTCCTAATGGTTCCTTTTTAGTGCTTTACTGGCAGCAGAAATCTGGGCAAGTATAAAAAGAGCTAACCCTGACCTGCAGTAGTCTGTAAATTAGTCTGTATCATGTTCATACCTGCGTTGTCCAGTTGTGAGAGTAGCAGTCAGTTTATTCCAATAGCGTGTCTAATGGACTCTGGCATTGACTGATCCTTTTTTGGAATGGTCAGGAGATCTGACTATCTACTTCCCACTTCCTCCCATTCATATTGACATTAAATTCCTGTGATTCACGTTCTATTTTAGGCTATATATATATTAAATATGTCTAATGGAAATATACAGGTCTCATTCTGCTCTCTTATTTTGTTTTTTATCGTCCAGTAATTGTTCGGCATGGCGTTTTTTCACTCTGTTCCTGTAATGGCTAAATACTCATATGATCCCACTTCAATGACTCTATTGTAATTCATCTTCCTTTAGTTGTGTTGAAAATTTCTCGTTTATATAATGTGTGTGTGTTTTTTACCTTTACAAGGTGCATTGACATTTTTATATGACTTTTGTCTTCATTCACCTCCATTGGCTTGTAAGGTCACAGCTAATGTGTGTTACCTGCTTTCCTGTGCTGAGCACTGCTGCAGTTCTTTGCTTTTTTCTCCAGGGGGCAAGAAGCGCTTTATTCTCTGGTACAGCAATTCTGAGATTTAAAATATAAATCTTCACCATTGGAGATGGTGTCATAAATAGAGGGGAAAGACCTCTAGTCTGCTTCCTTTGTCTATGCAAATACCTAGCAATAATAGTCTTTCACGACCTACTCTCTGCAGAATTAACCCAATCCTTTTAATAATCAGTGTGAGAGTATTGGTTGCTACGGCAACATATTCTATGGTACTACTAGAGTGTCAAAATAACCTAATGAAATGCCATGCTAAGAATGTTTTAGAAACTGACTTTTAAAATAGAAAGTAAATAAATCCACCTAACTTTAGAAGATATGGCTAGATTCATGAAGTCTGCATCAAGGGAGCAACCATTTTCTAACAGAGGGCAATCAGATTAATGAAGTGGGGTGTATTGTGCTTCTTGTCTTTGATACGTATACCAACAACATTTGTATTAAGAAGTTACCACAAGAGTCAAGAGCTAAATGATCTTCAGATGGTACACAACTTGAGTCAGTGCCTGTCTCTGTAGTGCCTTTGCTTCTCTTACAGTTTCCATCATCTTGTCTTCATCTTTAGAACTGCTGCTGTTTCTCTACTTTTCCCCCTTACTTTTCTTTCACTTTTCTATTCCCTTCCTTGCAGCAGACTCCATACATTTATTTATTTTATTGGCTAAAATAATCTGCAGTTAAGTGTTGGGGGTTTTAAAATGATTTCTACATGGACCTCATAGCAGTGCTTTAGAGTTAATGTTACCATCAGGTTGATAGCTGTGGTCAGCCATTGTCTCAGTGTTATTCTGGTCGAGCAAAAATCCAGCCACTTATGAAAGAAGCATTCCTAAAGGCAGCATTTACTATCTGAGTATCAGGCAGGCTGCTCAAGCAAATGTGAAGCAGGCTAGAACAGCTGTCCCGTATTCCAATTTAAACGTGGACAAAGAACTAAGATGTAAAAATCACTTTTTTTTAAACTTGTAACAGTTTTTGTTGATATAAGATTTTAAAAATCATTCATTACTGGGTTAACTTTCCTCCTTCTTCTGAAGGAAAGAAATTAATTTCTCCTGAAATTAATAAAAGTTGCAATTCAGTTGGGGTGGACTATCCTGGGTAGCAAAATAACATAAATATATGGGAATTGAACACTCTTCCTATTTCTGTCTGTCATAGAAAATTAGGATACTGGCTTAGGCAAAAATCAGCATTTTTCGCTCATCACTCAGATCAGTGTGTAAGTCACAGTGTTCATAAGTGAATGACTATTCCTGATACTTTTCATCCCTTCCAGACTATGAAGCATTTTTGAATACATCTTTTGCCTAAAAAATAATGTAACACTTTTATTATTGATAAATATAATGCAAAAATTGAAACCTCGTATTTTGATTGATTTTTTTCCTGCAGAATCCTTAAACTCATCCAGGCAAATGTTAGTTTTTATTCTTTGTGGAATATCCTAAACTTAATGATATTACAGCAAATTTTAAAGTAAAATGAAGTAGAAATTGCCCATTTCTTGATAATAGACAATAAATATTTTCAATGTATATGTTCACACAGTTTTAAAGTATAATTGCAGATAGCTCAATATGCATCTTCCTTAGAAAGTATTCTTTTTATACAGCATTTTAACAGTTGAGTAAGTACTTTGTATTAAAATACCAGTTTTTATTTTGGGATCTGTGAGTGGGACACTCTTAAGTTCGTAAAGTAAAACGTTTCTTTACAATTTATCACTGTGTTTAATTTGAAAGTATTGTGTTTTTATGCACAGAGGCCTTCTTCTATGCGTTTATCACCAAGGGAGGAAGAAGATGATGATGCAGGTGAAAATACTTGTGGACCCTCAGGTTTATGGGAGGCACTGACACCTTGTAATGGATGCAGGAACCTCGGATTTCCCATGCTTGCACAGGTATGTGATTCCCTTTTCATCGTAAAACTTAATAACTGTGGAAGAGCTGCTTAATCCCTGCCATAACCTTTATTTATACTCTTGCCTTATTCCTTTCAAAACTGCTACTTTCAGTCTTCATTTTAATGTCAAAATGTTGAGGTTTGGACATCCTGCTACAATACTTATCCATGAATTTAATATGGAGACTGATGTTTACTCCCCTTATTTTAGGCATGTGCTGTGTTGGACAGCTTTCTTTTCCATCTGGAAAGAAATTTTGAAGTCACATACTTTCCTTTGGGATAAGTACTCTATTTTTGACCAGCTTCTAATTAATATAATGGCATCTCAGCTACTTTCTTTATAGAATTAATTGAGGACATCATGCATAACTCAACTGATGTAAGAATCAGCCTAAGACTTCTCTTTGAAGATTATGTAAGTTCAAGAAAAAATCCCCAAACATTTTCAAATGCTCATCATAATACAGAAGAGAATAAATAGAAGTGGGTAATATATTTGGGTCTACATCCCAGCAATTCTCAGAGAAGACCAGTCTGCAGTATCTACCAAAGCATTCCAGCAGCTGTGTCCTGAACAAGAGATATTGTATTGCTACAGAACAGGATGCTGCTTATTGCTGCTTCTGGGTCTTCCTTGTTCTCTCCCCCCACTATAAATTAGCACTTTCGTTTCTGTAACATTTTTCCTGCGCTTTTTTTTGTAGCATTGAATGAAGACCTGCCAAATTTCTGTTTAGAAATGTCTGGTTTTTTCGGTTGCATCCTTACTTGGCACTGCATTTAAATAGCTTTGTCAGATTCTTGTGTACCACATTGGAATTACATATCCTGTCTCACCACGGTTCATACACTGTCGCTTTCATACCGTGACTGTACGTTTTATTCCCTTTAAGTCTCATGGGACTTGCACCTGTTTGAAGTCAATGCTAGAGCCTTCCCTGCAGTCAATGGAAACAGGATACGGCAGCTAATGTGCTTGAATAACAATGAGCACTGCCCCGTCTCTTGATAAGGAGCCTTTATATTCCTTTTCCCTTTCAGTATGTGTTTCCTACTTCATACTATCCATCATTTTAGACATTTGGCAAAGTGCAGAGTTGTTGGAATAATCCTGATTTACAACAGGAGTACTATAGTTACTAATTCCTCATTTTTAAGCATTTATTTCAAAACCTATTTCTTAAATGGAACTTGCCTTATTTAAATGTCACTTATAATTAAATTATTGTTCAACTTTCCTATGATGAACATACATGCAATTTTTTTCCCCTAATTTTAGAATATGTTTTAGTTTTCCTTGTTTCTTTTTTAGCTAAGGTATACATAAAGGGTGCTATAAAATTGAGGGATGCCTTTGAAAAATGGCATCAAGTTTGATTAGTTGGTTGGTATGTTTTTCCTGTTTATAAAGAGAGATTCATTTCAACAGCAACGTAAGTTTTAAGACAGTGGCTCCTGAATAAGTTTTATTCATTGTACTTAAATTTTAAGCTCAGACTTATAATAGCTCATCCTTCTTGCTCTGTGAACAATAAGATTTTTAATTATGAGTAGAAAAAAGAGTATATTTATTATGCTTTCATTCATGATATGACAGATTGCATTTCTAGATTGTTTCTATCCATAAAAATTGAAGATGGAGATAGTTTTGGTCTTTTTTCGATTTCTTTCTATGGGAGAAAGGAAAGAAATTAGGTAGTGAAAAATCTCCAAATTAAAAAACAGTGACTTTGGTTTTTATAAATTGTTGCCATCACTGTATGCAGTCTTTCAAGCTGTTAGCTAATCTGTTGGATCTTTCACATTTACTTCAGAATGCAGTAGAGAACATCTTGTTCTAAGGGATTGAAAACACAAAGTATATATGTAAATTTTTGGATTAAGAACAGTAGCTTTAATTGGTCTAACAAATTATATATTATGTGCAACAGCATGTTTTAGGTAGAAGTACAAAAATGGTTTCTGATGCTCATGTCAGTGCCTAACATATCAGAAAGTGCAGACTTCATAATGAAGAAACAGTGAGATAAGAGTGTTTGACATGGTGTCTTAGAATCCATACTCTTCTAAAGGTCCAAAAATAGGGAAAAGGGTCTATCAATTACTCTTGAACACAAACAACAAGTTCATTTTTACACTTCTCCTTTATTTAAAAATAGATTTTACAATCATATGAATACACCGTGTTTGCACATCAAAGGTGAACAAACATAAAGATTGATTCTTGTTTTATATACACAGGCAGAGGCACAGTGATAACATGAAATTGAGATTTAGGTGAGATTATGGAAACGTCCATCTGTGACCTAGTGAGCTGAGAGTTTTCAATATGCCAAAGGAGAGGGCAGTAATCTCCTTGACAAACTTGGTTTCTTTTTTGCAGTTAGGGAAAAAAGCTTGTCTGGCATGCAGTATGTCATTGCTATTTGTACTGTGCTGGGAAGTGTCATTTTAGAAAGGACTATTATAGAAAGTTCTGTGTAAATTGTTATAACATTTAAAACCTAGCATAGCAGTAATATAGGTACTGTCAGAACAAGCAACTCTCTTTTACAGTCTCAAAATTGGTGAAGTGCTGGAAGAGCTTTATGGAAAAATCTTTGTGTCTTGTAAAAATTTCAGGGGTTTAGAATATGCAGCTGGATTTTTGGAAACTGAAATTTAGACATATCCTCTTGTTTTGGCAGAGAGTGTATTCCATTTGTAGGTTATGATTTGAGGTTAATTTGGTTAATAAGGTTGCTTTGTTCTGGAGTTAATCTTTGGCTTAGGGCAGAAATTCCATCCTTGCTAAAGCTGATGCATGTTTTTGTGAACTTCAGACAGTTCTCTGCCCATCTCTCCAACCAGCCTAGGTCCCTCTGAAGGGCTGCACAGCCCTCTGAGGTATCGGCCACTCCTCCCACTTTGTGTCATCAGTGAAGGTGCTGAGGAGGCATCTGCCCCTTCATCCAAGTCATTGATGAACGTGAATGATGAAGAGTGGTGTGCATGTCGGTCCATCATTCCTTCTCTCATTCCTTTTGGGGAGGACAGAACTGTAACTTCTGGAATCTCATTATATTTTAACGTGAAATACGCATGAAGCAGCTTTGGCCTGGATGTGAAGGCACTGGAATACTTCAGCCATTTCTCTCAAATAAGTCTCCTTAGGGCAGAAATGCTGAAGATAAAATAAGAGATAGCTCCTTTCTCTCCTACTTTGCCTAAGCATATGTTTTGCTAAAGTAGTGGAAAGCAATTTGAACAAACATCGTTTTGGTTGAGGGAGTTTGTTTATTTTATCAATTGGTCGAGGGGCACAAGGTAAGGAAGGAGAAGGAATGTAGTAAAAAAATCCAGAACACCCTTGTTTGCCAGTAATAAAATTATTTCTTGTTCTTAGTAATCAATTTGGCAGTGCAGGTTAATTTACTGTTTAGCTCCTAATATATTTATTTTACCAAGTTTATCAGTACCCACATACATATTCATATTTTCTTGAGAATAAAGCCGCATACTCTCAATGTATGTGTATCATTCCATTTTCTATTTCATGGATAGTGTACCTTGAATATTTTCCTCTGCTAAGGGGCAAACAGGGCCCGATGTACAGAGATAAATAGAGGGCAGAATGCAATATCAGGAAGACGAGTGCTGCAAAGTCCTATATGATTGGTATTATCAGTGTAAAGCAAGCAGTTCACATATCTTAATCATGACAGGCATGCCAGCATATTTTTCTAATTATGATACAAAGTAATTGTGAGATAAGGCAGGTTAAGCTCTGTCATATTTAGGATGCTGCTGGGTCAGCTTGACTGGACTGTGTCTTGAATTATGTTGTATGTATAACTTAAAAATCCTGGCAATTATTCCCTGTGTTTGACATGATGACAGCCAGGAAAACCTCATTTGTCTAGCTGTTACAAAATAAAAATAATGTCTGTAAAGAGAGCAGTGCGGTTGCTATGGAAAAATTGAACTTTGATTCAAAAGCCCTAAGTATAAATCTTCATGTTGCCAGTTGCTGGGAAGCATGCCTCTTCAAAAAAATACATGGAAAATTTACTTAAACATTTAAATATTATATTTCTAGCTTAGTGTCAAATTTTCATCTTTTAAGAGGGAATGAACTTCTGGGAGACCTTGACATTTTCTTTTAAGACTGATCAATATTCTGCTTATATAACTCTAGGCTTCCTAGAGGTAGGAACTCCAGCAACTTTGTTATGGATTCTTCTGTGGAACAGAGACTTTCCCCACAAAATGCCTTTTTATTTAGAGGGAGGGAAGAAAAAGTGGAGTCCTAACTACATTTTTAGGAGATGAACTGCATATAATACTGTTTCTTTATCAATACAGTCTATGATAGGAATATTTAAAGTTTAGAGTTTCATGCATCAGTTATTAGGGTTATGTATTTCATGTCTGCCTTCCAGAAGGTCGTTTTGTCTGTCTGTACTTCTTTTTGTAAATTTTAAAAAGTAATTTTTAATGGGGAGGAATTTTGTATACTGTTTGTATTGTAGAAGCTAGTTAACGTTGTTCTATAGAAAGCCTGACATTGAAAATTATTATATTGTAATTATGTTTACACTTTCAAAGTCACTTCTGGATACATGAGAGATGAATGGGGTAATTAAGTAAGGAGCTAACTCAATTTTTACATAGAGATCAAGTCTATTCCTAAAAAGCCCTCTGTATTGACACTCTCTGGAGAGATGCAGTGTGACTCTATGTTGTCTCTTTTTGAAGAGTTTTAATATTGGAAATTTTATTTGGCATTATTTTTTTTTCATTTTAACATACTCTTTCAGTTTGAACTCCTTCTCTTTTTGGTTGCCTCAAAAAATTGTCTTAGATTTTAAGCTCAGTGTGAATGTTATAGTCATTTCTTGAACTGCTAAGGTGCAGGGGAGGTAGTATAAAAGAGGAAGTATTTCTCCTTTGTTTTTAAATAAAAACAGAGAAAAGCAAACATGTTTTTAATTAAACAATAATGGCTAAAATTTTCAGATTAGTTTTTCAGTCCATTAATAACTTTACCTTTCAATGCATTCAGTGGAAGCACACTGCAAACTAGACTAGTAAAGAAGCAGATTTGGCTGATCTTACTTGGTGTTTAAGTTCTCCAAAATTAGAAACAGAAAGTCTTGTGGCATTATATAATTTCTGTGTTACAGGGGAGGAAACCTGTCATCTTCTTTAGCGACAATATAGACATAGTAGAGAAAGCTTTGGCCTAAAACATAGCTGAGTACAGATAGCCAGAGTAAGATTGTTATATTACCTATAATATTTTCCTATAGTTTCTAACCGTCAGTAAAAAATATTTTTTTCTTCCTAATTTAGTGGATTAAATGATGAGTTTACTTAAATGGGAGTAATGTGGAAAGCTCTACTACCCATAAAAAATATTTATGTTAAACTCTTGATTTGCAGTGTTGTCTCTTCTACAGTAAATTTAAGTCTTATTAGTAATTTCAGGAACACACCACCCCCACACTGAAGCAGCTACTGAAAAGTGCAATATGTATTCTGCCTAGAAAGAATCAGCAGGTGATGATTATACCCTGCTGAACAGTGATAGAAAATAAGTATATTGAAAAAATTGTGGCTTATTTTAGTGCTATGCTACATTTTCTGATAGTGTTTAAGGAATGAAGCTGAACATTTTATTCTTGTGTATGGTGTGTATTGCATGTAAATTTGCAGTTGCCCATGGAGTGCAGATGTCTTGTGGCAAATTCATTTTTACTGTGTTAGTTGTGTAATCTAGACACCACTACACGTGTGTAACGTGACCAGAGATGCTGTAATCTCTTTATCCTTGGGTATAACCTTTCAGAATTGACTGGTCAAGCTCCAGGGTAACCTAATGGTTAAATTAGCTCTTCTTCAACTGCAGGTTTGGAGGGGATAACATCCAGAGATCTCTTTCATATTGTTGTTAACATCTATAATTCTCCGTAAGGCTATGTAACCTCAGATGAGCTTATTGCTTTAAAAATTTAGCACTGACTCTGCATTTTGTAAATGACTGTTTGTGAAAGTATGGCTATCCCTGTCCCGCACTCTGTAAATCCGGTCACTGCTGGATCCAGGGTGTGCTCTATCTTGGTGTGATCATGAAACAGCAAAATTAAATGGGATGAGAGAGAAAGGAGGCGTGTCGAATTGTACTGGAATTGTTGATGTATGTCAGAAATAATCTGAAATATTGAGGACTATAGTGGTTTACAAGATGAAATTTAATTCCTATTAATGATATTCAAATTAATGTAGAAATTAATGTTGAATTGAACACTGTCACATACCTAAGTGAAACATGTCACAATGGTAATCTGGGAAGATCTTACATAGTGTATTACATTTTGTTGTGTGGTTTGCAATTTAGTGGTAGCCGGAAGACACACTTCCATGGAATGTTTCTGCTTTCAGTGCTGCCTGTCAAATTATGGAAAAATGGGAAAAAAAAAATTTTGAATTGCACAATGAATAGATAGCAATAACACATAGCAGTTAGTTTTATACATGAAAGAAGCTCAACTTTGTGTTGAAAATCTCATGTTTGAACTTCAGCTGCTTAATAACAGAAATATTAAAGCAGTATATTGAAACTTGAAAATTTATGTTGAAGTTCCTGGTTAATCTGACCAAATCGGGCCACTGTTCAGTATTACACTTCATATCATAGATACATTGTATTTGTTGTTATTACCACAGTAACAGGAGGAAAAGGGTTTATCGACAAAAGTGCTGGTATTGAGGTATCTGGAGTTAAGATATCAGTTGAATGGTGATATCTGGACGTGTTGATTACTACATGGATTCACTACACTGATTATCCATGAAGTCAAGCTTTGTGTCAGGTTTTATTTCTGTGAAGGGGTATTTAAAGGTACTTGACATTTTTTCACTTATTTTGAGCCTAAAAATCTATTTTCTATTTTGTTTTGTTTATTTTTAATGATGTTAAAAATATGTCTGAGAACACAGCTAATACTGGAACCTGTGAGGGATATTTTTTTTTACTTCAGTTTTTATAATACAGAAAATCATGGCTTCATAGGGTAAGTCCATGAGAAGTCTGTACAATTTATAGACCTGATTTCTTTCTGAAGAAAAGACCTGACTGAAAGCTGGACTTTTAAAAAGGACAGCTCTGTGGTCTGTAACTGTGAATCCTCTCTTGCTGTGCAAAAGGAATTGCATGCCTTTGGTTTAAAGCCATGTCTGGTCCTTGTATTTTACTGAAAACTTTTAATACTGGTATCTGTTATGTACGCTGAGTCTGAAAATGAGATAGATCCTGAATCAACAAATTTCTTAAGCATTAATGTGCTCAATCCCACTTGGGTTTGCATTCAAAGGGAACTTTATAAAGAGATACCTTTAAAAATTCAAAATTCAAAACTGGTCTAAGACTAACAGTTTCTTAAAATTCCAAACTGATTGTTATGATTTTTTTTCATTACTAGCAACCTGTAATTAAGAAGAACTCATGAATGGGATGTAACATAAAATGAAACTGAAGTTGGGGGAGTCTGTATATGAGATATCAAAGGGAAGTATATAAGACTACATTGTCTCATGTTTTCCTGAAAAGGTATTTTGGATTTGTTTTTGATAGAAAATGTCATCTACCACTTATAATGAAATACTTCTTTTTACTTTAAGTTCTCTCAGAAAGGTGATTCAGCTATGAAATGTAAATCTGATGTTTTATGGTTTCCTATCTCAAATGGTGTTACTCATATACATTGCTTTAGAATACAGGTGCTCTATTCACTTTCCAGAAGCAATATGGAGTTTTGTTTCATAAAATCTACTATAATAAAAAGAAGTAACATTAATGCTCCTAATAGTATGGGGAATAGTTGTGTTCCTTTGGCAAAAGGGGGAGATAGCTTTTTTAAAAAACATGTTATAAATATGTCTCTGTATAACCTGAGCAGTCCACCAGGCATTTTGCAGATTTTCAAGATAAAAGATGTAAATGTGAAGACAGTGAAGTAAATTAATAAATTGACTGTATCGAGCTAACTATATTATTTTTGGAGGTGCTATAACTTTATAGCATCCTAGTTCTTGTCTCACAATATTTTATACTGTGAAAAACAAGAGAGAAAATAAATCTTTAGGCAATGTTCAGTCCTATTTGTATCTACCTAATCTTGAATTTAACAAAATTGAGTCTATAAATCTGAGATAATGTTTTAGCCTAATGGTCTAAGTACTTACAAATCACTAGGTTTGTCCCTAATTAGCTTTTATGATAAGCAGGTACTATGTACACATAGCAGTTCTATATACACATAAAGCTTTTTTGAGTACGCTATTGTAATCTGTATATGGACAGGTGATTAAATTCTGCCTTATTGAGACTGGTTTTAGAGTCAGTGTTTTTGCATTGTGAAAAATAAATATTGACAGCAGAAAGTTCCTTCAGAAACCCATCTGGATGTTTTTGCTCCTTGCATCGTTAAGAAAGTGTCCACATCTCTGAAGATGCTAGACTGGTTGCTCTTTCTGTTGAACAGGAAGCCACTGTGAGCCAGCCGGTGTGAGACATGAAGGAGAGGGATGTGTTTGACTACATGCCAAGCTTTTGAGCTGAATTTGTGTGCAAACTAAACACCAGGGCGCTTAGAAAGGGTACACAGCTGACAAAGCAGAAGGCTTTTCTTCACTCCTTTCTACCCACTTCCAAAGTGGGCAGACTGAGTGTATCTTTTCTTTAATCTCTTTTGAATGCAATAATGTTCTATTGTGAGGTTCATGAACAATTTTTGAGCTTCCTCTTAAGGGATAGCAATCTTAGCATCTTTCACCCACAGACAGTTATTTCTCATCAGGACTATAGAATCAAAGAACAACTGCACACACTCCACAGTTTGGATTTTTAGTGGCTAGAATCTCATTTTTCACGCAGAGAAAAAGATCCACTGCCAGGGGTTTCCTGTGTTCTGACTTTAGGTGGTTTCATGTGACATCCAGGCGTTCCAAGTAGCAAATTTCTTTTGTTTACCAACACTGTTTTCTCATCATGAAATTATGAAAGGATCTTGGGTTTGCAAATTACTCGAGTGTTTGTTGACTTTTAGCATTTACATTGCTATTTTGAAGATCAGTTATTAATTTGATGAAATATAAGAAAATAATTGAATCGGAACTGAGAGCAATAGAATCATTAGGGAAAGAGTTTTGTATGAAAAATTTTTACCATCTTGGTTTTGGGAAACACTGACGTAGTAGTTAGTTTGCATATGAAAGAAGGTCACACAGCATTAACAGAGAATACCTGCAGTAGAAGTATTCCATACAGCTAGTGTGACTGCAAACCTGTAGCAAGACGCCTTAATTCTTGTTAAATAGACAGGTGATTCTGTGGTAGCTGTTCTAAAACTGGAATCTTGCAGTGAACCTATAGAAAATTTAAGTTCAAATTTTATTGAAAATGTGATTTAGGTTCCCTTAAAATCTTTATTCATTTCATTTTATGTAATCTTCACGTTCTGTTTCCATTTTACGATAGCTAGGGCTGAGAATTTGCAATGAATAAGTAGATTATCATACCACAGAAATCATCATAGTAACAATCAAGGCATTAGTGCTTTGACATAAAAGAGTGGGATTTCTTGTTTAAAGAGCCATATAGAAGGAGCATGTTTATTAGCAGAATGGTTTTCCTTCCATGATGAGTGGTGAATTAAGTAATTTTGTTCATGTATTGTCTTTATATTTCATTCTTAGCTACTGAAGTTCAACATGGCCACATCAGCTCTCATAAAATTGCCAAGAAAATAGGCAGTATGGTGAGATAGCACTGAACAGTGGAGCTTTTTGTATCCATAAAACTAAATATCCATGTTATGGATGTTAGTGGGCTTTGGCACATTTTTGGCCAGGAAGCAGCAGAGTTCATAGGTTCCCATTCAGAACTACTGTTCTCAACTATGGTATGAAATAGAAAATTACTGGGTTCTTTAAGAACATAGGGAATATAGGCAATATTCTCTTAACTGGTGTTTACTGCTAACGTGCATATGTCCCCTGTTGTCATGGAATAACTTGTTTTACTGGTTTTAAAAACCTCTTTTAACTTACAGTATGAATTTACTTTCCCTCCAGTTGTCTCTCACTGTTAGGCTTAGTTTTCACACTGCTGAAATATCTGCAGAAAAAGTTTATTTGGTACTATTTAATTGGGAAGTATTAACTTTTACAAACTTTGCATGCTGCTGGGATCTTTAAAGAACAATTTCAAACTCTTTTTCTGTTAATTCTGTATTTCCCCTTTCTCTTCAGTTCTATAACAAATAAAGGTATGATTCACAACAGTTTTTTATTTTGATAATACGACTCTCCATAACTGTAGTATTTTGAAGAACATTTTCTTGTTCTTTCTGTTTTATTGTGGGAGCATGTGTAGGAGAGATTTCTTTACAGAGTCTTGGCTTATGCTATTGCGATAATAACTTTTATACAAACATACTTAAATTTTTATTTCTTCAGTGTCAAAAAATTTTAAACATGGGAGATTGTCCTTCCTTAAATAGCAAATGTTTATTTGTTGCTTCTACCAAATCTATTGTATGTGGTATCAATTAATTGGTTTCTATTGTGCAAATTTGTCAGAGTATTTACTTGACTTCAGAACACAGTGCATGGGCAGATATAGAATGTTTTCAAAAAAGGCATAGGTTATTTTTAATAGATAGTGGGTTAAAATATTTTGGTGTTAAATCTTTCTTTTCAAAGAAGATGTCTCCCATAATGTCTCATTTTAGTGATGTTATCTGCCCTCCAATCAAGTCAGTTTACAGCTCTAGGGTTACTGTTCACAGAGTTGTTGTGTTTTGCTTCAAGATTTACTTAGGTGCATTCAGTTCCCCTCTCCCCTTCACATCAACATATACATTTTTCATTAAGTGGCACAGTAGTTGATAGAAATTAAGCTATAAAATGTGAGAAATGTGAGTCTGCTTAACATACAGTAGTGTTTTAATTATTTTCTGCATTTGCTGTCAAATACTGGCTTCACTTTAAGGTTTCTCAATATCTAACATTTTCCATGATTTCTGGCCTTATAATGTGAGGAATTATTCTTTATGTTTGCTGCTTCAGTTGGAACTGTGTGTGTATATGTTTAAAATGTAGGCATTAGATCATAAGCACCTTGCAGAGAAGTATTGTTTCCATGGAGCTTGAGTTTCTGCTAATTTTATCTTTTTTTAATATAATAACCTTTATTTTAGAGGCATTTCCCCTATTGCTTGATATTCAAACAAGACATGATTTTTTTAACATCTTTCATGAAAACAGTAGAAAAAAAGGAGGATATTTAAACTGGAAATTGCTTTCTAGTTTATAATTGGTTTTTTTCAGCTAAACTAAGAATCATTTATTAAAACAGTTATTAAATTTTGCTACATTGCCACACACAACAATTAGCATTTACATAAACCAGATTATGTACGCTTTTAGTATACTCTTTGTCACAGTGAGTTATTTATTAGAGGAAGCATCTGCTCTTTTTCATGGCCTTAATGTTGAAGGCATGGGAAAGCATGTAACATGACTACAACAATCTAATGTAATTTGAAATGCTGAATATATGCCAGCTAGAATTATGAAAACACTGCATAAAATATAGTGACATGTTTCTGCTGCTGAGGTTAGTGCTTCATTCATTATGCTCACAATTTACTCGTGTCTTCAGACATTTATAGTTTAGGCTGTAGTAGTGAGTTTTCGTGTTGTAAGGCATTGTAGGAACCCTTAGCTTTCAGGGACTGATGTCTGTAGAGTTTTTGTATGAACTTTTAAATTTGACACAGGATATGTGAAAATACGCATTTGAAAAGGAGAAAATAAACCCACATTTGGGGTGTTGTATAAATAATACTCATTTTTTTTCATAAATGAAGTTTGAAAAAGCAAATGTAAATTTTGAAAGGTTTCTGAAAAACTAAACATTGTGTTTACATTTCAAACTAAATACACAGGACAACAACTCTAGCATGCTTTTAAAAACTGATATTTTTCTCAGCTCTGTGGAAGGCTTAATGAAAATTAAAAAGGCTGTTTCAGGTGCTGAAGGGAAATAATTATTTCCGTTAACTCTGTACATGTATTATTCCTACAACAGCAAACCAACAATTTCAGATGTTTGGTGAAAGGGTAAAAGAGCACACTCTTTTAAAATCTGTATTAGAAATACTTTGTGCAGACCAAAGTAGATTCTCCAGTGTCATTAACCTTAAATAAGATTATTGGTGATTTTCCAGATTCTGTAATATATCATGAACCTTATTATATGTTCTATGACAAATTACACATTCCGGTGTTTCTAGCTGTCATAACAATGAACATTTATGATAGTTTGACTCATGAAAAATTATTCTAATTGCATGATACTATGAAACTTTCTTTGGTTAAATTATTAGTAATAGATAAATGTGTTTTTGCTAGCCATAAATTGTGGTAATATTCCTGATATCTTTGACTGGAAAGGCAGTCAAAAGGAATATTTCACCATCTACTTGGGGCTTTGAGTTACTGTGACATAGGAAATACTTTCAGTTGTTTTTGCTTAGTACATTAGTCTGGCAAACTTGCACAATGCCCTTCAGGTTCAAGCATTTCCCTTCTCACCTTGCTGCATGTCAGAAAACTGTTCTAATTATCTCCAGTCACTGGTCAGGATTTCTTTCTTGCTTGAATTCTTGATTCCTCTCAGCAACCTGCAGTTACTTATCATTAATATTTCAGTGTGAAGTGTCCCAACCCAACAAGGTTATGCATCAGTCTGTTTACGAATGTTGAAAAAGTATGTTTGATGAGAATACACTCAGAATAGACGTAAGGAAGAAAATTTTTTCACCATCAAGATGGTGAAACACTGGAATAGTTTGCCCAGGGAGGAGGTAGATGCCCCTGGAAACACTCAAGGCCAGGGGCTCTGAGCAAGAGCAAGGCCTGATCTAGTGTGAGATACCTTTCCCCATAGCAAGGGCTTGGCCTAGACAACCTTTAAAGGTGCCCTCAAACCCAAACCATTCCATAATTCTGATTCTATGGCTTAAATGGGATAAATACAATATTCATTGGTCACTCTCAGAATAATCACAAGCTTTGGGTTGATGGAGAATATAAGATCAATAACTCTCCAAAATTTCATCAATAAAGTATTGTTGTACTCCTCTAAGGAACTGCTGGGCAGAATTTATCATACTATGATGCAAGAAAAGCCACCTGGATTCTGCCTACTAGTCCTCTGGCCTGCAGCAAGCCAGGGGAGACAGCACGATACCCTGGTGGATGTCAAGGGGTATGTCAGAATTTAATAGCTGTTCTTTGTTATCTATATAAATGAAAAAAATATTTCTAAAGGTGGCAGATATATTGCATTCTTCCTTTCTATGTTTCCCAGATTATTTCTCCTTTAAGAGGAAAGCGATGTGTGACCCTGATGTGTTGTCCCACGTTCCAGGGAAGTAATAAAGTTTCAAGTGACCTGATTTTTATAGGAAAGCATATTGACAGAATAAAAAATTTTCTGTTAAGTACAAATTCCATCTTCTTATCAGAGTGTCAGTTCAGATTAGGTGCCTTCTGAGCCTCTATAGTTTTGTTCATAGCTCATACAAAAACGAATTTGCATATACTGCTTATATCTCAGCCCTTAAGCATACATCATTCAGTCTGATTCTTAAAAGGAAGGCAAGAGTATATTGAAGGCAAAAGTAAGAGCAGGTAGAAACCTGGCAAAAATGTGGAAAAAAGGTCTAACTCAACATCATGTAATTTCTGAAGATTTAGTCATGTTATGGCACATGGTTTCACAACTGTATATAACCCTTTGCAATGGCCATATAGGTATTTTAGAAGCAGTTTCATTCCCACTGATAAACAAAGTCTTATCCCTGTGCAGGTTTCAGATTGTGTATCATAGGTATTACACCATCAAGCTCAGAAGAGACCCAGCTGACTGCAGGCCTATGAATAAGGGCCACAGTGTGTCCCTGGCATGTGCTGTGCAACTTCAATGTCACATTACTGTTTCTTTCGACAAGGCAAAAAATATAATTTCTATTTCTCCGTATATGTGGCTGTTCTCTAGTGATTTCCCGGTGACTCACTCACTCTCAATCTTTTTTTTTTTACTTCTACTGTATATGTATTTTTATTTTTTCCACAAAAAATACTTATTTTAATGTACTAGCAGCCCAACACATGATTTTTATGACGTTATTTATTTCAAATAAGGACTAATTGTGTCTTGATGATGGTGGCCAGTTATATGTCTCACGTTCAGCAATTTGGAATGATTAATAGAAATTTGAGATTGAATAATCTCTTTTTAAAACAAAAATTAGACTCAGATTATCTTGATTTCAGGGCTAAAGAGAAAGGAAAAGTATTTTAGAAGGTTTTATTATGCAGTTGATAATAACTTGGACATGTAGGATTACTGTACAGTTACTTGTTATTGCAGTTGATGAAAAGCTTTTAATCTTAGAAAACAAACAGAATCACATTTCTTCATGCCTCATACCTAAAGACAATCTTGTGTCATCTGCTAACATCTAACTTGAAGTTAGTGAATTAGTTTAGATCTTAGAGATTTCTAGATATGCTCAGTACCAGCAAAATTGAGAACATAGTGCGGCAATCAGAAGACTTTACAATGCTTTTCTCCAGCAAAGAGAAATTTTCTTTTTGCTACATATGCACTTTTTAATTAAGGTTTATTATCTTCACTTAATCAGTTGATAAAATTCCAGGCTTTCTAAAGTCTTACAATTCTTTTTTGACTCTAACTCATTTAACTTCTGCTGGACATACTATTATTATATTTTATTTATTATAGAGATATTTAGGAAGAATTTACTTGCCAGTAGTTTACATTCCAACCATTTTCTGAGTAACTTCATCATTTTTATTTATTCTTCTCTGACATTTATATTCATGCAATGTTAATTACAGAATGTTGAATAACATTCAGAGAATCAAATTGAATGTTAAGAGCAATTAGGAAAGGAATAGAGTGCTAAAGAGGGAACATCATTATGTCAGTGTGACTACTTGGTGAGCCCTCATCTTGAACGAGGAAATCTGTGAAAGTGTGATCCCTGTCACATCACTGAAGACTGAGAGGATGAAGGGTGACAGGGATGGTCAAAATCCTGAAACAGCTAGGTGGGTATGTTGGTATTTCACATTCCTTAAAGGAGAGGCCATGGGAAGTGCATATGTCTGTGAAATCACAAGGAGAGGATAAGTGAAGGACAAACCCTCATGACCATCTAATGTATAAAACAGCCACGTCAAACTTGGTGAGATTGCTAAAAACAAGATGGGGGGCATGCAAACTGTAAAAGGGGACATGCTCTAAAGGCAACTTGAGAAGATAATTCTAGAAAGTTGGATTGGTAGACATGCAAAACAAAGTCAGTACCGTTTGACTATCAAGTGTGATGCCCACAAAGTGTTGCAGGAGGAGAAGCAGTTACTACATGCTTGACCTGGTCTCATGTTGGCTTCGCTGTTCTCTAGGTCAGCACTGTTGGTTGCCTTTGCAGACAAAATACTGGGTGACACAAAGTATGATCCAATGTCTATTTTAATGTTTTTGTATCAGTTTTTAATGTTTTTTTAATGTAGTTGAATTCAGGCACTGAACAAAGTTTCACTGTGGTGTTTGGTGACAATTTTAAGGCTCCAGTATTTCTTCATGGGCTTCTCTAGGCAGATTTACTATAATTAGGGTTTTGGCATTCTGACTTAAATGCATTTTTCTAGAAGAGTACAAGGATTAAGTCTCCTGTTTTAGTCATTGCTTTGGTAAAAAAAATTTTTGCCTCTGCCTTTTTACATCAGACTTAAATGGACAGGGTAGAAATTCTTTTTTTTCCAAGGTTGGAAGGATTCCTTCTCGTGTCCTGCACTTGCACTTCAGCTGCTTCGATGCCTCTGTATAATTTTCTATTAACTTCATTTAAGGAATGAAATGGTTTAAGGTAGTAAAGTTATATTTGGAGCTGCAGGAAGCCCACTTACAAATCTTTCTAATCCTTATTATGTCTACTATCTCAAACTAGTTAGTATTAGTTTATATCTGTGAGCTTACTGAGAGCTCACACTCTGAGTAGGTATAAACTGGAAAGGGTGAAACAGGTAGAGATGCAGTCACATTCCTCTTTTAGACATGTTTTTTTGAGTGCTGACCACCAATTTTGTATTGTTTGCTAGTAAATACTAATTTTTTTTATTACAAATGCATCTTAGTATTCTATTTATTTTATTTTGTATGATTTTTCTCCCTGATCACTGTTTCCAGTATTCATTTTCAAGTTCTTTATTAGTTTAACCTGGGACTTAAATCTGTCTCTATTGAAGTCATCAAGAAGAATTTTGAAGTGAATCTCCTCTTGGTGCCATCTTAACCCTATTCTTCAAGAGGCCTTGAATTATTGCCAAACTATGAACTCTCATAAAGATCAAATGAGTGCAATGACCAGAAAAAAAAACCCAACAAAAAACAAAAAACAAAAAACCCCAAACCCAAAACCAAAACCAAAACCAAAAACAAAACAAACAAACAAACAAACAAACAAACCAAAAAGTTGAGTCATGTAATTATCTGCTAACTGTACAAATCATTTATCTAAAAAGGCATTGTTACCTACAGGCATAGTTTGCCTTAGGTAATAAAAGTTCTTGGTGAAGAAATTGTTATTCCACATTTTGTTTTAGACATCACATTCTTCAATCATTTTCTGAGTAGGGCTATGATAATGTCTAACTGTCAGGGTGCTTTCTTGCCCTTTGCCTTTTATTATATCATATTTGATTTATGTCTGATGCTTGACTTTCCGAGATATCCGTATGTCCAGTGTAAGAAAGATGTGGAAATATATCTTTGGCCATGCAATTGCATTCTGTGAGGATTAAAAAGAATAAATCTCTGGTGAAACTCTGCTAAAACTGAATGTTTTCTTATTCATGTTCGAAACTAGAAACAGTCTGCTTGATTGGACTACTGTATCAGCAAAACTTCTAATTGGTTTTTTACCCTCCCTCAACGTTTGCTAATCAGTAGAATTTGCTGTTTGTATCACTGTTCTGGGACCTTTTGTCGTTATTTTGCTCAAATGTAGAGCAGTAATTCATCTTCATTCACAGCCTAGGATCCTGCCATCCATATGTAGAAGGCATACTTTTAGTTGTCTTACATGTAGTATAAACATTTTGTAAGACCATCCGTGAAGAGAATGTAATTGTAGTGGTTAATGTAATTGTTACTCTCATGAGATATAACTAAAAAAGAAAATGAGACATCCCCGGAATTAGAACCTACCAAAACAGGTATGGCAAAAGCAGTTATCCACCTTTCATTAAATACAAAGTTTGATGAATAAAGTTCTTCTGTAAACTGAACAAGGACTGTATGATACAAAAATTTAAAGAAATAAGAAATGTTATCTTCTAGCATGCAAAAAATTCTAGTCTGTTACACTTTGGATTTCAGCAGAATGTGGTATTTAAGTTGCTGAATTCTAAACCCTGCTAGCCAGAGTTATTGAGCCCAGCTCTTTTCCTGTGTCATCTGAAAAATATCTCTTACCTACTTAAATTTTTGCATTTCAGGAATCTTATTCAAAGAAGAGAGGTTATGCATTGGAAGCAATACCCTCTGTACCTCTGGATGCAGTTCTTTCAGAAAATGACAGCAGTCTTTGTGATTCGATAGACATAGCAGTCACCAAAAAGCCTTGTTCCCTAGAGATAGCAAGAGTTCCTTCCTCAAGACCAGGTAAATCACCAAGTAATCCTTTACACAGTCATTGGTGTAAGTATTAATTTATGGAATATATAGGTTTATATTTTTAAGCATGCAGTACTCTGTTTATTTATCACAGTATGATTATAGTCTTCCATTAGCTACCGTAAGAGCTTCATATCAGAATAAAGATTAATAGCAAAATGTTGTAGAGGTGAAAACAAAGGAGATGCTTGTAGTCAAGCCTTTTGCAGTAATCCTTTAACCAACTTGTTTCTTTTTTTTTTGTACTGCTTAGCAACAACATTATGGAGCTAGTTCAAAATCTAAAGTACTCTGCATTTTCGTGTTATGTGAAGGAATATCCGATCCATTTTTGAAAATGAAATAGTGAATGAGAATTAAGAGAAATATTAAATGACAGTTTGACAGAGTGCTGTTTGTATTATTTACAGGTTTGAACAGCAATGAGTTAAAATAGTTAAAAAATAATAGAATTATGCTGAGTCAGATATGTGTAAGTATGATATTATCTGTAAGAACTCTACTTATGTTCTCTAAAATTATATGATCTCTTCCATTACCCTTGTTTGAACTCTTCATTAGTCACCACCTGGTACAGGAATTTCAGAATATAGTCATTTTGCTCTAAGTAGTTGGACTGAGAGTCTGCTTTGACAAATGACAGCTCTCAGCAGCAGAGACCTATTTGAAACAGGCAATTGACTTTCCGACCTGTGCGATCTTGATTAGGAGTCATGATTTGGGTAATATACAAGAATGACAGATGATTGTTGACTAACATCATGTTGCTGATCTGGTCTGTGTAAGGGGAAGCACCTTCTTGATTTCACAGCTGAACCAGTATTGGAAGAGTGCCAGAGCTATATCAGGCATTGTATATTGAGGATCGGATAGCAAGATACAGCTTTAGGGTTTGCAAGGTAAGGTGGGGTGGATCATAATTCCCAACCCTCCATTAAATTTGGGCTAAAGAAGACTTGAGGGAACCTGTATTGTGAGCAGCAGTCTAAAAGGTGGCACAAAATAGGACAGCATCTTCATAGCGTAGCTGCACAGAATGGACCAGAACCTGACTTGAACATCAGCATGGCTACTTGAGTTTCTTACTTTGTTGATGATTTTGGCTCTGATAATCTAAAAAAAATTAGCCTGTGCGGGACAATATTGTGGGTTGTTGTTCAGCGAGGGAAGAAAATAACAAATTATGTTTGTTTTTCAAACTTCTACTCGAATTATCACCATAAACATATATATTGCAGTGGAAAGACTGCCATACACATACCCAGTGAACTGGTAGGAGGAGTTCATTACCTGCCTTCTTAGTAATGGGACTCAACAACAAAGCTTTCCATTGCAATTAGTATATTTTTAAAAAGAGGGAGTTTTCACTAGTTAAAATACCAGGCTTTGGAACTGTGCTATCCGCTGAACACACACATTTTCTTCAGGCATAGTAAGTCCATTAAGATCAGTGTGAAACACAAACCCTAAAAAGGACATTTTTATGTCTTAATCTGGAAGTATGTTTTGTGTAAAGTTTAAATTCGTGTGTATCAGAGGCCTAGAGTATAACCAAGGAAGTTGTAGGACATTCATGCTGTAGGCATCAATGGTATATATAAGATCTAACAAGATCAATGAGTCAACAATACAAATGTACTTTAATTCCTTCTGTCTTAATTTTCCATATACCACTATGATATTTTCCCCTTGGCATTTTATTGGGAAGAACATTTGGCTGTATAGAAAAATGTGGTTTTATTTTAAGCTATAAATGTGGAAGTTATCTAACTGGCCTGGCTTGCAAGTCATATCTGGAGTCGTGTTGGCTCTTATCTTATGCTGCAAATGGGCCAAATGAAATAAAACATATGACTCTGTTATAAGGTATTTAGCGCTATGTGTAATTGTATGTGAATGTCACCCTGCCACTTTAGGTCTTATAGATTTATTGCTTGAATAAGTTACATATCATTATAGATCATTCATTTAAAAGAAATATCTAGTATTGCATGCTTTTTCCCTGAATTTCCTTCAGTTTTTGTGTCAGTGAGACATGCCGACCTTGGGAATATTGGTTCAAATTTCTGCATTATGTGATATGTAGGGCTCTTTAAGAGCATGAAGCAGCACTTTGAACATAAAATTGCATCTGTCAGTCTCCTCTCCCTAGGTAGTAGGCCAATCTGATCAACACTCAGCACTGTCTAGGGCATTCCTACCTCTAGGCAGCAGAAGTGAGGCTGACTTCACTCAGCGATTGCAAATTCTCCTTTCCTGAACTGAGAAGAAAGGTCATTCTGGCTGGCCTTTCAAACTGTAGAGCTACATGTTGCTGCTATTATCCCCCCGATAGTAAACTCCTAACAGGTTGGAAATAGTCACCTTGCCAGCCGTCATTCTCTGATCTGCTGGGGAGAAAAAACAGACTGCTCTGTGGTTCTCCTGAATTTTATTGTTGAACTGGTAAGGGATCACAGAGGATGAGAACTCCACGCAACAAATGATAAAGGCTTGTTAGCTTTCAGGGAGAAATACTGAATAGAAAGCAAATAAAAGTAGTCATAAAGTTGGTAACCTGTACTTTTGAAATCCTCTGTTGTGTGAGTTTTGTCTGTTTGCAAGAAATTAGGTTTATATAGGAAGAAGAACAGTTACATTTTTTGGTTTATGCTGGCAGTTAAAGCAGTTGCTTCTTATTAGGACTGATTTAAGATTAAAAAAGACTGCATGTGTGTCTCAGTCCAAGGTGAACTGTTCTTTGTTTCTGTGATAAATTGATAGGACAAGTTTGGCAGAGTGTGTAAGCATCTCTCAGCTTAAAGGCTTCTGCCTTTAAACTAATAGTTAAGACTTGATAGGAATATTCTGAAATACTACACTCTTTGAGATCATTTTTTTCTGTTAAGTAAAATGTAAATTTGGGTTAAAGATTTCATAGGTCAATCTCATAAAATGAATATAAAATAATTGATTTATAAATCAATCTTAATGATTCTTCTGTTGGATATTTTCTTGTTGGATATTGTACTGTCCTATTCCAGGACAGTATCCCTATTCCTTAAACTAGACATTTCTGATACTTATTTTAATTTTTACACTGCTCTTCTATTTAAAAAGAAGTCACATGACATATTTAATTTTGAAGAATAGTCATGAAATTTTATTAGTTCATAAGCCATGCATGAGTGTTGTCTTTTTCTTTTAGGGATGTAATGAAATTTTGTGAACTACAGCAACAAATCATCTTGGAAAAGGTGTAAATGAAGTTCAAAAGGTGTTCATGAAGTTAGTGTGGTTGTGATCACTTTATAAAGAGTCCAGAATACTGATTTAGGTGCACCACCAGGCTGCTTTTGGGGCTCTGATGTTGAAGACCCTTACAGACTTAACTTGTACCCTTGGTAGCTTAGATATTCTGTACCACAGTCCATCCTTGCACCTCATAGTGCCATCCATTTTATTTAGGAGAAATATTGAATGAAATCTGAGCTACATTACAGAATATTTTTTTTTTAATTGTAGTTAAGCAAATGTCCCTACCTAGTAGGGAGATTATATCTCTTTGAGTCTTCTTTTATCATTTCTACTGCAGAAACTCCCTAGCAGTGAGGCCAGGTGACAGTTTACATGCTAAATTTTCAATATTAGTGAGTGATTGCCAGTAATAGTTAAACTATTTTTAGGTCTCCTTGAGTATCATCAGGAATTAGAGAGGGCTTTTCTAACTCAGTTTCTCCTGAACAACTTGTGGAAGAAAAAACCAACCGCCTTCTTTGGGAAATTTGATCTGTCTATGCAGATTAACAAAGGTTTTAATAAAGCAACTCAGTTACAAGAAGAGATATTTCTTTATGTAAACTGCATGAAAATGACCTTTGGGTAAGAGAATTCTAGTTCAAGAACCTGTTATATTTCGTTATGTTACTTCACTGTAGCTGCAGGTCAGGGACACCTTAGTGAGCCATCTTCAACTCTGAAAACAGCTGAGCTGTGGCAAAGCAGAACTCAGTGTGGGCTGCAAAATCCAGCTGAGAAATAGGGTAAATACTATGGGGCATCACTTTTGCTGAGCTCTCAGCCACTGCACAGTCAGCAATTCCCAAGTCAGCAATTTTAAAGATAGCTCTTGTACAGCTACTCTACCCAGTTGTATCAAAGATATGGATTCTATCAGGGATAAAAATTCTTCCTAGATATGTGATGTGTTGCCACTAGCCTGTAGCAGGAAAATACAAGGCAAGGAGCTGAAACATAAAGAAAGAGATAGCAGCTATTCTGCTCCTTCACCCAGCTAAGGGTATTTGAAGCAGACTTGCTGTTGTCAGTCAGGTTGTTTTTGTTATTTAAAAAAATTACTTGATTTGTGCTTAAATGCCAGTAACTTGTAAGGAGGACCATGCAGTTAATAAATCAGTAATTAATCATACCTTCTTCTTATAGCCTCATAATCACAGCAGGGAAATGAATAAAAAAATGGTTGACATTGAATTAATACAGTATATCAAACTGTACCCAAGCTGGCCAATTCTTTGCAATATTAGGGTTTGGGGGCTTTTGCTTTCTCAGTCTGGAATCCCTCTCCTGTCATTACAGTGAAAATTAACCTGAAAATTTGTAGCCAGAATGAAATGTGTCAGATCACCTCAGCTTGCATTCTTGTCTACTGGATAACACTGTGTCAGCAGTCTCTTACAGATATCTAGGAGACAATTCTCCAGAAACCTGAACTGAAAAAAGAGCCTAGCTGTGATAACATTTTTATCAACATTAAAATATGTCTTATATGTCTTAGTTTCCAAAATCATCAAACACTTGGCTTGGTAAATAAAGTTCTATTTGTCGGATCATCAGTTTCTGTTTGACTTCAGTAATAGTGAATATTTGCACACTTCAGTTTTCCAGATTGAGATTAAGATCCCAAATACATATTTTCTAACTTGATGAATTTATACCTTCACTTTTGTGCAGTTATTTTCTAGTTTTAAGCAAAGCAGTGAAAAGTGGCCACAAGAAGGAACCATCACACTGCCAGATATAAAAAATTGTCTGGATGAATGGAAATTCAAGAGTGTAGCTTTAGTCATCGATGCTTCATCACTTTGAAACTCCAATTGATCTGAAGGGTCACACACAAACCTTTCTGAAAGCCACTCATGCGACTTGCTTCAAGCAGAAGGACTGCTAATAGAGCTGTATTTCATATAAGTGTGCTTTTTAAACCAGAGAGAGCAGGATGTAGTGCACTTAAACACATGACCTAAGTCTAACTCCCCAGGATTAAATACTTTCAAGAAAAGATATTTAATGATAAAGAAAAATAATCTTAGTTGTGTAGAGGAATGAACAAAATAAAGGAGTAGGCAGTGTAACAGTTGGTCTAGAATCAGATGAAAATTCTCTATGAAATTCAGCCTAATTTAACACAAATGTTTCTGAAACAACTGACTGTCCATGAAGGCTTTTGATATTGTGGTGCATATTCAAAATCATTACTACCTACCTGCCATCAGTGCTGAGTTTTCTAAGCAGCAGGGATATGAATGGAGAACCTTGGAATGTTTGTCGGGGCCATTAAAACTTACTAGTGCTTCAGGACCTGACATGACATCACAGCACCAGGCCTGCCAGAGTTTAAAAAGTGTTTGGACAGCACTCAGGCACATGGTGTGCTTCTTGGGGCTGTCCTGTGCAGGGCCAGGAGCTGGACTTTTGATGATCTTGTGGATCCCTTCCAAGGAATTATTATCAGGATATTCTGTGATGATATATGAGTGATAAATATCCCTTATTGTTCTGTCTGTTACTCAAGGGGACATTATTTCCAAAGAGTATCATTGTTCTGTGTGTTGAGTAAGAGGTGAAGAGCCGCTCAGAGCTTGTCATTACAGAGCACCGGGCATAGGTGTGCATTGTTATGTGAGGCGTGCATCCGTGTGGTGGAGTAGTTCACTGACAGAAGAGGCTGGTGTTTCCATAACAACCTAATAGCTGAACACTTTCTTAGGCAGCAAGCGTCTTCTTCTCTAAGTAATTTTTTGCCTTAGAGAAATGCTCCCATTGTTAACTAAAGTCTCCCAGTTCTCAAGATGTTTCACATGATATAATTCCCCTTTACATTTACCACAGAAGGAGTATCATGGAAAGAATGAGCAAGAGAGTCTCACAGTGTCCTGACACAATGACAATACTCCCCTTGAAGGGAGAAAATTAGGTTCTGGACTTTGTGTAATTCCTTTAATAAACCTTTCAAGATACATCTTAAAAATATCTGGGGTTTAGTGCCTGTTGCTCTGCACAGAAGTCTGTGTTAGAATCACTGATTTCTGTGCTAGTAATTGAGAAGCTTCTCATTTCCAACTTCAGTGTACTCATGGCCAGCTGCAGGTGAGACAGAGATACCCAAACATTCTGTCTTTGGCCAAGTTGGAGCTCTCCAGCAACTCTTCAGAAAGCAAATCTGCGTTATAGTATTTATACCAACTGAAGTGGTTGAACTGGAAAGCAGATACCTTTTCTTTAATTAAATGTTATATTTAGTCCAAATGAAAATAGTTTGATTTTGGTTTTTTTGTGCTTTTTAGTAAGATTTACTTCAAAGTAAATATTGAAAATTATAAGAAATTTTCAGCTGAATTTTTAGTCAATAACTTATTAATAGTGAAATTTAGTGTCAAGACCTATCCATATGTTTTTCTCTCAAATTCTTTTCCTTCCTTTAACTCTTGTTTGAACCAAATTTGGCTATGGTACAGAATGTATCAATTTTTCAAATTACTTGTTTTAACAGGTTAATGTACAGTGTTGTAAGGTTCACGTTTAGAGCTTCAAGATACACATCCTTGCCAAAACACTGTACCAGGAACCAAACCAACCTTCTCCTGACTTTCAGTGATGACACATTTTATATTTGTCATTTTGGCTGCCACACTACAGAGTGCACACTTCTTATCAGAAGCTATTTTGTCTAATACATTAACATATGTTTGCAACTATGATTTTTTAATTTCATGTGATGTTTTAATAAAAATCAAGAGAGTGCCAATGGAAGAGTACAATATACAATAGCTCTTCTATCTTGCATTTTGCTGGGTTTTTTCTTCAGTACAGCTAGTACTTTTTTATTAAGTATGCTTCAAAACCAGACAAGATTCCTGAAGTTTATGCCTAGATTGTTTGCTGCTGTAGCTGTTTCTATAAAAGAAATTACAGTTTTATAATTTCTTTTAATTTTTAAAGTATCTTCTGGCATTTTATATTTCCTTTTATTTCCTCAAAATACGAATCCCCAAATTATGAGAAGCTTGGGAGTTTTGTTTCATCATCATAATATTTTCATTCCTATTGTTTTGTATTTCTGATATTATTTAATTAGGATGCTTTCTACTGACTTTTTAAAATACTGTATCTCCTGGAGAAGCACAGTTCACCTGTGGTCCTATGTTGGTTACTATTTTGTTGACAGGTGTTATTGACCTGCTGGTCTCGATGAGCAGGTCTTCAACTGGTCTGAGTCTCAGAGGCTGAGGTATTCCTAATGTCATTGATGTTAGCACATGTTCTGCCACTGATTTCAGTTGGTTTAGATTTTCACTGTATACATCATCTTCTAAAAGAAGGGTCTTCATTAGAATTAGGAATTAGCCAATTAAGTATTTATATGAGACTGGGAAAAATATCTCCTGTATTATGAGATCAAAAATGAGGTACTATCTGTGAGAATATTTCCCTTGATTTTGTCTGAAATCAGGAGAAGATGCCTCTTTAGTTATCTGCTCCACTGTTGTAGTTGGAAGTGGCTGTAGACAGGTCAGTGAGGTGTGCAACTCTGATTTCTGCCCTGTTACCTACCTCTCTCTAATCATGCTGTGACAACATGTTAAAGCTGTGGCCCACTCTAGCTATATTTGGGTAGTGTTCAGGAGGTGAATGAGACAGCCTGAAAGTTCTTTCTACAGTGATGTTTGTTCCTAGGTTGTCCAGGTAGGGCACGTTTCTGGTATTACCCAAGAAACAGGCCCTGGTGATCCATATTCACTGAATGTAGACTGATATTGTCTCATAGTCCTTCTTGACGTGTCTGTAGCCTGCTGTCAGTAGATACAGCCACAGTGCACATATCCCCTCTCTAATGTTTAAAGAAGAAAACATATCCATGCTGTATTGTTTCAATTTCCTGTACAACATGGGAATCAGTTTTCTTGTTAGAAGTTACAAAGGGAGAGAAAAAATTTAACTTTCGTTGTGCAAAATAAGCACTATTTTCATTAGGATTTTACTCTAATTAAAATGTATTTACAGAACTAATGAAGAAATGAGGGAAAATAAATGATAAGAAATTTCAGTAGCAGTTCATCCACTGGCTTCCCCTCTAAGCAGTCCTGGGCAGTGCAAGATAAAGCCATAGGTTCCCCACACACAGCTGTTCCCTTAGTTACACTATTTTAAACAGAGAAATTTTGTATTTGAACAAACCTCTCATCACAAAATTCTCATATTAACAACTAGAAAATTGAAATCCTCCAATTTTGTCATCACATGGGAAAGTCTCTAACTCCAAAGCACAAAGCACTATGTTAAAAATTAATTCTTTGCTGTGTTGGGAATAAAAAAAACTCTGCATTTTTGGGGACTTGGGGGTTTTTGTTTGTTTGTTTGTTTTTAGTTTTTTGTTTTGGTGGGGTTTTTTTTTTCCACTTCTTGCCTTTCAACAAAATCGGAATTCATCCTGCAGCGCTAAAATAAAACTTCAGTGTCACAAACTGAGAAGCAGACAGTGGAACAGACAGAAGTATTCAGTGACTGCTGTTTCTAGAGTGCTTTCTTGGCTGACTCTTGCCCATATAACTGGCAGCTTTCAGAATCCTGACAAAGAGCATTGAAAGAATGAGGTTTATGTGGACTTTTTGACACTCCTCCTACCCACAATGGATCTGTCAGATAAAGATGGTGAAACTGTTACCTTTTTTCCATTCGGATAGTGCACACTTCTCATGCACGTGTATCTGGAACAATTCAGTATAAATTTCTTTTCATTTCCTCCATTGCAAACATAGACCCCTTGAATGAAGTTTATTAATCCAGATGTACTTGTAGTGTTTACCTCTATTCAACAAACTTAATGTTTTATTTTAAAAACCCAGCTTAAATAATAAGATCCAGTTTTTCTGAAGCAATTGTAATTTGCATGATCTATGTCCCTTCCATTTATAATTAATGGTGATCCATATCAGCTATTCAATTATTCCTGATCTCAGGCTGAAAGCCTATAATGACCAAGGTTACTGCATTAGCTTCCTTTTAGTCTTCTTAAATCTTACCAATATGCCAGGTGCTATTAATTTGTTGAGATGACTTCTCGCCAGAGCTTTTTAAATTCCTGGATACAAATTAGATAGATCTGTTGACTAAAAATTTCTAGCTTTAGTAACTCTCATTTCACATTCCCTTTGGATATTTTCATGTGGGTTTCTGTTTGATACTTAGGGAAAATATTTAGCATTTCTCTGTTTATATTATTGTTCCTGACACATTTCTAGAGTAATGTGCCATAATTTCATTTGTTCCATTGTCCATTTCCCCCACATTTTTATGACCTTGATGCAGCAGAGGTCATGGGGAGGAGCAACATTATAATCATAAAGGCTTCTTCAGAATGCATATGCACAGGAGACTGAATTGAGGTTGCACAAGTCGTGTCAATTCTTACATATTGCAGCTCTAATGTATTTTCCTTTAAAACCTTATCATCCCTCTAAAAGGTTTTTAGTATGTAATTAGGATAATTGCTCCCCATCATTTGCTCCCCTGGATAACATCTCTGATAATATCCTGAAGAATGAAATGTTATTCTTAAAAACACTCTGTCATATTTGAAGCTAAAACACATGGAGATGACTGATACCATGTGAGCAGTTCATTATCAAAATACGTGCACATCTCCGCCCATCCACTATATTCCAGTAAATGTGTTTACGTTGTTAAAGTAATTTCATTTTCCAAAGGACTAGGTTCCATTTTGTCTACAAACTGAGAGAAAAAGGCCTTCTGTTCAACATATGTTAAACATTTTCTGATATTTCATTGGGTTTTATTATTATTCATTAAAATGCAGTTGAAAAAAATCAGCCCTCACAGGAGTTTTTGGTAATTTTTGCAAATGAGTGCTCATCAAGGTATGTGCATTCTGACCAATGCTCAGTTTCATCCGTCCTGGTGTGATTACTGTCTAGAATGATCTCATTATACACTTGACTGCATGCTGTCAGACAAAAACCCTTTTTCAAATCAAAACAGTAATTCAAAGGAACATAATTATTTTCGGTTATTTTGCATTTTAAAGCCCACATGCAAATATTATTTACCAGGATTTGAATTTTTCTTTGTTAAATGACGATTAGTTGCAAGATCCTTTGTAAGTACTTTTGAGTTATGGCTGAAATATATATAGATCATATAGAACAGATTCCATTCTAGTAAGTAGTACTACACCTCAGAGTGATGATGAGTTTGTTTGATCATTGAGCAGATGTAAATGATAGTGCCTTTCATAAGTGGCAGTAACTTAATAGATCTATGGGAAATAATATTTCTGTAAAACTCATCAAATTGCTAATATTAGGAGTAATAGTAAAACATCATCTTACTATTAATTTGTTTACTGTTTACATACATCTGGTACATTCTAGAGGAACATAAGCTTGAAATGGATATAGCACTGCATGAAGATCTTAATATGCATTTTGCTAATATTATGTGTCTCCTGATTCACCTGAAAATTTTCTGCAAACCTTAAGCTGAATTTTCTACAAAGCTTTTCTGTTTGATCTTACTCCATTTTAGAAGCTGGGAAGAACCAGTTGTCTTGAGTTCATACTTTTTATCCTGTTATATTCAAGACTTTGCATATTGTGCTATTTTGCATTGAGCTGAAACTGAGTCCTACAGTTTGAGAGATCAGTGCTCAAGAGTTAGTGCTTCACTTGAGTTATGTCTAAAATGCAATGCAGTTCAAGTACTGTGAAAAAAGCTAAAGTGGTTTTCAGAAACACTGGAAATATACATTGTTGTGTGGTTGGAGCACTGTGTTAATACATATGTACTAAATCACACAAAGAACTCTGTCTTTTGTGGAAGGTTGCTTTCTCCGTTGTTTGGTCTCTCAATTTCAGATGATAAAGCTGCCCAGCTCTGAATGATTAATTCATAGGCACTGCAATATACATATTTTAGGGTACTCTGGACATTCTCAACATTACGAACGTTCCCGCTCTCTCCTGCTGCTGCTCCTTGTGTGGTTTTTCCAGTTTTTTAAATGTATTTTCGTATTGAAGGTTGCAAGTTTATGGAAAGCGGATGTGTAACACAGTTTTTATTATGCGATTACCTTTGATTTAGATATTAGATTTGATGACTTGGACAATCCCTTGTACTTCTATGTCCCATATCAGGGATGTGGAAGATTAAGCTGAGAACCCTAACAATCAGGCTAGAATATGAGTGACTATATCTGTATCGCAGAACATGAGAATTCTGGTCAATGCTGGGTACATCCTGTGTGCACCCCAGCTCCATGCCAGACACTCCATGCAGTAACTCTTCCCTTTACTCACCACCAAACAAACTAAAAATATTTTTTCTGGTTCTTCTGACTGACAGTCTTTAGGAGAACTTATTTTGGTGACTGACTGTGTCAAAATTGGAATATAATTTTAGCTTATATCATACAATCAAATTAATAAAATTTTATTTCAGCATTGGCCTGAATCAGATCTGAAATACTAGATTTTCTACTATCTTTACTTCTCCAGTAAAAAACAACTTAAATGTGGTAGTTTTGTGAAAAGAATTGAGATTGTATTTAATACTTTAATACATTTAACTGTGTTCCACTGGGAACTCTTTTAAATTAGAATTATATGTTTTATGCAATTTGAATAAACTTCTCTATTAACTTTGGTACATTTGGAAAGCAGAAATCTTGGCATGGCTTGCTAAATTTTGTTAAAGTCAAAATATTTGGTAAAATATTAAGCAATTTCTAAAATAAACCAATTTTGTACATAATGAACAGATTTATTTGCTTTATTCAGAGTCATAAATGATTAAAAAATAGAAAAACATTGATTCCTAGTGAAGGTAATCAGTGCTGCATTTTCTAAAAAAAAAAAAAAAATCCCTCCGGTTCTATTTTAAGCTAAATAAAAATCACTCATTTACTTCCATTTTCTCTGCTTCTGTCTCCCTTTCTCATCTGCTAGTCCTGATGGCAACATGTAGCTTGCTGCCAAAAAGTTTTCTTCTCTTATATTATGGAGATGTGATTTTTGTTCTTTTTATACCATTTTCTTTTTGTGCCACCTCAAAAGAAAACTTGAAGTGTGCAAGAGATGTAGGATTTGCTATATATCAAAACAGGGTGGGAATGGGTTTCTATTGCCAATCCACAAACATACAGTTGCAGCATATATTTAATAGTATGTAATAATAGAATAATTTGCTACTGCAACAGGATATCAAACTAGTATTTTTCTTTTTTTTTACCGATATGTATTAAAACACCTCCGATTTGGAAGAACCCATATGAAAGACTATTTTCACACCCAGCTGCTTTACTGTTGTCAGAAAACAGAAAGTTTTCAAAAAGATCATTTCATATTTTGGGACTCCAGAGCAGCGTGTGAATTCTGTAATACAGTATATCACTGTATGTAGTTGGAACTGTTCTGGATGATGACATTAAAACCAGCTGCTTGTGAGAATACTCTTTCCAGTCTAGCTCCAGGTCCAGTTCACCCCATGTCCTTTTTCTTTCAGAAATCATTCTCTCTGTGGTGGAAGATGCATAATAAATAGTGCCATACAATTAAAACCATTTTCTTACCCATAGTACTGGGATTGGCACTAAATTTTTATCCAAGAGCATTTCCATTACTTTTACATCTATTTATGTCTTACATTATGGTTAAAAGATATCAGAACTTTCTGTGAATATTGTGTAAGTACCTTTTGAAAAAAATACTTCTTCTGATCAATGATATGTCGTCTCTCAGAGTTTTCCGCATCCAACCTGTTATAACTGCAACAAGGATTTGCTATTGATCAATTTAATGAAAGCGTTAATTGCTTTGTGTAGTCACTGCAAACAAAAAGCAGTGCATTTTATACATTGCTGTTCCAACTGCCAGGTATCAGCCTGATAAACACAATGTGGAATGCATTTGTGATGCATGTTGCAATGGAATAGTGGCATTCGCAGTAGGAAGTTGTTAGTGGTTAGGAGTTCTGCCAGTAAGTGTGACTAGACTTGTGTGAATCTTGTCCTTGGTTTTAGTTAAATTCTTACCTGTATTCCAGTGTGATTTAATTGTTATTCTTTGTTATATATTAAGAGCTTTAAGATAAAGATACTTGAAAAGTTTTAAACCATTTTTTTCTCCATAAAACTTGGAAACCTCTCATAGTTTCACTTAATTATAATCCCTCTTTGTTTCTGCTTCACTGTGCTGGAATACTCCTTGTCTGAATATACCGATTTGGCTCTATATCAAACAAATGGGCCAAAGCTGCATAGTCTAGAAATTGAGATTTATTCATTTGCTGTCTTCAATTTGCACACTTCAAGTTTTCTTTGGCATACTTCTTCAATATATACAGTTTTGTTCTAACTTTATCATTCCTTTTTGTAGTTAACTGCAGCCCTCAAAAATTCCAATAGTCTATCCAAACTACATATCTGTGGTCACTCTAACCAGTGTAGTAGGTTGTATTAGTGGGAATACTTAATGGGAAGAATTTTAAGAAATCTACAAAGATAGCATGTGGATCTTAGAGAACCTGAAATCAAAATAAAAGGAGAAACCTGTGACAGTAGCAAAATTAAATATGCTGAAATATCGAGAAGATTCTAAACATTCAGAGCAGAAGTTATGTAAATCCTGCTTTGTCAGTCAGAAGGTAAGATTAATAATGTCTAAATATATAACGCTTTTATAATATATAATTTTATCTGAATTGCACAAGATAGAAAATAAATTACTGCAGGAATATTAGTAAAAAGGGATAGAATTTTATTATTTTTCAGATGAAAATGC
>VYXC01000735.1:1674-12109 GCA_013397175.1 Platysteira castanea
GGGCTGAAGGCCCCTGAGGGGAGCGGGCGGGACCGAGCGCGGCGCCTCCCGGTTTTTGTAGGACCACATATGCTAAAACATCGCTTTATTTCCTTTAAATATCTTTTTGTAGTCGTTAAGACAAAGGGGAATTGCTTAAAAGGTAGCGCGGTGTCCTGGGAGGGAGAGGTTTCTGGTGGAAAACGCAGGAATTCCCAGGATTTGCGAGGAGTGGGGGGGGTTATTTGGGGATAATGGGAGTTATGTTGTGGAATATAATGGGGGTATAGTATGATAAGGATAGGGAAATAATGGGGAAATGTTTAAAAAGCCTCTTTATCGCAGTGTTGGATGGGTGGGGGTTGGATTTGCCCATCCCAATAGGATCAGCTCTTTCCCTTTTAGGAGGGGAATTAGGACTGATGAATGGATATTCCATTAAGTTTTCCCCGAATTATCCCCAGATCCCGATCTCGAGGCTGTTTGCTGCTCCAGCAGGGTTGACAACTGTGTTGGAAATGAAAATTTGAAAAGTATGCGTTGGAAAAGTAAAATTTGTGGGACGGGTGTTGTTTCCAGGGCAAGCTGGAAGTGTCATGATTAGAAGATTTTACGGATGAAGCTTCTTCCCTTGAAATCCCTGAATATACGGGGATTTTTCCTTAAATTATTTTCTCTTTTCCTCCCAAACCAAAACTTTAATGGAGCAGTCTTCCTGTTGTTGGGACAACACGTCCTGAGCTAATCTTAGAAGTTCTGAGGACTTGCTTGTGTGGTTTTGTATCTCGAGAGGGAATCACAGGTCTGAATCCCTGAGTGATTCCAGAAAATGTGGATATTAAACTCCTGCTGTCTACAAAGTTGGAGAGACAGCGTGGCCTACACTCTGGCTATCAGGGTATTTGGGCTCTTTGCCTTGAGCTTTTGTACGTTTTGGTAATTTTTTGTTAATTAACCCCAATATCCTGTGATAAATCTCAGTATTCCGTGTCCTCCCGGTGCTGTGGGGCTGAGCCATGAGTAACTTCCTACTCGGTGTCACGTCCTCACATCGACGTCACAGCCGTGACAGCGCCGAGGGCGGGGGGTTTGTGCTGCCCAGGGCAGTGAAATCCCACTGGGATGTGGAGCTGGGCATGTTTGGCTTTTCCCTTCATGGATGTTGTTCCAGTGGGTGAGGCCTTTGCTACGTATCAGTCTTGATATCACACTCAGAGAGGAACGGGGTTTTTCGTCTTTGCTTTTTTTTTAAGGTGAATTCCTTGTCCTGTTTTGGCATCTCTGTTTGAGGTGAAGGGGCAGGAGGAGCAATTGATCCACTTGTGGATGAGTTTAGGAGCAGCAGCAGCACCTGGAGTTCATTCCCAGCCACTGAGTTGTGCACGCATCTGCATGGAGAAAACAGTAACAATTTTTAAAAAGTTAACACTCTGAGTGATGTAACCAGGAGAAATGTCCTGGATACAGCTCAGTTTGTGTGCCTGCCCGTGGAAAGGAGTTGGAACTGGATGGTTTTAGGGTTCCTTCCAGCCCAAACCATTCCAGGATTCTATGAATTTAGGAAATATATAGGGAACTGAGTGGGAATTCTCCTTAAAGTGGCATTTCCTCATAGCTCTGGTGTCAACCACCTGCCTGGAGGAGCTGCAGATGATGAAAATACGGATAGGAAGGTGTAAGACTGATGTGCTTCTTGCCCTCTTTCCAATCCTTTTCTCCCAGTGGAAAAATCTTGTGCTGACTGTTCTGAAGGGATGCACGGCAGCTCGTCCTTCACTCAGGAACCATCCTGAAATGTTGTGTCATGGAGAATCAGCTACAGACACAAACCTCAAAGCCCAATATAACTCCGAAACTTGTTGAGTTGGACAGGAAGGCTCTTCAGAAGGCAGGGCTGAGTCTGGGTAGTCAGTGAGGGAGGCCAGAAAGTGAAACTAAATTCACCAAAAATGCTGCTTCACTTTTGCAGAAGTGATTTGAATACAGGACAGACAAAGGAAAAAAAAAAGTTTTGAATATATATTAAATTTGGGATTAATAACCTGTGTTAGGGTTGTTTTTACTTTTACGTGATTCCTCATATTGGAACATGTGAGAAGTTTGTTCCAGGCATAAACTGGAAAGAAAATATCTCTAACTTAAGATCAGCTGAAGCTTTGTGAGTGTTACAATATCCTGCATTAAGCTGCTTACGGGGTGGTTTGGTGGAGGGAATGCTGATACACACAGATTTTCTCCAAAATAAGTATTTTAATGCCTCCTGAGAAGAAAAGATTGGGGCTGAAAAGCTTGATTAGCAGCTGAAAGAGAATGTTTTTTGTTAATTCAGCCTTTATAATGTTGGAGTGAAATGTAAGTGAGAGAATGAGATCTTCTGATCCCAAAACTGGAAGAGCTGGGGTCAGACTTTTGTGTTGAACAGAGGCAGCTCAATACCTGCTGTAATTTCCAGAAGTGCCGAATTCCTGCTGTTCCTTTTGTTCCATGAAGGGATGCACCAGTCAGGTTGCTACAGGCACTTGCCAGGATACTGAGCATGGAAAACTGAAGGGAAAAAGATGAGGGTTTGGGGTTTTTTGTTATTCTTCAGTGAATCAGGAGGAGTGCCAGGGCTGCTTCGTGGGAGAGAGGGTGGTCATGGGTGGTCAGAGGTGAGGTGGGAGCACTGGGGACAAAATATCCCTGATTTTTGGGTGGCATAGCTTGGAATTAACTGCAGGCTGGTTTAATTATGGGTTGAGGTCCTCTAACAGGTCCTGAAAGGGGAGATCCTGCTCCTCCTGCTGCTTTTGTGTAAATGCCCCTGAACTTCCATGAGTTGATCCATCTCTGGCCGAGAACCTAAAAGCTTCCTGCAGGAGAAGCAGTTCTGTCAGCTGAGGGAAAGATCCCACAGGAACTGGAGCTGGAATGGGGCAGCAGGACCAACCCTGGGGATCAGCAAAGCCTCAGGAGGCTCAGGGGGGCCGTGGTGGCTCTGCACAAGTCCCTGACAGGAGGGGGCAGCCGGGGCGGGTCGGGCTCTGCTGCCAGGGAACAGGGACAGGAGGAGGCTCAGGTTGGATATTGGGAAAATTCCCTCCTGGAAAGGGCTGCCCAGCCCTGGCACACCTGCCCAGGGCAGTGCTGAGTCCCCATCCCTGCAGGGATTTCAAAGCCGTGTGGAAGTGGCACTTGGGGACGTGGGGCAGTGGTGGCCTTGGCAGTGCTGGGGGTGGTTGGAGCCGATGGTCTCGGAGATGTTTTCCGACCTAAAGGATTCCTTGATTCCCTTCCCCGTGACTGTTGTGAAACAGACACTCCTGTTGCTCCCAAACCTCCAGCTCCTCGTGTTTCTCACCCATCGCTGGGGTTCTTCGATTTTCTGACTTGCAGAAATAAGGACTTAAATTGTTGCTTCTGCAGAGTGAATTTCTGGGGGGTTAAAATCTGGATTGGCATTTTAGGGTGTTGGGAAAGTATGGGAAGAAGCGGGAGTTGTCTTGGAGCAGGACCAGTTCTCTTGGAGTGTCAGTGGACAATTAAATGCCTCAACCCATTTTGAGTCCACTTTAATATTTTTGAGTTTCTGAAAGTTTAGTTGTTTTCCACGAAAAAATCAGTTTATTAGCACTGTGTGCTTTAAGAAGTCATCTATAAATGCCTATTGTCTGGAAAAAAATCCCTTTTTCTCACTGTTCTGCTTCTTTCAGCTGAAGAATTTTAAACTTTGGGAATGTCACTGAATTCTGTTTTCATATTTTGAAAATTACTTCCTGATTTCTATTTTGAAACAGCTTCAGCATAGAATTCTGAAGAAATACAAGATCTGATAACTGTTCCTAATAACCTTTTTACATTCTTAGTATTTTTATTGAACTAAGGTGTAGTAGGAAGCAGTAGTAAAGTTCACACAGTCACTGATGTGTTTGCAAATTGAGGTGTTTGAACAGTCAGAGTTTTTGAGTAGCTCCTGGATACAGAACAAGGTCAAAATAGATTAAATCCGGGTTTCCTGGGATCTAAATCATTATTAAAATCAGGCATTGATATCAGTCAATCATATTTTTCTTGGTTTGATCCTACCTGTAACTAACTGGGGTTTTTTGTGTCTTTTTGAGCAGCGTTTGTAGAATACTCCACCGAGGTATCAGTGAACCTAATGGAGAGCTGGGAATTCTGGTTTTTCCCTTCCTTGCTGAGGGAATAAACCCCAAAGTGGTTGGTTATAGGCACTGATTGTATTCCCTCAAGGGAGAACTCTGGAGAACTGCAGGGAATAAAATGGCACTCTGCATTTCTGATCTTAAAAAGAGGGTGAGAGGGCGGCCCTTGGTTTATTTTGTCATAATAGAAGTGTTTTGTGGACATTTTTTGCATGTGATAAAATATTGATGTTTGAGCTTCCAGCTCAGGACTTCAAGTCCTTCCTAAAGCAGCAGAGGGATTTAGGCAGACACTGGAATTGTTGTAAAGTTGTTTCTTTTTGAGCTTTTTCCTGGCCAGAAGCCCCAGGCTGCATTAATATTTCCCTCCTAATCCATTCACGTCACAAATTGTCCATAAGAATGTTTCCTGTGGTGCCTGGCATATGACTGTGGCTGGTTTCTTCTGGAATTCTATAGCAGGATCCGATCACTCCATAGAATCCCAGTTTTCTCAGCATGACGTTTTAGATTATTACAAGAAGTTAAGGAAGATGCTGGTGTGAAAATGAATGTTAAATAGAAAATGGGGAAGTGTGTAATTGTGTGCTTCAGGTAGGGCTGGTGGAGTTCTGATTGCCTGTGGTGTGGTGCTCCATAATTCTCTTGGCATGGGAAGTTCTCCTGGTGAAGTTGCAGGGAGCATCACGTCCTGTCAGCCAAAGCCTCCCCTTGGCTGCAGCTGCCTCCCTCCAGCAGCTTCCTTAGCCTGGAGCACCAGCACTTCCCCAAGGACCCAATCCCTTGGGAAAATGCCTGCTCGATGATTCTGGAGTGGGATCCTGGACAGAACCTGCTCTCAGCATCCTGAAGTTTCCTGTCCCTTCCTGTGACTTGGCACCCCAAGAACTGCAGCTCCTCCTGCTCTGCAGGAAAGCAGAGCTCTGTGCTGCCCTTGGGAGGGGATTTCAGCTGGGCTGGACCTGAGTCCTTCAATGCAGAGATCCAAGGGGGGATCGGCCACTGCCCTGACACTCTGCTGTCACTGTCACCTGTCTGTCCTGCCCTGTCCCCACTGGACACCTCAGAGCCCCTTCCAGGGCCTAAAGGGGCTCCAGGAGAGCTGCAGAGGGACTGGGGACAAGGGCACAGAGAGACAGGACAAGGGGAATGGCTTCCCACTGCCAGAGGGCAGGGCTGGATGGGATCTTGGGAAGGAAGTGTACCCTGTGAGAGTGGGGACACCCTGGAATAGAATTCCCAGAGAAGCTGTGGCTGCCCCTGGATCCCTGGGAATGTCCAAGGCCAGGCTGGATGGGGCTGGGAGCAGCCTGGGACAGGGGAAGGTGTCCCTGCCCGTGGCAGGGGGTGGGATTTAAGGTCTCTTCTCTAGGCTGAACACCCCCAGCTCTCTCAAAAATCTCAAAACTCAGTATTATGGGATAATTTGGGGTGGAAGGGAGCTTAGGAGGTCCCTGGTCCTACCTGCTCACAGCAAACTCTGCTCCAAGGTCTCCTTAGCTCACTCAGGGCTGTCTCCAGCCTGGTCTTGAAAACTTCCAAGGAAGAACAGTGGGAAAACGTCCTCATTATAGAGGAATCAAGTCTCAGAAGGGAATGACCAAGCCAGGGCACCTTTGCTGAGGTAGAAGCTTCAAGGCTTTGATGTTCATGTTTGGGATCTTGAGAGTTCAAAGATTGCACTTGGTCTTTGTCTTCTGGAAGGACAGGAAGTTTCTCATTTAGCCACCAAACTAAAAAAGTAAAAATCCATGCATGTAAAGGCTTCCATTTCAGAGATGTCACTGCAGGTTGGGCTGTGCAAGTGTTCACATGTAGAACTGTAAAAGAGGACCAGAATTTTTTTTTGTTTTTCCCTTGCTTCAATATGTTGCTATTTTCTCCCCAAGATAAAATATGGCACTTTTTTATATTTTAACACAAGTTAATTTGTAACACAGCACACAGAGAGGGGCAGGATGGGACTGTAGCCTTCCTCTTATGGAAAGGGACACATTCCCTCTGGAATAAAGGATGTTATTCCCTATTTTAACCAGTTCTTTTCTCCAGGCCCAACTTATAGGAGAGTTTATTAACTTTGGGATATTTTCCTGTTGCAGAGTTCAAGACCTGAACAAACTGATGGGTTTGTCAGGCATATTGCTATCAATATAAAGAGAATTTATTCTAGTTTTTAACTGTTTTATGTAATGCTTCAAGAGCTATTAAAGATAACTGAGTCAATTTGAACAGGATGTGTATTTGTCTTGAAGCCACTGCAGATTATTCTGCAAATTTTAAGATGTTTCATTATTAATCAGTTCTATTAAACAGTGTGAAAGGTGTCAGCAAAGACAACAGTTTTGTGGGTAGAAGTGAAACTCTGCAGTGTCCTGTCCCTTCTGTTCAGGTGTTTTTGTTGTAGGTGAAAGAGAGAAAGCTCAGTGCATTCCTCCTGCATTCACACTTTGGAGTATCCCGTTCCATTCCAAGCAGCTCTGAAGTGCTGGAATAAGACCTGGCCATCTCCTGCCAGCGTGCAGCTCTGGGAATTGCCTGGAGTAAACTGTGCAAGGCTGCTGTCTCCTGAAGGCTGCTTGCATTCAATAAACTGTCACAGTGCCAGTTCTGTGGGATCGTTTAATTTCCGTCCCGAATGATGGCATAAGACAGATCCCAAAGCCCAGGGAGTTGTTTTAGGGCAGCACTGTGGGTGTTCCCATGTCTGACACATCTCTGCTGCATTCACCTCTTGGCACTTAGAGGTGTCCAAAGGAGACTGGGCAACTTCAGTCTGTGTATTCCTTATCCATCCCCTGGGGAGTGTATTGGGTGGGATCTGTCCCATCTATTCCATATCCATCCCCTGGGGAATGTATTGGATGGGATCTGTCCCATCTATTCGTTTTCCATACCCTAGGAAATATACTGGGTAGGATCTGTCCCATCTATTCCATATCCATCCCCTGGGGAATGTATTGGATGGGATCTGTCCTATCTATTCGGTTTCCATACCCTAGGAAATATACTGGGTAGGATCTGTCCCATCTATTCCATATCCTATTGGATATGTATTGGAAACACATTGGATGTGATCTTTTGGCTGATTGTTGCTGCAAGTGTCCCTAACCTTGGGAAAGGCCTGTCTTTCCTGAGACTCCCAAAAATACCCATGGAATAAAACAGTGGCATTCCAATAGTGCTGATGGTTTGTGGCTCAGTGTCTCTCCTTTTTCTCTACATGAGGTTTGTTTTCTTCACCCCTCAGAGCTGGGGTTTCCTTCCAGTTGTTCATCTGGAGCGTTAACAAATGTGCTCCTTGGTGTACCCATGCAGCAGGAATCCTCGGTCCCTGGAGTTTTTCCTCATTGTCCATGAGTTAGGAGTTCATGGATGATTTTTCCTTCTTTCAAGCTCACAACAGGCTGTTGACTGGTACCTTTGCTGATGGTGCAATTCACTGAACACTTGGAGTGTGTATTGCCTGTGTATTGTCAGTATCTCATATTTTTCTCTCCTGGGCCCTGGATCCCATTATCCTTTGATAGGTAGCAGCTCTTTGTTCCCACGAGTGCCCTTGAGGCAAAATCGTGCTTTGTGCTTCCCTGGGAATGGCTGAGCAGAAAATGAAAAGCCACTGAAGTACAGGGGTTGCCTTTTCCCAGGAATTCCTGTTCCGTGGCCGTGCCATCCGTAGGAATTAGGATCTGCTGATGCCAATGCAGCCATATGATCCTTTACCAGTGCCAGGAAATTTTCATATCTAAATGCCCCCAAAGCCATCTGTTCTAGCCTGGCCAGAGCCACCATCACTCGGAGGCATGGAACGGGACTGGGTCACCAGGCCTTGCAGAAATTGTCTTCCACAGCTCTTCAGTCAGAGTATGGATGCTCCTTCACCTTCTGCGCTGCCAGACTGGCACTGAAGGGTTTTCCAGCTCTCCCTTTTCCACGTGTCCAGCCTCAAACTCGTGCTCAGGACTGTTTGCAACACGTCTGGCACTTGCAGAGGCCTGGGATAAAGTCCTTTGGCTTGGGAGAGGCTGGAAAAGTGGTGTTGGTCATCTTGGAGATGGGGCTGCTGCCCCAGCACAGGCTGCAGTGCCCCGAGGGCTGGGCCTGGCATGGGTGGCACAGGAGTGGTGGCAACAGGTCAGGGAACTGCTTTTGGCAGCAGCTGGCCATTAATAAAGGTGAGCTGGAATGTGACACTGGTCCGGGCTGGAAATAGAAGCAGAAAATGATTGGCAGCTCATTGCAGACTGGAAACCCAGGAAATGCAGATGGGAGAATCCACAGACAGGACAGATGTGCTTGGCAAAGTTTGGGAGAAAGGAAGAGACCCAGAGGCTGCTTTCCTCTAGGCTGAAAGCAAAGCTGTGCTTTTGGGGCTGGGTTCTGGAGTCATGGCTCCCTGAGCTCCTGGTATCCCTGGTTTATGTGCTGGTTTCCTTCTGAATTGAGGCCTTTCCCCAGAACTTCTCTTCCGAAGTCGGAGCTGAGGTGAATCAGTTCCCTGGTGCATGGACCAGCCAGAATTCCCAAAGGATTACCAACAGGAAGCCAAGACTAACACTACTGATTTGTAAATCCATAAACTGTTTCGAAGCTGAGACCCCCTCAAAACTCCTCTGTTACATCAAAAATTATCCAGGGAAGCAGGGAACGTTTTGGAAAGAGGTTTTTTGGCAAAATGAGTTAATTTGTGGTCAGAGGCTCCCAATAGCAACACATTTTAATGGCTGGGTAGAAAGAGGCGTTCTAAGAGGGTGTTTGCAGAATTTATTGTTTACTAAGGAAATATTTTATCCCTCAGAATAAATTCTCCTCAGGCCTTTCCAGGCCTTTAAATCCAGCTCTGTTCTTTGGAAGGCAGAGTCATTTCTGGAATAATTTTTCATGGTGGAATTAAGGTTGGAAAAGACTTTTTAAGATGATTGAGTCCATCCCATCAATCAGCACCACCACTAATCCATGTCTCCACCTCCACCTGGTTTCCAGCACTTCCAGGGATGCTGATTCCAACCCTTTCCTGGGCAGTGGATTACAGCCCTTTCCCTGGAGAAAAGGGGAGGCTCTCCATGGCTTTTTTTCCTGGCCTGGGAAGATTGAATTTATTTGGTTTCCAACCAATGATTGCTGCAATAAACACATTAGGACTTTATTAGTTTGTAGTAATTATTGTGTATTGCATTTTATTAATTACCCAGGTTTATCAGACAAACAAAACACCAAACAGAGACCAGTCCTTGCTGGCTGATCCTGATATTCAGCTCCGGCTCAGTAATACTGGACTCTGGAATTTGTTAAGATAATCTTTGCAAATAAAGACTTTTTTGGGTGCAGTGATTAGTAAAACCTCCCCTGGTGTTGTGCAACAATCTGCAAAAATGTTTGTAGTTCTTACCCACTTAATATGAATTTCTCTGGGGAGACCTTAGAGCCCTGAAGGGGCTCCAGGAGAGCTGGAGGGGGACTGGGGACAAGGGATGAGGGGACAGGACACAGGGAATGGCTCCCAGTGCCAGAGGGCAGGGCTGGATGGGATCTTGGGAAGGAATTCAGTGTATATATTCTGTATTTTCCTTATGCTGGACACATTTTGAGTTCATTTATACACTCCCACAAAAGGGAGGCAGACATATAAGTCAGATTTTTTCCCAAAGAAGGTCTCTTTCTTCTCGCTTTGAAGAGCTTTTGATATAAAAGTATTTCAAATTGCACAGAAGTTTTTCAATTTTCGATTTTGCTTTGCTGCATCACTAGGCCGAGTTGAGAAGGAGGCAAGGAGAAGGAAAATCCTTTAGAAAATCTTGGAATAATGGTCCAAGATTTTCCTTGAAGACAGCATTATATATTAATATAACAGTATTTGAGTTTGCAGGAGGTACAAGGACTGGGGCACCACAGGGAAAATTCAGTTTTCCTAACTTGGAAATAAACACTTCATCACTCTGGGCCTGAAAAGAGTTGAAACATTTGCTTGAATTATCAAAACAAATGAGCTGTGAATGTCTGACATGCAAATTTCCCCCCAGGAGGTTAAAGATTGGCAAAGGGATAAGCAAGGGAAAGCAGGATTTTATGAAAGAATTTGTTTGTCGAGGTTATAAATATCAAGTTACCAAATTTTGGGCCAAAGAGGGGCTCTGTTACGTGGATTATTGGGGAAGTCTCATTTTCTTTCTTTCTCTATCTGAAAAATAATATTTTNTTGCTCTGTATCAGCTGAATAATTGAATTTGTACAGGTTCAACATGGCGAAAATAATTTCTTTTCTTTTCTTTTTTTTTTAGCCTTCTGTTGAGTCTTCAAGCCCAGGTAAATATTTT
>VYXC01000743.1:0-239400 GCA_013397175.1 Platysteira castanea
TCAAACTAGTACAGTAAGAAAGCTGGAGTCAGACTAGACTTTCACACAAAACTTAACAATTTTAAAGTCACGTAATTAGTGTGCATTAATTTGATATGTAACTTTCCCAGTCTCCTCCAAATTGCTCAACTAACTGGAATATTGTTGTAAACCCTCACACCCTTCCGTTGTCTGCATCTCTTCCAGTGAAAAGCAGTCCTGTGCTGGTGACAGTGCGGCCGTTTTTACAGGAACTGACAATGATTCCAAAGTATGAAGTGACTTCACTGTGCTTGTGTTAATTAAATGTTTAGATGTTACAGATGACCTTTTCTCATTTTTGATGTTACGTGAATGTGAACCAAGACAAAACTAAGGAGAGTGTCTGGAATGCATAAATACTTTATTGAAAAGAGAAAAAGATATTATGAAGAATATCGAGTATGTAATTTATAAAATATAAGCATATAAGGCTATATTTGGAATACTGCTTGTGCATCGTGAAAAGATGTTGAAGTATTTTCTCACCAATCCTACAGAAGGGTATTACTATAACCATTTTGACTATTTTTTTACAACACTCATGAGCAATACTTTTGTAAATAGTAAATTATTGAGCTTTTTCTTTGTTGCTACCTACATAATTTCGCAATGTAGACAAACTTAGAACTTCATTAATTTGTATATGTGCACTTATATTTACATATATCTTCCTTTGTATAAAAAGATTTAATTTTTAAAGAAAGAAAGGTCATAAAACAGTCCTGTGAACAACTTGTCATCTCAAGTCCCATGCCTTACATCTGCAGGTCTGAAAATGCAGAGGATTCACAGGGGCACACAACTTCATCTGGAGAATCAGTTATTACTAACCACCATAAATCATAAAATCCTGTGTTGGAATCAAAACCCTCTCATGAAATCAGTCAGCTGTATGTTTGAAAACTGAGGAACAATCCCTTAGTACCCACATATCTTGTACTGGCCACCTTAAAACTGGTGTAAAACATTACCTACCCAGCAAAAACAAATAAAGTAAACTAAAAAATTTACATGGGATTCTTTACTTGTACTCATGCCATTTTAATAATCATCAGTTTGCAGATGATACTCTTCTGTACAATAATCTAGATGAGTAGATAGCAAGGTAAAACAAATATATGTCCAAAAAGAGACACATTATAGGGCTTCAATAGTATAGATTGGCTAGGGGAAAAAATTAAAAAGAAGTTTTTTCAAAAGCAAGAAATATTGAATTCTGTCCTTTCAAAGTCAGTAGGCACATATTTAGACTGCAAAGCTCAGCTCTGCACTTGGGCAATGCTGAACCTGAAAAGATGACAAGCAGTGCTCATGTGTGGTTTCTGTACCCAGAGGTCAACATGGTGAAGATCTTTCCTCTAAGTCTTTAAAAATCTCTCTAAAACTACAAATGCTGGAGTAGTTCTTCAGCTCAAGCAAACCATCACAGCAACAATTAAGTCAACGGTGCTTACAGGTGTTCGTACCAACAAACAACTAGATTATGTATACAAAATGTAATATTTTGTTTAAAAGACTGTGTGCCAGTAAAGAACATTTTTAATTGCTACTTTTTCAAAGGTCAATCTGCAATATGAAACCTATTCTCTTAAAAAAAATCAGAAATGAAATACTATTTTCTCTTCATTAATGATCTCATCAAACAGTATCATGTTGATTTGCTTTTTTTTCTTGATTGACTTCTGACAGCTGACGTCCGTAAAAAGACCTATACATTATTTTGCTATCAAAAAGGCTGCTGAAGCTATTAGTCAAGAAAGTTTCATGAAAGCTTGATTGTCAGGACACAATACTTGTCCTGTTCTAACCAGTCACTAGAGATGTTAGATGTTAGTTGCCCAGCTGAATAGGTTACATCTTTGTGTGCTCTTAAATTCAAAACCCTCCAAAGACATAAAGCACATTTTTTATTCTCATGAAGTACTTGTGAAAGAATTCTGCAAATGGAATGCAATAGAGTTGGGAAAGGATCACATAAAGTGATTGTAGTAAATTCTGCTGGTCTGGCTTTCTCACACTGTACACAACTCTGGCTTTCACTATGCTGTTACTCATTGCTTTTTTTAATGATGCTTTAAAGCGAAATGACTAGAAGTAATGAACCACATTAGCCATTTTCTGCTAAGGTCTTTCTTTTAATCTTTACCACGAAAAATATCAGCAGGAATACTGACCTGCCATTCAGTTTAGAACCTGCTTCCTTGCTTCCTTTTTGCATATTTAAAACAACATTTAAACCACACTTGAACAAGTAATGGTTAGTCACATCAGCATTCAAACCCTGAATTGCACTGAGTTCTGCAATGCCAGCAAGCCACTGCTTGTTATTTTTGGCAGTTTCCTGTATATTCTGCACTGCTATGTGACAAAATGTTGAAAGAGTCTTTCAGAGGGGGGGAAATTTTCTAAAAAATAATATCCAGTATTGCCCAAGAGACAGAGACTTCAGGGCAAACATGCAGTAGTGCAAACATATTTGATGAATAGTCTGTACCATCTCCTTGCTCAACATTCCAGTTTAAATTATAGGTGTAAATTCACCCATACAATTCTCAGTAAAATCTCGTGAATACCAAACTCATGCAACACAACAAATTCTACGCTGTCTATCTGTAATGAGAATTTGAGCTATGACCTTTAATGCTCACATACAGAAGCTCCAGAAGCAAAAATAAAAAGGAAATTCCCTTTTCCCATGCTACTATCGATTACTGTCAAATTAAATTTTACAGAAAAACCATTTTTTAATGCTTCTTAAATAAATGAAATAGTTTCTACAGTTTCTTTACATCGAAGAGAAAATTAACAAGTCTAGGGCTCCTACCATTACCAAGTGATTTTAGGTTTTTTTTAGCTGAGATTCATGAGTGCTGTTTTAAACTTCTTTTGGAAGACTCACACTTTCTACCATATAAACCATGGAAGTGAAAATCTCATTGCGAGGATCTGGCCTGAAAGGAGCTCTTCATTCTCAGTTTGCTAGGTTTTTAGCTCTATCAGCTCAATTCATGAAAGGTTTTCTCATCTTTTATTCAAAAAGTAGTTGAAATCTCTAAAGAAAACTCTGTTCTCTCAAATTCCCACCTTCATGCTGGCACTGGCCTTTGATGATGATCAGTACCTTTGAGAAGGGAAGTGAGAGGTCAGGAGCTTTCAGCATGTGGTGGAGACTTTATGAGAGAGGAGATTGTCTTCTCAGGGAAAATCCAACTATCCCTGAATAAAAGTCAACAGAAGGCAAAAATAACTATAGGAAAATTTCATTTGCTAGTTACTGAAGGGCAAATCCTTAGAAGACTTCAATTTCTGAATACCAGAACTAAGCAAGTATAAAACAGAAATGCTAAGAGGTTTCTAAGATGAAATTAAAGTTCATGCAGACATTTTCCAGCTGATGGTGCAATAAGAGAAATATATTTGTTATGGTAAACAATATTGTAGAGCCCAAATGCTGAGAATCAGATTTAGAAAGTAAATATTTATCCTTTTTCCTTTTAAAAGTTGAATTAAAGAAAATGTTCTCCTATAATTTTGGTATTTATAGACAAAAAAACCAGTTTCATATTGCAATAAATTTCCATCTCGTTTGTATTTACCAAGTGAGGTTATTACACTGACTGTGTAATGTAGAATAAGCCACTGCACCATCAAGAAAGACGTGGCCAAGTGTCAGAGAACAAACACAGCTTTCCATCTTTTTAATTCCAAACCCACTGTTTAAGGATATTAAAATACAATTCTGAAAGGTTATTTTCTGTCCACAGTACAGGAAAATCAATATGCCAAGCTAAAAAAAAATCTGTCAGAAAAACCAAGATGCACACATGCAGGTCTCACTCTCTTACTCACACGTGCATAAGCATGCACAAAATTACTGCTGGAGAAAGGACAATGGCAAACAATATCCAGTGACCCAGAAACAGCAGTGCTTTTCTATCGAATTTTGCATTTCTTTTTTTTCCCTGGGCTATGACATCATTCTGTATAAACAGTATATTAAAAATGCTATTCCTTTAATCTATGAAGCATTTATAAGACTTCAACATGAGCCTTTCACTGAGAGCTTAGACAAATATTTAAATTGCTACATAAATGACTCAGACTACAAGGCAAGCCCAGGCTACTCTAAAAATAAATGTTCATGGACAATAAGCCCATCCAACCAAAAGAGAATTTTAAAAAGCCACAGAATATATAATGTCTCTCGGAATAGTACAGACATATCTGGATGAATGGCTATGATTTTCTCTTTTTCACAGAGATTTTAAGACAGATAACCATTTCCAGAACTCCAAAGAATGAAGCAATTGTCTAAAAGTGACCTGCACTCCTGTAAAGGAGAGCAAATCTTAATTGATACCTAATTGTGATATTTTTCTTCCTCCTTTGCAGCAGCAATACATGTGTGCATATCTTGCTGTTCTCTGTGAGGCAACATGGAAAAGTTTCACTTACAAAATGAGGACAGTTTTGCATTTCACCGTAATCAGATCAAATTAGGGCAGGTGGCAACTCTGCAGGCAACATAATTATGAAAAATGCCTGTGTTCAATACAAACTGTCCTTCCAGTCTTGAGGTCTAATAGGGCATCAAAGTGCAATCTTTTTACATTTTACTGGCAGCTCAGAATACAGAAGTCCACTGAGGGGGGACTACATACTGCTCTCATTTTTTGTCTGTGCAAATCCAGACAAATAATACATATGTTCTTCAATATTTGGTCTAACATAAGAAGCAGAGTGATCCTGGGAGTGCAGAAAGCTGGTGTGGGATGAAAACTAAAGTTGAATACAGAAGAAAAAGTAATTAAGTCAGGTCTAATTCTAATAACATTGTGTGAGACAGGCTAATCCTGCATTACAAGCAGTGATTCGTGTTTCTACTATAAAAAACCTGACAGGCAGGCATAAATACAGGAGATCATACTGTCTGTTCATCTAACAGAAAAGAATTGAAACGACCTGAGAGACTCCCCAAAGAGAAAGTGTTAAAGATTTTTCTGATTTTATATTGATATACTGGCCCTATTCTTGAACAGATCGCTCATGATGAATAGCTGGCAAAACATATTTGAAATAAGCTGAAAATTTAATGCAAAATTCTACTCTACATTAAAAGGATGATACAGCCAGGTTCATTTAGAATATTACTCCTTTGAAGACACCCCAAGCACTACAATAACAAATGTTATATCAAAGATGCAGTCAGCAACAAATGCAATATGAGTCTCTGTGAGGCGATTTTTCAGTATGTCAGAATTATAATATCACTGCGAGGAAACAAATTAAGCAGCACAAGCTTGGCTATTGGGATCACTTTATTAGCAATACAGTGTTTTCTCATAAAGAATGCTTTTCTTTGGATTTTCGATGAGATGGTCTATCCATTTTATGGTGCATGACTTCATATTTGCCTATTGAATAAAAGAAACTCTCTTTCTGCAACATTAAAAAAAAATTGAGAAAACAAAAAAAAAATTCCTGATCATTTTTACTCTACAGCTGAAGTCCAGCCCAGTCTGGGTTTTCTTAATCAGCTGGGATAAACACTTTAATCACATGGGATAAAACTATTACACTAGTATCAGTGAAGAAATACTGAATCATTTCTACCTGGTGGAGGAATATCTATTTTTAAAAATGCATAGGTTTCTGCAAAATATTGAAAAATATTCTGCTCTGGATAGTCATCATGCTGATATAAGAATTGATTAAATTTTTTCCCTTGTGCATAAAAGAGAAAACATCCCTTGCCAGGTGGACAGGCCCTTTCAATGAGTCAGAGAAGGATGCTGCGCTTGCACTGTGCTGATCAAATTCCAAGGCTGTCACAACTCACCTGAAGCTCTGTGGCTGCAGTGGACTAGGAACACAGTGGGAAATGGATATGCTTCACTATGTGCAGGGCAGGAGAGAACCCCCACAGCTCAGCATTATGCCATCAGGCTCATCGCTACACTGAAGTGAATTAGTGCAAGCAATTTCATGAGATTATGCCAGCAATTTGGTACAGAACAGCTGCCACACCACACTGCAGGATTCTCCCTCTAGTTTTTACTTACATGACCATGAATAACTTCTGAGTTAATCCAGAGCAACAGAATCTATCCTTGATCTTTACCACCTTACGCAGAGATATGCTATGCCTTGTAATTTATTGGTCTTTAAACTTCTTTTAAACTAAAAATAACTCATTATCACAAGTCCAATATATCTTCATTAAATCAGACACTCTATACAACACTATTATTTGAATTCATCTAATATTTGAATTACTTCCCCTATCTAGATCATGCCCATTATTTTCCTCATCTACAATTATTTTTCTGTATTCTTTTACCAGTGTAGGGTTTCTAAGCTGTGAGGCTGAAGACAGAACACATAGGTATAGGACTAAATCTCCAACCTTAGCTACTGCGTATGTGAAACCCCACAGGGTACAGAGTCCAGCTGCAGAGGGTTGTGGGGGTGTGCATGCGATTTTTCCCTCTTCCCTCTGGTCATAAGTATTGCTGCATTAATGATTTCCAGTCACCAAAAATTATTATTTTTTTTTTATTTTTTACTAGTGGGATTCTGAACTGACATAGTTAGGTACTATGAATGCTGATGCAGACACTAGAAATCGAGACTGCAATGTCACTGAACTTGATGCTAACATTTAATCAGGTTGATAAGCCAAGTACATAAGAACTGGTGTCCCCTCAGGAACCCCCTTTCCCTCCCACATGTACTGCTCCTCTTTGCCCAGAAACAGAGAAACAGAGTTCAGATATGAGAGTTCCTCTGATTCCTTTTCTTTTACAAAATGGAAAGTCAAGTTATTGAAATGAATGATAAGGTTCAGCTTTCTTTTTTCCTCATGTCATTAAAATGCTCACTTGACTTGGCTTCATTTCAGGAGATCACTGAGCTGCAGTTGTAAAAAATAACAACACTAAGTCTCATCACTTGTACATTTACCTTTTGACACCACATTAACTTTTTTTTTCTGTAAAGTACTGCTAAGCAGTCATTTATATGTTAAGTACTGAACTCTGTATACCTCCTGCCTTTCAATATTACACTGTTTGCTATGTATTTTCCACTTGTGCCTGTTATGTCATGGATCAGAAATTCATTCCTTGTACTTCTGTCTGGCTCCAGAATACCATCATGCATGAAATTTCAGAGACACTTTTTTTCCTGACTGAGAATTATTGGATATACAGCTATAAAAGCATACATAAAAGCTAAAAGCCCTTAGAAATACTTGGAGGGGAAACAAAACATCCCTTAAGCATCAAATCAGTTGGAAATTCTTCATACTACTCTTCTATATCAATTCCTGCAGGATTTGCTTTCTATTGTAGCTTAGCTCCTGTCTGCTTCAGGAAAAAGATTGTCAGTTATGATAAATGATTCTGTATGGCAGGATTTAGACTCACACTACAGAAAACTATATCTAATGAGATTATCTGATTCTTTCTTAAGGATCAATAATTTATTTATAGACAGGGGCCTCAAAGGTTAATTTTTAGTGCTTTACTCACCAAGCTATGCAGCACTCAAATGACTTGTAAGAGACATACAATCAGAACTGGCTAATCCACATCAGCTTGTTTAAAAAAATTGTCAGATTAACAAATCAATGATACTTACACACTACAAAATTGGTTTCCACTTAAAAGCTGACTGGATTTACACAGTTTACATGCAGCACAAATCCTGTTTTCATGTAATTTAGCAAGGATTCTGGGCAAAATGATTCTCCCCTCTCTTGTCAATTTCCAAGACACAAACTGGCCAGCAGAAATCCGATTGCTGTTTGATGGATGTCTATTGAGGGAAACGGGAGGAGGGGAAAAAAGAGAAATGCAGGATTTTTGATGTTTGGCTACAGGTTGCTGTCACTGATCATTTTCCTATCTCTGCTTCCACACATACCTGTGACTTTCCATTTAGAGAGTTTTCCCTGCTTTACGGGTTTTACCAAGAAGTATGCCATGCCTAACTTGTGACACATTGATGCTACATTCATTCAACAACCCATTGCAGGGGTTGCATGAATGTAATATCGATGAGTGCTACATTCATGGTTTTTTCACCCATTTACCCATTTTAATTCTGCTCACACCTCTTGCAGTCATGATAAGAGAGTCAAACACATGGCTGCCATCAAGCAGTCTCTGGACTTGAATGCAAAGTAAACTTTGCTGCAACAATTTCTTTGCACATGTTGTTTCTCTCTCTTTTCCCCTTTCTAGCTATGTATTTATAGTTCTCCTTTGAAGGTTGTGGAGCGTTATCTAGTTTTATTTTTATTTTCTGTTACTTTTGGATTCTGATGGAAAGTGGGTTTTGGGAACACAACACACTTCAGATCATTAGGACTATATTCTCCTTCACTGGGACAATAACAAATCAAGGTGGCAAATATCTGAAAGGTACAATGATATTTTTTGTGCAATGGTCACTGAATTAGAGCAGTTGTGATATAAAACTGATTTAGATGACAGGTGCTTAATCAACTGAAACTCCAGCAACTCTAATAGTAGTTTCCTAACTTCTTTCTATACCTGGAAAATATCATCAGAAGACAAACATAAATATTTGCAAAGAAAAACTATACCACAGTGTCAGTTTGCATTTTTTCAGTCTTATATCTACAGATCCTACTGAACTGAAGGTTAATGCTAACATTCAAAGACAGACTGTGCATAATCTAAGAGGACATGCGACATTTTTATGTTTAATGCTTTGTGTCTTTGTTCTTCAGGACAGTCGCATGTAGGAAAGCAAGTTAATGTCATTGACTATCTCAAATATTAAATAGATAAATAAATAAATAGACGCAAAGCAAAACATGACGGAAGTGGTTGAAATAAGTGGCATGTACACAGTACAGTAAACAACTCTGCTGAGCAGCCTTCTAATTTGTTCCAATCTACCACAACCAATTACTTCTGCCTCGGAAACTCCTTATCACAGATTTTTCAAGCCAGCTACCCTCTATTTCTTGATAAAAGACATAGCAGTATTTCAGAAAATTGCAGATTAGATAAAGAAGAAACCCAGTGTTAGAAGTAATTGCCTGCATTTTTTCCCTCAGCTATCCAATCCTTCATCCAAATAGTTGAAAAGCTACCTTCCAAGTTAGGTTTTGGTAATCCACCTGTATTGGCTACAAAATAATAGGCTTGACAATATTGTAGAACCATTTTTCTTAGCATTACTGTCTGCTAGAAAAACATGGGAAAATAATCTTTGAAAGGTCAGCAAGAGCAAAAAAGGACTGTTTTCAACTGGACCTCCACAATGACAGAGTTGCAACACTAAACTCCACAATGCACAAAAGGTAGAAGTCATTCAACCCTGCTTCTTCATCCTTTTCCTTCTCATCCCCCTTCTGGGAAAGAAAAGGTATCACTGGTTTGGGAGAAGCTGGAGCTAGCTGCAAGTACTATAGATAAACAATTGTACTGAACCTAACACAAAATCCATCTCTCAGTACCCTGTCTCTGGCACAAGTCAGTAACAGATGCCATGAGAAAAGCATAAGAAACAAGAAAAGTATTAAATATGTCTGTATTTCATCCTTATCTGCACACTGACATTTAGGGACATTCTGTGATAGAGGATCCCCTTCCTCCCTCTTGGGAATTCTCCATTAATGTATCTAGTCACTTTGAGAACCCTGAATAATTTTGGTGTCTAGAATATCCTAAAGCATTGAATTCCATAATTTTAATTTGCAGCATGTGAGCTTCCTTGGTCTGCTTTATATGTGCTACCTTCTAGTCGTATGGCTATCTCCAGTTCTCACATAATAAGGATGGGTAGATTCCTATTACTTTTTTCCATTCCCCTTATGATTTTAGAAAACTTCGTCAAATCTTGGTCCAGATGACTCTTGTCAGAACAGAAAAATAAGCATTTCATCACATACAAACTATCCCTTACCTCCAGCCATCCTTGCTGCACTATGTTTAAATGATAGCTAGCACTTTCTTTTTCAGAGACAATAAGCAAAACTGCTCTTGGAATGTGCAGAGCAGGCTGCACTCTTAATTTTCCATGGAGAAAAAACATTTTGTCATTCCAAAAAGTTCCTAAGATCTGAATTGCCTTTTTGATTTTCACTTAGTGCTCGGATGATATTTTCAGTGAATCACCCAAACAAGAGGCCAAACAAATGAGGCAGCAGATGAGAGACCAGTGCCACACTGTCTGTTTTTGCCCTTGGACACTCCGAATGATGCCACCTCTGCTTCCTGACATGGCTTACTGGGAAGCCTGTTCAAAACCACTAGCAGTGTCACGCTGACAGTCAGCTCTGTAAACTGAATCAGTTTGTTACCCATCCTTGCACCTGGGCAGGGCAGCAGCACCACTGCAGCCAGCTCAGGACGTGGCCACGTAAGTCCATTAGCCTAACTTACCTTCGTGGCTCCACGTCAGCTTGCCCCAGCACTGGGACTTCCCCGGTGATCACAGGGCTATGGCTAACCCTGCATGGCATGCCCCACTGGCACGGCATGGCACAGCTGGCCTCACCTCTGCCCCAGAATCGCTGTGCTTCGACATGTCCAGCCAGCAAGACAGGACTGCAAAATGCCTTACCTGGTCTCTAAGGAGTTAAGAATGGGGGAGCTAAGCTGTGGTGTGAGGTAGGAGGGCAGGAAACAAAATGGACATAAGTCTGATAATCCAAAACTAACACATGAAAACAACTAAAAGCTTTTATCTCAAAATTGAAACCAAGGGGCAAAATATCAGGATAGCAAACAAATAGAAAGAACAAAGAAAACTACCTTCTTTTCATCTTCTAAAGGACAAATATTTCTCTAAGAGCACTATATCTACCCTGTATTAGTAACCTTGTAATTTTCCTTATAAAGATCAGGCAATAACAAGAAAATTACAAGGATCATTTAATTTTCTGACAGATGAAATGGCACAGGATTGGAAATTCAACAGTAGACATAATTGATGTTCAGTGGAATTTCTCCACTGTCCCCAAAGCATGCTACTAAGCAATGTAAGAAAAGAGTAGGGAAAGTAACCCTTAACTACATAACATTTTCAAAGGCACTGTATTCTGTATGCTGTATAGGATATGTCAGCTTCTTGTCTTTCCATCAATGTAAAGAGAAATGGAGACAGAAAGCACTTTTGCATATGTGCCTTACAGAGTTGAATTTCAAAACTATGAAGAATGATCTCTCTATACCCCAGATGAGAAACCCTGGAGCTTCATAAAGAGATAAAGTTCCTTGCAAACCAACCTGTGCACACACCATGCTGGAGCACTTGCTCTTTAGGTAGAGCTTGTATTGAACTCATGCAGAAAATTCCTAAGGATGAGACAAACGGTTTGTGTGGTGCCCTCAGTTTTCTTGTCTTTGCTAGGAAAAACAAGGACCTCAAACCTAGACAGCATTTGACCATAATATTTGGAAAATGAAATCTCCATTAGTAACTTAGTCTTTCATCTGCAGATCCCTCTGCAGGTTCAGTTTGGGGTTTTTTTTCCATCTGTTGTATTCTGAGGACAAGCTCTTTTTCAATTACAAATCCTGGTTATGTAAAGTATGCTGCATCTAGCTGTGCAAAGGTGATACATTAATTTTTATTTATATTACAGCTGATCTGAAAGCCTTCCTTCTGTTAATAACCCTGCTGTGCTAAATAGTGGGTGAATATGTCACATTAAACAGATGATACAGTCGTCTGTACGTCTACCAGAGGATGCCATGTGTGGGAGATTCAGTGTGATACAGAATGCATGCGGATTCCCCAAGGGAGGGGCCCAAAGCAGAACAAGAAAGCTTCCCATTCTTTTGGGCTGTGGATCTAATGACCAGTGCAAAACTGGGATTTTAATTTTGTCTCTCAGCATTGTAAGCTGCGAGTTTGGCCTAACTTGGTGATCTTACATAAAAAAATATTACCCTGCCAAAGATAATTCTCCAAGTACTCTTTACAAACAGAAAACCATAAATCCCATATCTTGAACTTGCGGAATATATATACCAACAATCTTTAGCTGACTCAAAGCTGTGTTTGACAATGATAAGTCAGTGCTGCCATGCGATTACCTTGGGAACCTCCATTGAAGGCAATGACAATTGAAAGTTATAACCTCTGGCTCTGAATCCTCACTTTATGAATTTGTGGAGAAAGAACAGTCACAGCTGCATGACAAAACATCAGTTCCATATTTTTAAACTTTTCTCTCGAAGTCCTCTCAGTATTTAAATATGGCTCACTCAACATTAATGTATGTATTATATAAGATTAAAAAATACAAGGTCTGCCTCCCACAAAGTCTTTTAAGGAATATATTAATGTACATGTTACTCAAGAGACCGAAGTCTTATCCTCAAGATAAGCACCCATAAGATCAAAAGACTTTAAGTTAGCAATTTCTGTGTGCTAGGTAGAGCCTGTTTCTTTTTCCTTTTCTTTAATTAACCTGGCTTATTTACCTGGCTTGCTGGAAAAGGAGCTATTAGAGTCCACCCACTAGTGGCCCTGCAGGTTGCACAAAGAGCCAGAGGATGCCATTTAAGTACCAGCTCTCACATCATTATTCTGCTTTAGCAATACAACTACTTTTTAAATCAAACTTTAGGGCCTGGAGCTCTATATTAGAAATAATTTTGTTAATAAATAGTTTTATTGTTAACGTGCAATCTGCAATTTATTTGGTCTGTAATATTCTCCTGTGATAGTTACGATAAATCTGAGTTTAGTTCTCAGAAATGAGCTCTCTCAATTTTGAAGGAAGTAGGGCTTTGCTGGACAGGAAGGTAGATCATAACCCCAGCAGCCAAAATAATCATTTGTAGCTAGCGAACAGAGAAGACCAAATGGGGATAGTTTCAGTAGAAAATTTGATGGTGGTTGCACAGGATGAAGCGACAGGGATTGAAAAAAAATACAGAACATTGAAGACACACACTACCAGCAGAGCTATTTTTCATGTCAGGTTTTCTTTAACCTGCAAGCTCTCAGGGCCAGACCTATTAGCACACTGATCGCCATGCCTCAACCCAGGCACTGGGCTGCATTTGCTGGACTGTGGCCTATATTTTCCTGACAAACAAGGCCAGAAAGAGGATGGGTTGCACTGAGGGAGCTGCAGTTACCAGCATCTCACAGAGACAAGGAATGATGCAGAACAAGGGGGCTGTGCTGAGACACAGGTGTAATCAGAGAGACCTCACTGAGAGCAATAGTCATACAGTATGTGGGGAGGCATCCAAAGACAGAAGAGATGAATGCATATCTCCCAGGAGTAAATGGCCCCTCTGCAGGGAAAAAAACATGGTCACTTTGCTGGTAGATTCTATACTCCCTAGTAGGAACAGATATGTGAAAGGAACTAGTAACAGACAAAAATTTAACCAAGAATTGACGACAAGGATGGAATTGACAAAAACAGCCCCCAGCCACACATACTAGACACACAGCTCATGTGTTCCTTCTCAGAAGCATGAGACCACTGAAAAATTGCTAGAGCACATACAAAATGAGCTCTGTCCTTGCCCAGGTTGGCCTGCATACATATCCTGTCCAATATGTATAATGATCTTGGGAATACCAAAAGGGTTGGAAGGTCTGTGAGCACACATGAAGAGATGGCAGTTCTGGGGCTATTCCCATTAATCTTTTTGGAGAAGTGTCAAAGATCAGATACAGATAAATATGATCCAGAGGTAAGTATAGGTGGTTTTGACAGGAACATTAGTTCTCTCAACCATGGAGTGATGTTCCATGAACACGACTTCCCAAACATCATCTCAGGATAGTTAAAGAAGTGGATGAAGCAAACTTACAGGTTGCTGCAGTGTCCTTTGACAACTCAGGGAGAACAAGTTTGCCTAAGTAAAACCAGAGAAAAACGTCTTCGAGTCCTTGACTTATGAGCAATAATAACAAATGTAAATAGCTGGACTGACAGTACACTCGATGTTGACAAGATCCGTGCCCCTAAGAAGAATTTTGGCTGACCTATCACTCAAGATCCTCTGTGAAATCCAACTGACGGTGATAGCTGCAGGGCCTGTGTTCAGTGTTTTTCATTTCTCCATATTTCACATGCAATTTTTCTAACAGTGACTTATGTTAACATTTGTGCATCACACAATGTATGAAGAGCTCAGGAGGAGTGGGAATGAAGAAACACATAGCATGGAAGAGGAATTAAGAGGTACAGTCCTTGCCTCTTCTACCCTTAACCTCTAGAGCCAAACAGAGGCTAATTTATCTCATGGCATAATTCAGAGCAGCCTACAGAGTATTTTCATTTTTGCCAACTGCAGTGTTTTAAATATGTTTTGGATTAAGAGACTGCTCAGTGTGCCTTAAACAGACACCCCTTTTCTATACATCACTCCCTAGAGTCTCTAATGGCAGCTCCACAGCTCTGAGCCATCAGCCAGGAAGGGAAATCTTAGCTGACTACATGGTGACTCAATTTCGCACTTTGATGAGTGCCTGGATGTGCTTCATGACAGCATGTCAACATTTAAAAAGATAAAAACACTGCTATTGTAGAAAAAGGTAAATGGAGATTACCAAATACTAATGTGAGCCCCATAGTATTTCTGAATCTGTTATGTATACAAAACATACAGGCTCACCTATCAGTGCGAAAACTATTTCTTCAGTCTCTGCAGAAAAGGATGTGCAAAAATTTCTTTGTATGTCTAAATTCCCTTTTGTGTGTATCATAGATTATTTTTTTTAATAAAATCACATTTGTATTGCCATAAGGTAATACACTATTAAATATTCAAAAGAAAACATTTTTGGAAGGGCATATCACTGACCTAAAGTCAATCAGTAATGGTAAACTTATAATGGATTTTAAATAAATGTGTGGTATGAAAACGTAGCAAAAAGAAAATTGAATATTCATCCCCTAAAAAAGAAATAAAAAAACCCATATCAATATACAGCATGATGAGTACCCCAAGACTTCAACGAAGTAAATCCTAGCCCTTACATCCAGAATTCTGATCCTAATCAATAATCCACAGCATTTATGTGTAAAGAAGTCCAGGGGGCTGCAGTTGCCTCAGAAGAGCTCTGGACAGAAATAAATCAGGACTTTGCCTTATGTGAACTGGGATTTGATGTGACCTTCATGCTGCAGACCTGTCAAGCTGTAGCAATGATGAATGCAATCAGACAGCTATTAGACACTGTTCTAATTTAGACATAGCAAAACCTATTGAGTAATGTCAAATGAAACAAAAAGCAAGACTGGAGTGTGAAAGGGCTTTCGTTCCCTTTAGGTAAAATTCAAAGGACTTTGTAACATCAAGGCCTTGCTGAGCTGGGCATGAAGGCCGTGGAAGTGATGAGGCAAACTATTGACTGAATATGGCATAATCCTGTCACAGTCCTCAGAGGAAGCTTGAAATGTCTACAGGGATGCTGTGTTTTTGCAAAGTTTTGAGCTAGTCAGTTAAAATAATTTTGAAAGTTTGCCTTTCTTTTGTTCCCTAGTCAACATTACCTAAAAGATTAATTCTTAAGCAAGGAATGTGTGAAGCAAAGCAGAATTTATTTCAATACTCTTTTATCATCTCAGTCAAGACCATTCCTATGAAGAAGACTGGAATAATTTTATATGCATCAATATCTACATAAGCAAAAAGAGAGGGGACTGAAACCTTCTCCCAGAAACTAAACTATTTTTAATATTTTAACACATGGCTGAAAATGGTCCCCAAGCCCCTTCAAACCCTTATGTGGAAAAGTTCAGGATCTAGCTGAGTGTGAAAGATCTGAAACATTTTAAGAGACCACAAAGCTGTTACTAGAATTATCTCTTCAGCTACACACTGGCTCAGTGATACTAGGTTTCACTCCTTTAGAATTTTTAAGAAAATAGAGTATGTTTTAAGATTGAAATCAAATTTCTGCTGATCAGATGTGATAAGTTTTTCAGCCTGTTCCAGATTAAGAAAGTCTGTAGAGTCCAGGTCTAATAGAGGGATTAAATTGAGATTGGAAAAAATTTTAAAGACAAATTCTGGCTGGAACTTAGAAGTGACTTTATGGTTGTAAAAGCAAATACCTGCTGGACTCAGCATGAAACTTCTACTGTCCTTATCCTAAGTCATTATGGCATAGCTATTAGGATGGAATGAATAACATGGGGCCAAACGCACAAAATAAGATCCAACAAACTATGAGATCCCAAAAGATAAGAAGTGGAGGAAACAGGAGTTGTAATCCTGTGAGGATTACCTCCTGCTGGCTATAATTCACTGGAGTGCAGAGCAGGTCTGCACTGAGCTGATACAGCTGGAAGGGGTGCACCTGAAAAGCAGTGGGACTCATTCAGCCCTTCAAAGACATCAGGTAATCTAAACCAGATGAATCAGTCTCTGTAGAAAAGAGACAGCACTGTGAGCAATTTGGGCTTGGAATTGCTTGAATGGTCTTTGCAATGGTTGCTAAACATTGTCAAACTAGCCGGAACCCCAGCTTTACTAAAGGAAAGTGCAAATTTGGACATAGACATTTCCTTGCTTTTGTCAGGAATTACGGCTCAGCAAAGGACTAACCTGCCTGAGGACAAGTCTAACCAAGGGAGCTTCAGCAGGTGTGACAATCTGTTGATACTAGATCAATATTACCAGGCCTACTAATACAGAAAATTTTGCTGGACCAATAAAAGTCAGACAAAACCCCTGGAAATTTGGGACAAATTCTAGGAGATCAAGAAATAGAAACTGCTTTTTGTCTATGAAACTGGTTCAAGTCCTCCTGTAGCAAGATAGGTGATACATTGGCTACTTCTGCACTCTTAAAAAAATACTGTGGTAATTTATACGAACAATCAGGATGGGTCCTGGTGTATTTCTGACCCAAGCACTGTACCAAAATAATACCTGAGAATAGTTTCAGAGCAGTAACATGTCAGGAACCATTTCCCAAAGGCTTTCTGCATGGAGATGCCCTGGATTGGAGGTTTGAAGAACTTCCCAGCGTAGTCATAGGCAATGTGCCTGGCTCCCTGCCTTTTCACTTTTAATTCACTGCTCTAGATACCAAGTCCAAATCTGTGGAAAAAACTTCCCACCTCTGCTCAACACCACATATGAAAAAGTCCTCAATGTTCCCTTATTGATCTCTAGTGTTATAACACAAGAACGGACCTGGACTAGAAAATGATCAATTACTCCCTCAGCTGGAGTTAGTATTAACTCATTATTTAATTCAGTGAAAACAAAGTTAAAGTTCTCATTGTCCTGAAACAGAAGCAGAGTTAGGTCTTTTGAAAAGACAATACAGATGTGGTGCTTATGGCAAAAGGTAAATTCTTTTCAAAGAAAATTTCAGTCCAAGCTAAGAGTGGAAACGTAATTTGCTATCTGTCAAGCCCTATTAGTGAAATTCTGTACAACCTTACTTTCTGGGGTGAATATTTCTGATATCTAGGTTTTGATTTATATTATGTCCTGAGGATTAAAACAGTAAAGATTTACAATAATTGTGAGAGCTGGGGGAAGGAGAAGTAAAATCATTTGGTATGCTAAAACTTCTTGTGTATGAACTGCTGTATTAGCTTATCATTCAGTTGTTTTAATGACTAAATTCAAAGGCTTCTATCAAAGAAATCACCAGTCTTAATAACAGTAGGAATTACTGGCAGTTTGTAGATTATTAATTTCAGTGGCTGCAAGTTCCCTTTCCTCTGAGACCTTTTGAACTTCAACCACAGCAGATTTATGGCTCTACTTTGGAAATCATTACTTAAATTTAGTTCAGACTTATTATTTTCCCTTACAAATTGTTAACATTAAGTTGCCTATAGTGAAAGGCTTTTATTATAGAGAAAAAGTTTGTAAATTTAGATATAATAAGGGCTTCATTTCCACTGGACAGCAGATTTGCAGCCGTATCAAGTCTCAGAAGCAGTTTAAATGACTGCTAATTTCCTAAAAGAGACAAAAGTTAAACTTCTATTTTTCATTTTAGAGCTTTCTCTTCTGTTCCAGAATGTTTAAATGTATAAACCACACATAATTACCAGTCTAAAAGTAGGGTAAATTTGTATACTTCACTGAGTATTTCAGTACTTGTGCAGTGGAGGGCTGTGGCAGCTCCAACACAGAGCTCCTTAACTCTGCCCTGAGGGTACGGAAGATTACCATTAGACACGCTCAAGGGGTTCAGCTCTTACTCCCTTTCTAAAAAGAAGAAAAGGTTCTAAAAGGTAAATGATAACACAAGGAGTTACAGTGAAGGAAATGCGCACAACATCCAAAGCTAGGAAGCAGTGCTGTACTGCTAGCCAAGGGTACTGCAGAAATGTTTAATGTTCAGTAATCATGTGGATGCTTGTGCTGATATATCTGTAAGCAAAGCAGCAGATCTGGCCACTTTCCAAACAGAATAAGCAACATTGTGTTAGAAATAATCATTTTCCCAGCAGGTGAGCTCATATACCTTCTCTGAAAAGCAGGAAGTCAAGGGGCAGCATATGAACCTGTTTAAAATTGTATATTTTAAAAATAATGTTAACTTCTGTTCTACATGTGAGCTTTCACAATGACACAACCTTTACATGACCTATACTGCCTGTAAAAACCTGCTCTCTTACTCAAGCCTGTTGCTTTGTTTTTGGATTTTTTGGGGGTTGGGGGNAATTTGCAATGTAATCATTTATGACACTGCCAGAGCTGTATATTTTCAAGGATTATTTGAAAATTTTAAATGGAATGGCCACTGCAGTATGAAACCAAGTGACTGCATGAAGGTTGCTTTTAGATGCCTTGGCTGTGTTTCTCACGCTTTGGTTTAAATATAAATTTACTACTGATTTTTTCTAGTTTGCAGTGCTTGATTTTGGAAGAAACCATAGCACTCCGTAATTCAGGAGAGTGCACTTACTTGCAAAGAACCTTGCAAAACCAGCCCTTCTAAAATAAATATTTTAGATACACAATGAAAAAAGTTTTTAAATTGTCAGTGTAAGCAATTGCATTCAAATTTCCATTGTAAAATTATTTTTATACAATTGGATAAAATATATATCATGTAAGCCATCAGAACACTTCAAACTTGAAATAATAAATACTTTCACAATAGTACTTATAAGACATACAAAGAATCAAGTTAGTGCAAGTAGTTGTCCAAAAATTCAAAAAACAAAGGGTCTTAGTAATTTTCGGACAATTGACAAACATGGAGTGGGATTTTTTTTTTAAAAATAGAATTATATATATCTTCAAAGACTGAGCTTAGCCTGCAGCAGAAACGCAACAGATTTGACTCGGTCTTAGGAGCAAGTTTCATAAATTCATACCTTAACTGGTTCTGTTATAACTATAGTGTTGTTATAATTTAGAAATGTCATTGGATACATAAATGTGTAATTAGCACTGAAAGTTAAATACATTACCATTATTATAACACAAAAATTTTAAAAATCTGAAAACTGAGCATATTCAAAATAGAAATAATATCCTTAGAATCTCACAGAGAAATCTATGCTTACCAATTAGCAAAAAATCTGCATTGCCTTACTTTTCATTTCAAGTATTAATCAATATGCCCACATGTGAAAAACCCCTTCACTTCAGTAAAACTACCCACATACTTCAGCTGATGTTTTTATAGAACATTCATTTGTCATTCCGAAGCTCCCTAATCAAATGTTGGAACGCTACCAAAACAGTTCCAAATGTCAGTATATTCTCCAAATTTTGACAATTATTTCAAAATGGTACTTGATTTAGTTTTAATGTATTTTTAGAGGGAAAGTTCTCATGATGTATCAGGACCTTGAATTCTCTTTCAGCTACCCATAGAAAATCAGTAATTCTCTGCTTTAACCCCCATAGGTTAGACCATGAGGTTAAAACCCAGAAATGAGCCTTTGAAGATGCTACCTCTTTCCCCAGTAGTCCTTCTCCCTTTTCCCTTACTCCACCCTTCAGATTGGTAATGCAGTCATGATATTATATACATTAAATTTAGTTTTTGTACAATACTGGATAATACTGTAATCCAGCACAGAAACTTCAGAAAGACCTCAGATTAGAAAGTTAAAGCAGTTTTGTAAATATTTGCCAAATATCATTATCTGTTCTGAAAGTGAATACAGTGTACAGCTGAAGACAGCTTGCTTGCCACAGCACACTACACCTGCATTGTTTTCACTCCCAGCGATGCTATCAACACAAAATGTTAAGTATTCCAGTGGCCATTTCAAATAATCTGTGTTTTCTTTTACCATTTTAAATGTTAATAGCACTTCAAAGCCTGTATTCCTCAAATTGTCCACTGGAAAATTTCAATTTAATGGAGATAATAATTAATAATGAATTTATAATGTAATTAGGGTTTGGAGGACCTAATTAAAATTGGGTGCCATTAAGTTCGTCATTATCTTGTCAAAATACACAATAAAATGAAATTAAATGCCCTTCCTTCTGGCCATTTTTCTAAAAGACAGGTTTTTAAAGATCATCCAAAATTTGAAGGACAATTGAGTTTCATCATATTCCTAATGGTGTAAAAGACATCCGGGAAAAAATTTCCCTCCCTTTCTCCCCTTTATGTTATCCTCACAATAAAGTTAATAGATTGTAGAAATATCCACTTTTTTTAAGAGATGTGTGAGGAAAAAATTTGCTCATTTCTGAAGGAGCAACTGACACAGTGCTGGTCTGCCACCCAAACACAGCACAGATGACGGTGCAAAGCAAAGGCAGCTACAGCAGCAGGTGTCAGTGGAGGAGCTTTCCTGTTTACTGTTCTGTGAAGGATTGGGTGTGGAACAGACAACCAGGAAAAGTGGAAAAAAACACCATCCCACACAACATCTTTTCCCTGTTGTGAGCCTACATTATGAATTACGTAAGACAACTGTCCATACTACAAAGAACATTGCAAATCTGTCATCACAACCCTACTGGAGTCAACCCAGCTAATTCCTCTGGTTTACATCTCAATGCAGCCCCAAAAATGCTGTGTTGTTCCACTTCTGGAGACGGCTAGGAGTTGGGATAAGGGATAAGTATGCAAATACTTCAGGCATACCTGAAACTGGCACTGCTGTCAAAAAATGGTGCATAAAAGTGTGATGCAAGAGAGAGGCAGCAAGGTAAGTCTATGGAATACAGCTAGGAAAATTCCTAGAATTACAGCCTTGAGAAAAGGAATATTCTTAGAATGGAATATTTTGGGATGAATGCTCCCCAAAAGGCACTAGGCACCATGAAAGCAAACCAAACCAAAACACATCATCTTCTTCTGTGTCGGAATAAACAGGGATGAATTGATGAGCTCTCCCAAAACAGCACCTCAAGCTTTAAGCGTTCTTCTATCCAGAAAACTCACAGGAGCAGGCAAGGCAAGTGCTGTCCAACTGCCTTTGCAGTGAAGTGCTATCAAATATTTCCAATGATAATGCTGATTAAATCTCCTTGTATGAATGTATCCCAGAAGAGAAATTCATTAGTTGGTCCCGATGAGGACCAATACAATTGTTGTGTACGATGTTGTAGTCTAGACTACTCTAGGGACTGACTGCATAAAGCAATGGCAGAAGCAGGGCTTAAGGAACAGGTTTCTCCAGTCCATTATCTTCTCAGCCATGCCAATCCAACCACTTGTAAACCTGATTATGGAAACATCCAGATCACATATGCTTTGTTGCTTTGCTGAAATAAAATAGTCATTCGCTTAACTTCCTGAACTCAGAAAGAACTGTACCAACACAAAAAATGAAGAGGTAGTAAAAAAAAACTGCAAAGGTAAGAGGAGCTGATGTGAAGGGAGATGGTGCATATGAATGTTTTTACTGCTGAACACATCACTCCATCTAAGTACACCCTTAAATTTTGGGGTCACAGGAAAAGTAAAAGTTACAGCGAAAAGTCGCTGTAAAAGTCACCATGCATAAAGGAAGGCAGCAGGAGAGTAACAGAGGTCAGATTTAATTTAAGCAATGCAATAAACCAAATATAGAATGAAAATACGACTCTCCCCTGCTGGGAGAATCAACTTCTCATCCCAAAACCATTCTTTTCAATCCTGCATTTCAAAGGGAATTTTCCTACGCATTTAAAATCTAATCGAAGAGTATTCTTCACTGCAGATTTAGTGTATTTGAAAATAAAAAAAACACCCCTGAAAGAGTGGTTGAGGAAAGTGTGATCAGCAAGGAGTAGTGAAAAGACTTACTATCTCAAGAAATAAGGGGAATTAGAGGTAGAGGTGTGCTGTATGAAGACCATAAACCCAGAACAACACCACTAATTTCAATGATAGTATTTAAAAAGCATAAAAGGTGCAAGATTAGGAATATGCAGGCAATTTCTGTCTGCCTGTAATTTTTTGGCTCATCATTAGAAACCTCCAGTAACATGGTAGGTGTCATGTCAGGAGGGCAGCTGGCAAAGAGAAGGCTCATTGGAGTCATGAGGGTAAGTTTAAAAACACGCTTCATGAGACTTAAGAGATACATTAGCATTCTGACTCTGCCCCACTCCTGCACAGAATGAAAGATTTGTTTGAGAGACAGAGTGTGTTATAAATTCTTTGGCTGCTGAAAGGATATCTTTTTAGAAGGTATTTGTTTTACTTAAAACTCATTAGAATGAAGAACAAAACGGACTATTTGCCCTTAAATCTGAATACTGGGTAAAATACAGTGTCACACTTGATTGGGTCATTTTATTGTCATGTCAGCTTGTGAAGGAATATTTCAAAATATTCTGAGGCGTCACTGCAGCAAAGAGAGCCTTCCATTTTATACACTCAACTCGTAAATATCTCAGCTTCATCTCTTTTCTCGGATATTTTAGTGTGTAAAGGCAAATGGTAGGGGAGACACTCAAATTTAAGAGGTGTCATTAAAGCAGTTACCAGATTTGTCAATACTCGTGTTGAGCTTCTTGAGCATGAAATACTGTACTGGGGAGGCACTGTAGAAGACTGGCAATTCAGGCTACCAGACAGAAAACAGCAGAATTTTATTAATGTTGCTGGACTCCTAGAGATTTCACTCACTCCACCAACTTGATGGGGTTTTTTTATGCTTCCTTCCCTTTCAGCAAAGGAAAAGCTGCATTAGAGACTTACACTCAGTTTTATAACTTAACCCTACCTAAAAACTATACATCAATACAGAACTAATTGTGCATAAAATTTTAATTCTATTGCATTGCTGCATAAAAATACAAAATGCTCCAGCAGTGTAATGGCTGGTGCTGAGTTCAATACAATAAGGGTTGCCCAAGGCAAGTCATACAATGCAATTACCTCACATACTCAAACTACTTTCTTTCACAACATTACTTTTATTATGCAAATGTATAAATCTAATTTTAATCTGCAAGACCATCTAGAATATTAAAGCAGTACTCATGTCTTACCTTCACTAAGTGTAATTAAAGATATTAAAAAATTTATTTTGGAGGAATGATTCCAGTGCAAGAAAGAGCTAGATATTGCCCTCAACGTAGATTATAAAGTAGATATTAGAGGAAAGAAAAAAACAAAAGCAGCTTTGATCCAATATGCTCACTTTCTCTCTCTTTTTTTCTTCCCCTTTCCTTCTGGAGCAAGAGGTATTTATTGTCAAGATGAAGGTAACATGGAAATGGAAGTATGGACAAGGAGAAGTCCCTGTTTCGATACGGGAGGCAGAAGTGCTGAATATTCATTGCCCTGCAACCTGTGCATTCCTTTTGGTGCCTGCAGTGTTGCATTGTGACTAGCAGCATTTACACTCCCCCTGCGCAGCTGTGACTGATGATGGAAAGCGCTGAAACAAGGAGTGAGACAGACTGGCTGTGTCAGCAAGAAACCAGAGCAGAGTAAAAGCCTCTGCAGGAAAGTGCTGGGATAAAAGGACAAAAAAGGAAAGTGCCACTCACAATCAAGTGGGATGTGGAACTGAAGAGACTACTGCTTTGATCTGGCACCCCTCTGTATGATCCCATGATTTTTTATGACCTGCCTGGGGAGAGAGTTTATTCCAGTGCCAAATGGACCTGCTCCTTCAGCAGTAACAAGGGATTTTAGAGCCTCTTCTATCAAGCCTGTACTCTTGACTGGTGAAAAGACATCACGGATAAGAACTGCTCTCCTAATAATCCCTACTGAATATTAACAGTTTTTAATGAACACATACGATGCACTCTGATCTTCTGGCTGTTATTTTGTGCTCTCTGGTGCAGAACTGTGGAAGTATGTGGAAGGAAATAACTGGTACAATTCAAATTTCAGGAACACAGGAAAAATGAAAGGACAGAAATTTCACTCCTGCTGTTTGAGCTGAAATACTGAGGAATCCATTTCTCAATAATAAATAGAAAAAAAAAATCTTCAGGAACAGCTGTGGTAATTCCAGGAAGAATGCCCAAATACAAAGTGCTGTGGCCCTCATCCAAGAAGTCATTCATTCTTTTCCTGCAAAGAATTTGTTCTGAATATTTTCTTAATTTTAAAGGAGTGTCCAAATCCTTCTGAACTGCCACTAGCTATTGACATAGCTAGCTTTTGTCTGGATTAGATTGGCAGATTTACAGTCTTCCCCCAATTTTCTTTATATTCTCCAAACTTGTTTATTAAACTAATGCTAATACCTCAAATTCTCACTTTTTAAATCTACCAACTGATAATTTGATACAAATAAACAGGGCTCTCCTCTCAAATCTCAGTACATGTAAAAGACAGTTTATAGTTTAAAAACCTAAACATAAATAGTTACAAAAAATATACTGTCATTTACTAGTTCAAATGTGGATATACTTCAGATTAAATGGTTCTTGAAAAAAAAACTACACAAAGATCAAAGACTGAAAAACGTAGATAACTAATATATCTTCATGTTTTGTGACTATTTTTCTATTACCATTGTGAAAAAAAGTATTTCAGACAATTTTTAATTCCATATTTTCCCTACAGTTTACACTGCAAATTAACCAAACTTTAATATATTTCCTAGTCTATAATACTCTTTTTTTGCTTCCATCAAATATACCTCTCTAGGCTTGTATCTTTCTACACTATTTCACAGAAAATATAATAAATTGTAATAAAATATCAGTCAAACTATACTGACAAGCAGAAAGGGACTAAACCATTTTGCAATATATGCTGTATAACATATATCTCTTGATCTCTAACTAATGGAAGAGCTAGCAAATCAAAGCTGGAACTCCATTCCATTAGTATGCTTTAGGTAGTTACTTTCCTTATTTCTTCTTGTCCCAAACCTCACAAGCTCATGTCGGAAAGCATCTTTCCCAACATGGTCATGGAACAGGAAATTCATTAGAACTAGGATTTTTATTCTTTCGTCTACTTCCCTGTAAACTTCTGTAGTCATCTCACTCCCTTCCTCATCATTTGGTTGGAAAATCTTCCCACTGCAAGGACTGCTGTGCATTTCAACTTCCCTACCCTTTTTTGATGTCACTTTATATCATCTTTATTATTTTATCATTTTCAGTTAAACTTCCTCAGTCAAACAGGGAGCAGGGTAACTGCAAAATACAGAAAACCCATAAAATGCTGTAAATCCTTGTAAACTGAAGACAATGTAATTTACCTTGTGCTATGTTACGGCATATCTGATCTCTGGCCTAATCCTATAAACATTTAATCGGGTCAACTCTAGATACATCATCCCAGTGGCTTAACTATGAGATTTCTGGTAAAGAAAAGCCACTTCTAAGAAGCATTTTATGGAAATATATCTTAGATACAGCTTTAGACATGAAAAGATACTATGAAGTGAAAAAACCAAAGACATAGGGATTTTGAGGTCACCTTGGACCATCAGAGGCAGTATGCTTGCTGAAATAATTAGAGTAAGAAAATGTGAAAATTGTTTTTATTGCCACTCAGTAGAAAAAAATTATATTTTGAGAAGAGGGTCTCAGTGGTTAATAAATACTAATAGTGACCTAATACTGGTGGCTTTACTGGTTAATACAACACAGAGCGTGACAGCTGGCTTGGATCTAGAACTAGAAACATCCCTTCTTTTCCAACACAAAAATTTTGGAGATCCAGCCTGACATTCTCTTGGCCCTATCATTAAATCCCTAAAGATCCTTTGTTTTCTAGGCAAGATTTTATCATTCTGTTATGCCATTGGTCTGAATATGGGTAGGAAAAAACAGATGATAAAATACTACAGCTGTATGGGTCCTCTGTGAAGTGCTTGTTTCAGTGAGGGTCCTCAGAGAATCGTAATAAACTCTGGGTCATCTAATAACAAAGATCTCAAAAGATTGTTCTTTCCCTTTTCAAGCAATGAAAGAGCATCTAGGTCCTAAGCCATATGTTATAGAAAAGGTAAACATGAGCTCTTAGCTGCAAAACATGCGCTATTACAGCTATTAAAATTTGCAGAAATGGAGGTAGTGATCCTGGAAAAAAGCAGATATTTCAGCTTTGTATACAACAGCTACAAAACTAACACTGAAAATCCACATCTGTGTAGTGTCCCCAGTCTTAAAGGCATGTTAAGAAGCTAAATAGGGGGGAGGAAAGATCTATAAGAATGATTGAGGCCTGAAGAAAATCTTACAGTGATGAATTGAAGAGCTTAATCTGTTACTCTTATTGAAAAAGAAGATTGAGAACTGACTCGATTTCAAAGGATAAGTATTGTCATCAGAAAAAAACCCCAAAAAACTAAGACAAAACCCCCCTGAAGAGAACATGATACTATAATCTAGTGAGGAAACACTTAATGAGAACTATTGCTAGAAGCTGAGGCCACAAATCCAAATAAAGATGAAGCAATGAAGCACAATTTCTTCCGTAAGAAGATGGCTGATTTAACCTCCTAGAACTGACTAGCAAGAAAACTGGCAGTTCCTTTGTGACTTCCCAATACAAATCCAGTATCTTTCTTAAAGTTTTGATTTTGCCAAATAGTTATGCCTTGCCAGATTATGGGATTTCAGGAGCAATACACATGCAAATGTGCAAAATATGACACACAGAAATATCAGACTAAATTATTTAATTATGCATCCTAAACTTAAAATCTACAGATCTATTAAATAAGAATACTGATTTGCGTGGCTGCAGTTCAAACAACATTGTGCTTCAGAAGCTGATGGGCACAGAGGATTCACTAGCAGTGAAACTATTGTGACCCAGCCATGTAAAAGGGCTAAAAGATACAAGAAGTCCATGAAAGATGGCTCTGAGGAGCATTCACCTAACACTGATAAAAGTATAATGACCTATCATTATAGGGGTGATACTACATGCTTAAAGGTCTTATTCATCCTGAGAGTGACTAAAATTGCCAAGTTAACAAACAGTGAGCACTTCCCTCCTTTGTCCATCTTCTGTTTCTAAAATTTACTTGGATATTCATATCTTAAATAATTTGAACAGACTTTGAACAGACCAGAGAAGCAGATAGGAAGCCTAAATAAAAACCATGTTTATAATCTGATGAACTTCTGGAATCAAAACAAAGCAAATAAAATATTAAATCATTTGTTGAAATAACTAAATAGAGAAGTAAATTTATCAGGATAAACCTGACACTCTGTCTTTATTCTTAGAGATGAAAACATACCTCATCACATGGAAGAACACAGTGCTATGAAATTAGTATCAAATGTAATATAAATGTTCCATCTCTACCTTGTATATTTTAATGATTTAAAACTCAGTCTTTTCCAAACTTCCTGGATCATAGACTAATCTATCTCCCAAATTTATTTTCTACTACCAGGGTTCTTCTAATTTAAAACTGTAACACTGATGTGTTAGTTGAAAGTAGGTAGTAAAGGTTCTGTGGACCAGCTGAGGGCCGTTGTGCAGCTGGGTCACTGCTGGCCTGCTCACAGAATGAGAAACACCATCTCAGACAAGGTTCCCACAAGACCTACACTCTCTTCAGAAAAGAAGACACTCCCTAGGCTTAAAATTGGGCTGTTTGAAACTATTGATACAATGAAGTAACTTTCACTTTTCATGGCACTAAGGAATAAAGACAGTTACCCATCCTTCTCACTGCCAATACTTTAGCCTTCAGACTAGGCTTTACACACAGATTTCTCTGATAAACATTGATAAAATGATGCAATTGATTATACAAAGGGTTTTTGTACTACAGTAGTATGAGACAGAAAAGTAAGACTTGCCATACCCTGCTGATTGGAAATCTAGTTGGTTGGTATGACAGAAATATGCATGGTTTGTGCTTCAAAGAATAGAAATCATTTTTTAATTGGCTAAAAGATGATAAAACACACTGCCTTGTTATGTGCTGATCTGTCAGACTGAAAAGTCTTTAAACTGCTGCGAAATTGTAGTGATGATATTCTAACAAGGTATTTGTAGCTACAACAATCTTTTGTTGTTACACCAAAGATTTTGATAAGATATAAGTAGTCAATGTATCCACAGAGGATTTCAATACAATATTGAATTAAATAGGTCACTGTGAACTAAATGAAGCTACACATGCAGAAGGAAAGAAAATGTAAATATGTTCCTTTTAACTGATGAAATAAAACACACAAAATGTATTTTGAAACATCTCTCATTTATACACTACTGTATGTGAAAGGACATGTTTAAAAAATAGCTCTGAAAAAAATTGTAATTTCAACAGCTATTGGTCACCTTGTTGTGCCAGGTCAAGAAAACTGAAAGGGCTAAAAAATTAGTAGCAAGGTCTGACTTTATAGAAATGCTTCTTTGGCTTTATAAATAGAGAACATTAATTCCCCCTTTCCCCTTGAGTTTGCTGGTGGCTCTCTGCATTAATTTTAGCATGTCTAACACGAGTTGAGTCTCACAAAATTAGCAAGTGTGAACTACATTTTACCAATCTCACAGTAATCTGATGGTAAGCTGTTTTGCTAATATCCAAACTGGACAAAAATCAGCTGTATGCCAGTGATGGTCCTGAGCCCTGACTCTGCCAGACAATATGTATGGGATAATTTGTCATTACTGCTAATAGATCATCTGTAAAATATGACATACAAATAAAATACACGCACAGACACAATTATCTCTGAAGAATTGATTACAGAAGAAATAATTGAAAAATAAAGATATTTTGCATAAGCTTAAAATTAGAGTTTAAGTAACAAAATATGGTGCAAAACTATTTACATAAATTATCCTGAAAACCATAGAGCGAATGCCTAACTTTAGACTATCAAGATGTGATTTCTTTTTCCTTTAATGAATTCAATTCGAACTTTAAACTATACTTTCTTTCCCCTTTCCTGTTTTTAGTTAAGTTTAGGATTTGCTCTCTTTGATGTGTTTTCACAAAAAAGTGGGCCCTGTAAGGAACCACTGTCTCCAAACTTGCCATGCTTTGGAAGGCCTGAAAGTAGATGAAAGGTAAAGAAAGACAAAATGCAAGGACGATAAAATGCCAAACAATTGTTTCCATACAAAAGTAGTTAGGCAAGTTTGCTCGAAGTATTCACAGCAGCCTTCATGCATAAGCAATATCATCCTTTGCTATTCATGGACTGTGTTTACTTTTTGCTGTCTTCAAATCTGCAGCAATTTCTGCCTTGTTTGCATGTTATAGTGAGTGCCAGCCTTCTGGCTTCTCCTGTGTTGCAGTCTGTACTGCAGTGATATCTAACAATACATTTCTAAAAACATTTCTTAAAAATTAATGGGAAGCAATGTTATATGCCGTAGGGCCTAAAACAATATAACCTCTTTCATTGATTTAGATTATAAACTCATTGTAGATGACTTTGGTTTAATTCTTCTCATTGCTACTGCCCAGCATAATGAGAGCTAGAGAAATACACGCACTGAGAAAAAAAAAAATGGCATGGAACATATTGATTTGGTTGATTTGGTTGGAGAAAATTGAATTTTAATCAAACATTTGCTGTGTTTACTCTAATTTCTGCAATGCTCTTGTGTACAATCACACTTTTTCACTGCTGCATGAGCTGGAAAGCCATTTTCTTTCTTCATCAATTACTGTAACACCTGCATATTCACTCAAAGCTGATGGAACAACCATTCATTATTTCTCTAATACTTAAGTCTATTTATGTGGAAAGCCAAAGAGCTTCATAAATGAAAATTACACGAGACAGCTTGTTAAACACAAAGAAATTGCATAATTTCCATACCCACACAGACAATCCTAAAGTTTTCTAGGCACAACCTAGACTATTTTAAACACCTGCTACTAAACTTCTTGACTTGCTGGAATAGTAACATATGCTCCAAATGGGGCCCATTCCTGTTGTGCTTTATCCCAGTTCTGCTGCTTAGTATGGGTATTGTAATAGTGAAGACAATTTCCACAGAGGGAAATTGTGTCAAATCTCAATCTGCTACAGTACATTAAATTTCGTAGGCTTAATGCTGAGTCCTGTAGATACCAGCACAATTTTCTTTGAGTTGTTATTTAATAGGACATAAAAGTGTTAATATTTTGACTTGATGAACTTGCTTTTTCCTTTCAGGAACAGACACTTATGAAAAGTTACAGTGGTACATTAGTTACAGTAATTTGGTTTTGGGACACAAGCAGAAACAAATAAAATCCATTAACAGAGCCAATAGCTATAGCCAAAGCTAATAAAAAGGGCTAAAGGCAATTTATGAAAAGGAGTCTTAGATGACTACAAAAGAAAGAAAATTTAAAGTGATCTTAGGAGTAACTGAAACAATATTGTTTTTCCAATACTCCGGCTAATGTTTTTAATTTTAAGACACTTAGCAATATATATAAGTAGGGTAATGCAGAAATTCTGTTTGTTGTCCTTGGATCCATACATTTATTTACTTAAAATGTTTATAAGACTTTTGTTAACAGGCATCAAACATGACAAATAAACCAGTCCAGAAAAACTGGCTCTCCCCCTATAATTCTGAGTCTAGATCCTGTTCTGAATTATCTTTTCTTGTTATTGTGGAATAACAATAACAATAATGTGATGCATTATTTTTAAAAAGCAATTCTATGTCGTTATGCATGATTTTCTGTACCATTTTCTTTTTTTTTTTCCCAATCATCTCCAGATAGAGCTGAATCATGAATCTGACCTCAATTATATATTTAAATTTTTCAGAAATTAGGTACTCTGAGTGACATTGCTAGCTAACAGATCCCAAGGAACAATGCTGAGGACACCACAGTGAAAAAAGAAAAAGAGGGATTCCAGAAGAGGCAGAGGGGACTACTCAATAATCAGTAGCACTTTAAAGCAGAGTGAGTAAACCTTATTTATAAATCGGTATGCTACATCCCAGATTTTTTTCTCGAATCAGGAAAGCAAAATACTATGCTGCTTTCACTAGATCTCATGCAAAAATAGCATGACAGGTGACCTGGAAATGGACTCAGGGACATAATTGGGTACATATCAGCAGTGATAAGACACACAGCTTTGTGGTCCTTGCATTATCTGGAAATGATTCAAGACACTGTGGGGTACAGAAAGCACTCTAATGACATGATGTGTGTAGTCAGTGGAACCAAGCCCATTAGCAAAACCAGCCACCACACAAATTTATGTGCCACTTGCCATACTGCTTCTTGGCTGTGGGTGGGATACTTTATTTCCTAAGGGAGAAAAAAGAGTAACATTTTATTGCTCTAGGGACTGAAACCTGCAGCATAAAAATCAAGAATAATTATAACTAGAAGCAGGCTCTAGCATAGGGACTCTTCTCCATTAAACAACAGATAAATTTCTCTCTCTCCTCTTAATTGTCAGAATGTTAAAAATGTCTGTGCGGGCTTATCTAGACAAAGAGATAAATCCCAGTAAGCCACAGGATGAAGTTGCAGCAGACCTATAAACACTCTTATTAAATTTTGGCCGCCCAGTACATACTCCTTTTGGAAACTGCTGTAATGTGCCTCATGCAAATGTAATTTTAGGGTATGGGACAACAAGTTTCCACAGGAAAAGCTAACAAGGAACATACAGATTGATAGCTGTCAGGCAGGTAATTGCCTATTCTGCCTGCTCTTATCTTAGGGTAGAGGTAGCTTAACCATACAACCATATTCCACGAATATTCATAACATTTCATCATTGCAAGCCCAGAACGGTCCCTATGCCATACAGTGAAAGGAGCAGATTTCCTAATCCCCAGCAGGGTTCAGGAAACTGGCAGCACGTCATCTATCTAGTGAGCGGGTTGCTGAAAGCACACTTGAGGAGGACTCCAATAACAAGCTTTTAAACTTTTAATGACCCAAGGAAAAAACTGAAGAGAAACACAGAGTGTCACAGTTCATACCCATTTTCACAATACAAAACTGACTCTTTGAGTCAGTCTGTTGCTCTGAAAGGAACAGGAATTTCTCCGAGAGCAGGAACTGAACATGACAGCAGCACTTAAGACAATAACAGTATTCCTTTACACATACTACAATGAGTGAAGGCTGTCAGCTTCAGACACTGTTCTTATCATTTACAACTCTGACCTTTATCGAGAGATGTTCGTCCTTTACCAGAGTGAGACACAGTCAAAGAGCAAGGGGGAAACCACTAACTTTTAAAATAACATATTTAAGTTTGACACTACACTGAAAAAACCCCACAGTTTAATGACCCAAGCAGTTGCCACAGAAAAATCAGCCATGGGAAGTATCAAACAGTCTACAATTTTAATTTATTACTACATGATGAGACCATATTTTTGTTCAGAGATCCAACACTTAAAGAAGACCCCTATATCTATGCTGACACTCAGATTTTCAATTACTAGCTTCTAGACCAGTTAACACTTCTGGAATACCTTTCTTCAGAAAAGGTCAGAAGGCTACAAAAAAACCAACAACTAAATGAAAGCACAAAATCCCAGCTTCCGTATTCTGTGCAATTCTAATTTCATTTTGCTAACATTAACAAGAGCAGAGGCAAAGTGAACCATCTTCCAGCCAGGGATGGGAAGCTGTACAGGAGGAGGCACTGCTATAGGCTTGCTCTTGCATCCTGATACGGTTTTGCCATAGTCTTTCTCTTACTGTTCCTTGAGGGAAAAGTGTGCCCAGTTGCATAGGAGAGCATCACCAGAGACAAGAACTTTGGTTTGACTCAGTATGTCAAAAAAAGAAAAAAGGGGAAAATAAAAAGAAAAGAGGAAGACAAAGACCCCAGTAACTTGATAGTTTCCACTGTATAGTTTGGGAGAACACAGAAAATTTCCCTTGTGCTTTCTGTCACTAGAAAGAGAATTGTATTAAGTGAGCCTAGAAACCACACTGTGGTTTTGTAGAAGTGAATCTGAAAGGTACTGCAAAGAATTAATGACTCTTCTCCAGTTAAGGAGACTTGCAAATTGTATAAAAGATGCTCCTCAAGTTGGAATTACTTTGAAAATCCTAATTCATACCATTACTTTTTCTGCCTCTCAGAGTGTAAAGCATCAAGTTAGCTTTAAGATCTGGCTTATCTGAGTGGGAGACATCTTCAGCTCAAAGGATAACACAGATTTTGCTTTGGTACTATTCAGGAGACTAGCAATAAATAAACAGACGTAAGGTAAAAGATTTCACACTAAATAATAGGCACACTTGGCAGTACTATAGGGTCAGAAGAACTCAAAGAGAGGAGAACACAGATGAAACGAGCAATTCACAGCTGCTGGAGTGTTGTTTCAAACCATATTTATTTTCACTAGGTGTTTTCAGCTAGAAACATATAAGTATGATTAAGAGACTACTTCATGTCTTCTGACACCTTCTATACTGCAGACACTGGGTTAAATTTTGAGTCAGAACAGTAGATATTTAATGTCCTACTCCTTGTCCACAGCTGATGTGTGCACTTAACCACCATTCTGCATGCTTTGCAAGTTTACTACAGGTGTGGGATAACAAGAAACTGGCTGACCATTTTCTGTCTTAAAAGCTTGAAAACACAGAGAGAAGACATGTGGAGTGGAGTCCTTCTCTGAGTTCCTGCCAGCATACAGCTGAGATAACCATCCTTTCCTTTATCCATTAAAACCTTTTCCTCTTTATTCTGTTTGAAGATATTCAGAGGGGCTTTGATTTATAATTGCCCCTTTAGCAGATAAACAAAAAGATCTTGCAAGTAATAATGAATTAACCTATGTAGCTCCTCCACTGTTCAAGTCAGAAGAGCTCAAGGAGGAAATGGGGAAAAACTGGGCTCTGGTAAAGGTGAAGAAGCCAGACAATTAAAAATGAGAATGTGAATGTCAGAGGGAAGTGCACCTGGTAAAATTTCCAGCCTTTAATAAGGAAATTAACTGCACCATAAGTCCAGATATGAAGAGTTAAAAATCTAGACCAATATCTGCAATACTTTCTTTCAGATCTGTTTGTTCAGAACAATGAAAAAGGAAAAGATTCATTTAGAAGAAACAGAGTTCCAGCCTGTCAGCAGATTTTAAGAAAAAGAACAGAGAGAAAGGATCCCATCCCAATATTATTCCTCTAGTACTTAAAAAAAAATGAAAGGCCTGGTCTCACTAGCCTTTTCAAAGCCACAAGACCCAAATAGATCTTAGATAATCAGGGAATCAGACAAATTTGGAAGCAGTGTCATAAGGGCAGAAATAAAAGCAAGTAAAAGTAGCAGAGCTAAAAATCAAGAAGAAGACATGAGAAGAGCACGAAGGCTGTTTCTGTTTGTCTGTCTCACTCTTTTACCACTAAAGGGTTTAAAAAACCTTTTGGTTTTTTTTTTGTCTTCCCCTGTATCTTGTACCTCTGTTACTGCAAAATTGCACTGCTTACTCATATATTAACAAAACTGTTGTGTTGTTACACAAAGGTGAAGTTAAACTCATTTGTTTATATATTGTTACTGAGAAGTAATTTACAAAACAGCAACAAGCCTAGGGGAAGGACATGATTTACATATAATATTTGATGCAGATTACCAATTTATAGATAATTTGGACTGCATGTTTTAATTTTATCTTAGTCATATTAACACAATAATATTTAATATATTAGGTAGTCTTATATGCTTTATGTACAATTACGTACTGTATATGACTTTATCTATCATTATGTCACTCTGCCCAACTTCTTCTGAGAGCAAAAGCTCTTTGTTGCTTAAATGGACTGAATTCCTTGAAAAGGAGGAGAACTGATGAGTAAACAGGTTGCAAAAATCTAATACAAATAGGTGATGAGTGAGCACCTCCAAGAAAGCAAAGCAGTAACCTGACATTCTTTCGCAAAACAAGATATTAGTACTAGAAAAAAGGAAGAGCCAAGGAACTCCTGGGATTTACAGCAGCATTTGGGTTATTGCAAACAGAAAAATGATCCATTTTTCCACATTAGGAAGGGTTGTTATTATTATTTTCAATAAATAAGTAGTTCAATGTGTGGTGAATGTGACTAACATTTCCTTTCTCTATGTGTTGGAAAGGAAAATGTGTCTCCTAACAAGGGGAAAGGAGAAAGTCATTTTAACAACTATCACTTAACTTTGCCCTTAGAATTAATTTGGCGACACAACCTTTGCTCACCCCTCAAAAGGGCCCATAAATGATAGTCGTGTTGCCATCAGACTGTTGATAAATCCCATTTGTGCACTGGCCCTGAAACACTATCTAGGATTCAGGACTGAAATTAGATATATTTTATCCTTCAGAGGGACATACACCATTTATTGTATCAGAATAAAAACTTTACACCAGTCTGCTCCAGCTGATCTCCTTCCATCACTGAGAAACAAGGAGATAGAGAGATAGAATTAGGATGACACAGTGAAGAAAGCACACACCATGTTTCTTGGACTTTTCAGGTTTAATTTTGCATTGTTAAACTCCAATTTTTTGTGCTATAAGCTCTTCATTTCTGTTCTAGAGAGTTTTGAGTGCAGGTCCCACTTTTGGCAGAACTCAAGGTAGCACTGGTGGCCTCAACTTCGAGCAGCTTATCTCAGCAAAACCGAGACCTACTCTCAGGTAAGATTCTGACAATTGTAAGTAACAGCTAATCTGGTAACTAATATATTTTTCTTTAGAAACAAAGAATATTTTCATCCAGCTGTTGGCATGAACTATTCGATGACTGTTTAAAGAAAGCAGTCTGTATGTATATAGAAACATGAGAGCTCTATTACCAATTCAGAGTAATATATGCACCTCCACAATACCATAACTTACAAGCTGACAGTGAGACCATTGAAAAAAACCCCACAAATCCCAAAGATTCAGTTTAACAATGCTTCTCTATCTTTACACAATCTTGTCATTAATATAGATGAGACCTAAAGTCATGAAAGCAGAGGAAGAAGTAAAACTTGATTGTGCCTGGGCAGTGGGGGTTGGACAATGCAATATTAAAGGAAATACAATCAGCTCATTAACTTTCAGATGCACATTATGTGGGCAGACAAACTCTGTAAGGTTTTGTCACATAGAATTTTTATGCTTCTAACTACTAGACCAATTTGTTAGCTGATTAGTCCAAAAACTCTACTGGACTTCTGGGTTTTTTTGAGCACACAGAAGTATATCTGACAAGGAAAGCCTTCTACAATTTTCTCCAATGATATCCTGATTTTCTTCCTCAATCTCTTCTGTAGCCAAATGCTAAAACTTAAGCTGGCCAAACAGATGATTTATAGATGAGTAAGGAAATCCTCTAGTATGAGGCTAAAGCCAATGGTCTTAAAGTTAGAGGCAACATTATCTATTAACAGGCCTGAGTTTCTAATCCTTTATGAAGAGGTCTATCGTTCAACAAAGTAGTGAAGATAAAATATTTTAAATAAAATTCATTTTACAAACAAGTATTTTGATCCAAGATACACGCGATGTATATTTTTTTCTCTTTTAGCATCTGTAATAGTTTTGTGAATAGTCACATGAAAACAGGATATGCTTTTAAAGATCTCATCTGCTCCTGCCTATTATTAAATACTTAGAATCACAATAATGCTCTTATGTCATAAGTATTTCCACAGCAACCAATTATTTGTATCAATTGCCTTTAGCAAAATAACAAGATGAACACTTAAAATTCACACTTATTCTCATGTAAGTAACACTATCATTAAAAACAGGAGATACAAAACTACAGAAAGCATTTGTTTGTACAGTCAGAAGAGTCCGTGAACACGAACTGTTTTCCCATGACTGCCATGAAATGCCAGTACGTTAAGAAGTGAATAAACTTTCTGTGTTATAAATGACTACATAGACTGGGAGGAAAACTCCTTCGATTTCAACTCCACTCTTCACTTTTCAATTGCTGCACTGTATCTTTTCAGCTTAATGGGAATGAAAAGACTCTGCACTATTTTAATGTTTCAAACAGAAAAGTGAAGGAGGATTAAAGGAATAGAAAATAATGGGACAATATTCCTTTCACTCTTCTTTACTCCTTCATGAAAAATAGCTTGTGCACGTGCATTTTACCAAAATGTTCTTTCTACTAGGTCCATATTTGATCACCCTAAGCAGTGTGGTGTGAATTACTTTCTCTTTGATTACTTCTACTATCTTCCAACCCTCTCAAATCCTTATCTCTCTTTTAAAGAACAATATTCTAATACTGTATGGATACAAAGGCTGGGTGGATTTAATCTTTACCCTATATTGCAATCAGAAAGAATTGTGATGCTACTGAACATGAAATGCTGCTGAACTGATCTGCTGTTTCTGATACCATTCCCACATTTTCCCTCCAGGAGGTATCAACATTTTCCCAAGTGGCAGCCCTTAAAAGGTTTTCACTGGGAGCACTTTAAAGAGAGGTCCTCAGCCATTATCAGAGTGACACTTGCAGCAAGTGATCTAGGTGTCTCAGACTTTCCTTTGAAGGTGCTGAGAGACTTAAATAGCTTACACTACAAAACAAATGAGGCCCTCCAGACATTACTTGAAAACAAACTGTTATCATTTTAGCTAAATCCACAGTTCATAGCTCTTTATTAGAGTACCTATAGAATGAAGCTTTAAAATCGTTTAGCTTATTGTAACTAAAATTCAGCTTCTGAAAGAGTATTGCAATTCTTGCACTATTCCCCTTAGTAGCATTTTCTATTTTAAACATCTGTTAAAAATCAGTAGCATTAACTTAATGGGATAATCTGGCTGGGCTCTTTCAAAATTAATCAAACAAATTAGCATTATGGACTTTTAACAGAGACTGAAAAGAGCTGATTAGAATGCCACACATTAAAGTAACAAGCACATCTGTACTGGGGCAAAGAATTGTCAGCAAATAGGTTTCCATGGTGCAAAGCACATTTAGGGTCTTATAGCTGATGTGTGTTCATGCAGGGATACATGAAGATCCTACGACATCAGCTGAGATATGCTTCAAATAAATAATTGGCAAAATAAAAGCATTTCCGTCCTTCCTGCACCTTTCCCTGTCAATGAGGAAGTCAAATAATTGCATAATGATAAATGACGGAGACACACTGTTCCCAGACATTCATAATGGCTCATATAATACTGAGATGTGCTGCTATATGATTCACCCAGTGGAAAAAAACCAGCAGGGCAATCTGAGTTCAATCCAGCTGTAGAGAATATCTACCTTACACATGCATCCTTGATATAAAATAAAAAAAAATATATATATATTGCAGTTATACCCAAAGACTGCTTAGTGATGCAAATTCTCAAACCACAAAGCTTCAGATGAGGTATGTAATATTGATAAGACAAACAGTGACAAGAAATTTTAAAATGTCATCAGATTCAATATGTATCAGCAATCAAAATTCCAATCTGCCTGCAAATATCTCCCAAACGTGAAATGCAGAAGCAAAATCTCTTCTGAAATTTCCAGTTCTTCCAGGTTAGTAATATGTAGAGGTGCTGTGAGTAAAGGGCTCTCTCTACCTCACATGTGCAATTCCCTTTGTTCTTGGACCTTCTTATAATAACAAAAAATAAATGAAAATAAAGATAAAAACTAGGGGGGAGCACAGTTAATGAATTTCTTTTAAAATTGTTTTTGATGTAAGCAAAATAAAAATTTAGAAATAAGGGCAAAAAAAAAGATGAACGAAAATTCAAATTTATGTATTCACTGCTCTCCTCTAGTTTTTGTTTCTGTTTGCATTTTTATTTCTCTTTCTCTTTTGAGGGTGGGATTACAGAAGGAGGTTCAATATGGCTTGTGGTGTTATGTAGGGGATCAGATGCTTACGATGGTATATTTCTGGTCTTAAATTCTATTCACCTGTCATAATCCTAAGGTTTGCATTATTTCCCATGTACTGGCAGGTATATGCTGCTTCATCCCTTGTCCCCTCGAATGCTTTTGTAAGTATTGGTCTTCCAGTATTAGAGTCCTCTTTTGCCACCATCCACTTTTCTTTCAGACTTCTCACTTAGCTGTGTCTTTCCCTTTTAATCCATCTGCATCCAAATCCAGTCTTCCATCCAGAACTGTTTGTTTGGCGTATGTGTCCTCCAACCTCCTTTCTTGCCTCAATTTGGATCTGTCTAGGTCAGAGTGTGGAGGGCCTGCTTGCTACTCTCCTCTGCAGTGGCTAGCACAGCAGGCTCCAGTTTTCACTGGTTATTGCTCAGGATGGCAATAAACATGACTAACGACATTATTGGAAGGAAGTGGAGTTTTCTTTTCATTAGAAAATGTTAGAGGCCACAAAGCACCGTACAACTGAATGCTAATCCCCTCACTAAGTGTGCTGGAAAGTCGTGGCTGAGCACTGTATGAGCAGTTGAGCCCAGATAAGGAAGTTGAAAAAGAAAAGAGGTTACTTTGCTGAAGGGCTGTTGAAGGAATTTCACAAAAGTTAGAGCCATCACTGCTTTTGGCAGGTGTTTCACGAACAGGTTTTGTCCAGAGTGTCCCTAGTTACCTAGCAAGAAAGAATATAAAGCAGAAACACTGAAGATATCAGGTCAGAAGGACAAAATTCAAAACAAAGCAGAACTATGCAATCGTGCAAGTATTTATGCATTTGAATGTCAGACACCAATCCTGATGCTGGCCTGTCAGGCTGTTATTAGCAATGCTACAACTCACAGTGGTACCTGACAGCTGGTGAAAATCCTGAAAACCTGGAATGCACCTCAGTATTTTTGACTGTGCTGATTTGTATCAGAAAATTTCCAGTAATGTTCAACATGCACAAGTAAAATTAAACAAACAAACGAAGTTGCAAAGCGTAGGGATATTTAATCAGCCCACTGAACTCCTTAAACGTGAGTGTTTATATATGACCTTTCTCCATGATTTTAGATTAGATTGCCCACAGAATTAACAGCCTTTACTGAATAAGCTGTGTCATCTCACACAAGCATCTTATCTGAAAGAAATACCAACTGGTAGAGTATGAGACCTCTCATAAGAGTTAATACAGCATAACCAAGAACAGGATTTGAAATGGGATTCTAGAATAAATGAGACTTATTGAACAACAGTATGAATGAGTTTTACAAACTTGCAAGTTTGTGGCATGTTTTGCTGCTTGATCATTTCTATTTTGTAGTTATACTTCTGCAAGCTAGATCCATGACATTCTTTTTATCTTGCTGATATTACTTCCCCCAGTTGTCCACTTAAATTTACTACATATAAAAGCCGAAAGCACATTACCTCCAAGAGCTTTGGGAGGTTACATAATCTGAATCAATTTCATTACCATAAATAAATGTCAAATGGCTGAAATACATTTTCTCTGATTAAACTGTCAAGGGCAAGAACATGCAGGAAGACTGTGTTGTTGTTTTACTCCTTTTACGGTAAAAAGGGGGAAATAAGTGTGAAGAAAAAAATTAGTATCTTATGAGTGATCTTTGCATAACAAAAAAGTGAGGCAATACTTTCGAAAGACAAAGAAAACACCTAGTAATCCACTTCATTAGTAACTAATGACTTCTGTTTGTGGAAGAAGAAATCTGAATGCTTGAATCATGCTGCTCTACCTTCAAACCTTATTTTAAGTTTTTCTGCCCTCAGTTTATGAAGAAAACACACAGATGTTTCCATTTTCTACCCATCTAAAATAAAACATAGACAAGTCCAACATGCTTGCTCAAATAATTTGTCCTCTAAAAGTGGATAAAATATTTCTGAGAACTGTTTTTTAATGCTTTATACCTTGAAGACCTCTAGAAACATCTGTTTTCACCTTTGGGGGTAAGGGAGTTTGAAATGACAAGCTCAGTTGTCAATGACTACTTTTCTTGACTGAGGTCTCAACTGAAAGACAATCTTTCCTCTGGTAGCAGATATATGGATTCACAGGATTAGTACAAAACAGCACCTTTTAACAAAACCTTCGATTTTGAAACAGTCACTCTTAAGGTACATATATTTACATTACTCTTTACATATATTAAATAAATAAAGAATTGTAGGATAATGTGATTAAGTGGTAATGTTGATTTTGAAATTTGTTATAGAAATTCAAAGACATAATTTCTAGTAGCTATACAGCACTTGTGACTCAGACATTTATATCCTGTTCATGTACATCTTCCCAAAACCGTTATTCATTCCTGCGGCTTTAGCTTCTACAAAATACATATACCATGGAGCACTGTTCATTAGTGTCAAAACACAAGTATGCTTCAAATATTCTTCTCATGCATTATGTATGAAAGGGTGGACTGACAGAATGCCAAAGGTAAATGGATTGAAAATAACAGTTAGCTGTTACCTAAAAGGAGATGCAGTTCCTCAAACTGGAAGTATCGCTAATTTATATGTTCTCTTAATCAAAATTGCCTAAGGAAAAGTACAGTTACATTAAGCCAACAAATATAGTTAATTTGGGTTATATCCAATATACCATCTCTGAGCTAAACCTTAATAAAGTTCTTTGGATAAAAACCTTTTTGGAACAAACTCAACCCTGTTTGTCATGAAGTTAGAATCAGGAAAAGGCTGAAAATATGCATTTTGGAAGACAGTGACCAGGGGCTGATTACTGCCCCACTGTATTACATTTCATTAACAAGGAGAGAATCAGCAACCAGTTCTCAGAAGAGGCAGCACAGGATGGTGTAATGCCCCACTAGGGGTGTAAGATGTGGATTTTGAATAGCAGGAGTGGTAGCTCTCACTTGTGATCTTGGCCCCAAGGCAGCCCTCTAAAGACACAGAGGAGATTATCAACGAAAAGCACTCCCAAAAGCAGCTTCCACAGTTGTGTTACCTGTGACCAGGCACCCTTCCTGTCCCAGCTACACAAATCCCTGATTTGTTTGACTTTCAAGAGGTTAGAGTTAGCTGTTCACCATTCTTGCATAAACTTTGCTTTGGGCTCAGTTTAAAGAACGTTCAACGTAAATGAATGTGGATTTGGTTTAGTTAGACTAATCTAGACACCAAATTCCTTTTGAGCTAGTGTCAATTGATATGGCTGTATTGATTTTACAGATTTGCCTTCTAGGTAATTTCCTTTGCAATCTTTACTTTGCTTCCCATTTTATTATTCATCTTATGCTGGGTCCCTGCTGTTCACTTGTTTCTCTGTTAACAACTGTGTATAATATAAGGCACAATGAGTTTTTAACTGCAGCATGAAAAATTGGCCCCATGGAAACTGAAGAATCACCTCACCAACGCACTACCTGCCTCCAGCAGTATTCCACACTGAACATGGCAAACAACACTGAAGAGCAAACCAAAATCCTCTCTGTATTAGGCCTGTCCTACAACATTGAATGGGAGAGGCAAAAGAAAGCGTCCATTTCTACTTAAGATTGCTGCAATCTCTATCATCAGTACGGCACAGTTGCCACACTTATTAGAAAAAAAAAAGGAGTAGAAAAAATACAAAAAGTTGTCCTTGAACTCATAGGGGCATTTGAAAAGGAGTATATGTGAATAGGAATTTGTGAAAATAAAATAAAAGGAAAAAACTGTCTCCTCTCTCATTCAGAGAAAACTTCAGCTTGTTCATTTGCTCAGCATCTCTCAGCTGACCTCACTGGGTGAGAATTTGACTGTTAGTCAAAGATAACTCACCAGAACAGTTCATAGCCTGGTCAGATGTGGCATTGAATCAGAACTTGTGAGTCTTACTGGCTATTCAGTGAGTCTGGGAAGAGAAATGCAGATATCTCCACTGCAGTCTGCAGCGTATCCTGCCATACAGCCAGTATTTGAACACTCCAATTGTCTAGAGGCTCAGTCACCAGGAGGCCAACTGTGCAGTGAAGGTAAAAAACTCCCAAACCCCAGAAATCTACATGCAATCCCACAAGCAGATATTTTCCTACTGTAGTAGTATATCCTGAAAAGAAAATAGTTTATGAATTCTTACACGTTCTGATTCACATTTTCAAAATTACCACAGAATGAAGTATATTATTAGAAAGATTGTTGTGCTCATTTTACAAATACAAAACAAAATGTTGAATTTTCTATAGCTCTAAGGAATTTAATGAAGAAATAACTAGAAACTAAGCCTTTCCAAAATCGTGATCAGAGAAATAAAAATGTTAGCCATCCTTCACCTTAAGTATCCAACTAGTATTGCAGTCACTATTGCCACTGACCATTTCTAACACCATATTTTGCTAAAATACTTCCATCAAGGCAAAATTCAGCATAATCCAGGCAAAAAAAGAGAAGAATTGTATCAGTGGTTAAAACTTAAAGTGCATGAGAAAATTGAGTTGCAATTTTTAAGACAGAAAAAAATATAGCACAAGCACATGCTAACTCCAAGGGCTGAGATGAACTTTACATGCCACCAGTAAGTGCTGAGAATACATTTGTCTCACAAAGATTAGCTTAAATATCCTCAGGGCAAGTTATTACACATTCTGTATAGGTGGAATTTTTGACAAGTAAAAATAAGTAGCAAGAATAGATGCTGCATACATCAGACTGCATCACTTCTTTGTTATTGTGAAGAAATTATCATAGAGGTTTGCTAATACAACTGAAAATGGTGCAACCTATTTAGTTTCTGAAAGCTAATTTCATACTGCCATAGATATCTGCATAAGCCATACATCAGAGAATGTGGGAAGAAATAAAAGCAGGTTAAAAACCCACAACTGATTACAAAAATGCCATATATTCTGAAAATATTGATTAGAAAAATGAAAAAACATGTAGAAAATATGACTCAAGGATAGTTATCGAGGCAAGCTTTCTCTTTACAAAATCAGTGCACTACTAATTCAGCTTTTAAAGTTTTTGGCAATGGAATGTTAACAAAGAAAGTAAGACAAACCATTATACTTTGAACAACTTGCATTTTAGCAGCATTAGCCCCTTTTCAGCTTCTCAAAAACATTCAGGAAGAAAACCCACAACTTACAAAATTTGATATAAAAGTCTGAAAGCCCTTATGGGACATTCTAATTGCATATGATTATGAAGGAATATATTGGAATGGCCATAGAGACATGCAGATGATGAGGAAAGTCATTTTATACTTAGCCATGCTGAAAAACCAGATGTGATTATTAGTGCCAATTTGACAATATCAGTTCAAAAGGAGACAGCAAGTGTTGCTCTAACGACATCGCTTTTCAGTTGTTGAATAAAAAATACAGATTCCAACATCTACATGGATTAATATTGAATGTGCACCACACTTTCAAGGATCTTCATTTTAAATCTTTTAAAACCCCCTGAGCTTTTAGCAATACAGCAGCTTTCTTGTGATTAAACAACTGTCACAATTATCCAGATTTCCCATCCCTGAGTTCAAAAGAAAGAGACAAATGTTCAGTATTAAGTGACAATTGTACTTTCTGAGTAATAGTTCATATTTTAGTAAAGCCCTCCTATTGGAATATGATATTGGTGTGTAATTAAAAAAAAAGGTAAAAAAAAAAAGTAAGATTGCACAAGACTATTATCTGTGTCTGAGGCAATAATTTGCTGTGTAAGTACATAGTTGTATGTTTTTCTTTTAATGTATATTTGTATTTTTATACAGAAGATAATATGAGCCACCTTATGGCAAATTATTATATTCTGTTTAAATATCAAGAATACTTCAGGAGCTCAAGGGAAATTTATTTTAGTAGAACACATCTATAAAAAAATTTCAGCTACTAAAACAGGCATATGTTCCTGAAGTTCTTATAAACTATACCAGGCTCTGTTTTTGACAAAACTCTTCCAACCACGAAGAACTCAGTTCAGTGTGAAATTTAAGCTAAAAGACCTGACTGTTGAGTAACTTTCTATGTAGCTCAGGCATGGGGCATAGAGGTTGATTACCTGGTACCATTTCATGGAGAATCTTTCTATCTGGAGACATTCCCTGTGGTGCTGTTGCCAAGTGCAAAACTGCTGTTCTCTCATGCAGAACCTGAGAATTAAGCCCAATTAGGATGCAGTGCCAGATGACAAAACTATAGCCCATGTTCAATGAAATGTGGCACTTACATCATTGCTACTGTAACAGTTTTTGAATTGTGTGGCAAAGCTCAGACTTAGCAGTGTTTTTATACTAGTTGAGATGGCAATGCCAAGGTTCAGTCCAGCACCAAAGAGAAAGAAACTGTGGCCAGTCTACGAATGTAAACACAATTATCGGACTTGAGGGAAAAGCCTGTGTGCTGAATAGTTACTATGATCAGCCAAACCACACATTTGCAAGAGATCTCACTGCTCACCCAACACTCTTAATAGGCTCCCCGACAATGCTCCTTGTTAGTACTCTCTAGGATACAGACATGAGGAGAGGGGTCATGGAAACACGTACTGTTATCAGACCAGGAGCTGAAGAGAAAGATATAGCCTCAGGGATTTCAAGAAAGTCTGCATCTACAAGGATAAACGGAAGAAATTAATAGCAATTCTTGTAGATGATTTTGCCAGACTTCAAGCTGCATTTTTTGTTACCTCTTTATACAATCATTTATCTGCAAATCTCTGAGACAAAATAAGTAAGCCAATTAACATGAGAAAATTGACAATTCACGATTGATAATATTTGACCACAGATACCTTTGTCAAAAAACCTTACATGGAAGATGAGGAACCCTCTATCAGAGAGAAAAAGATAAGACATTTCTAACAACCACAGTAAACAATGCTGTCTCAGCAGACATATGGGAGGTACATGTCCACTCTTAGGGCAGATTTTCTGGCCACCAGTGTATTTGTGGAATAAGACTCTCTCACCTTAAAAGGAACATGTCATTATTAGATCAACAGGCTTTTTAATTATAGAAAACAGTACAAGATTAAGACCTCATTGAATGACACAATTCCTGACAGGCAAAATAAAAGACCTCAAAAACTACCAGTAGAAAAATGAATAAAATGGTTAAAAGATTAATTTCAGGATGCTGAAGTCAAACAGCACCTCAGTGAAACTTGAGGAAACCAGTAAAAGACAAAAGTTCTTTGACTCCAGTGAACAAGCAAGAATTTCTAGAAAATAATTTCTAGGGATTTTGTGTCAGCAGAACAAGGGCCACAAACTGTCTTGAAAATGTTGCTTCATTGGCTTGTAGTTGGGGTCATCTGTAGTTTGGCTGTTCAGTCCTGTATTGCCATATGCACTGATTCAGGAAGGAAGGGAAGTGAAGCAAACACGCACATCACCTCTTCCAACAACAAAATCAAGAATGCATCCTGGATGCCCAGGAGGAAGTTTGGTTCTGGAACAGGATTTTTTCACGTTTTTAATGATTCTTGAATCAAAAAGAGAGTAGTTTTATAGTGGACCAAATTCTAAAAAAAGTCTTGTTAAAACGATTTAACCCATCATGTTAACATTTTACTCATGATCTAGTATCATCAAATAACTGAAATTTGCTTTTGCAATTTTCATCCTTGAGTAGTGATGGACTAAGAGTTGAATCTGATGGCCTGTGCACCAAGTCCAGAGACAAAACACATGACAAAAGAATAGTTAAAGGAATCTAACAGTACCATTATTTGACACAGGAGAGTGATAGCAATATTCCTTACCACCTTACAGATATTCTGTTCTGCAAAATGTAGTATAAAGTCTTGACTAAAATACCTCCAGGCACACTGAACTTGCTCACAGCATACAATCCTCTGGCTCTTGGTCCAGAATAAGGGATTCTTAGGTATCAAATAAAATTGTTATCATCCTGCCCAAAGTAAGAAAACAAAATTATATTTTTTCTGCAGACGTGATTTAGTATCTTTGAGTAGCATGTGGAACTGTGAATATTAATTACAATAATTACTGTAGTTTGTATCAAGCAAGTTTTGGACTGATGGATCCAGCTTTTTTCATTATCAGATGCCTGATGAAAAGATATGGTGCATACAAAAACCATACTCAAAGTTTGGTATACATAAGCTACACCTGTATGGCCCACCCAAGTGAGGTAAGGCTTTAATGCTAGCTAGAGTTAAAAGATGCAAGAGAGACTGAAAACACAGGAATAAAGTTCCTTCTACTGATGACCTATTAAAGACAGGCTACAGTCAGGTCCAGTTTTGCTACTGTAAATGTCAGGCAGTGACAGTGAACCAACTGATTTACACACCTCACTTTGGCAAACCTGAGACATTTAAAACGAGCTTGGCAGATTTCATCATTCTATGAACAGAGCTATTCTGCATCAATCAGATAGGATGATCACAGCTTTCTTTGAAGAATCAGAGCTGAAGTCTTTGCGAAGATATTGGTCGCTAAGACCTAAAGGAAGACTCAATTTGTTAACAATCCGATTCTGTTTCCAGTATTAGATATAACCCAATGTAACAATTTGATAGCATCTTGCAGGTAAAAAGGTGCAATCTCATCTCCCTTCTGGAGCAATAGAATAACTCGTTGAGGTCATCTTCTGCATGTTAATTTACTAATAAAATGAGTTAAATTTTCAGTACCTAAGGATGCTCTCCACCCTCTGTTCTTTTCTTCAAATGGAAATATTTGCTGTGGAGCCCTTTCCCCTGAGAAATGAATTCTCACCAATTTTTTATCTTGGAGGTGCAAGCAGGAGAAAAGGAAGTGTCCACTGTAGAAAAGGAAGAAGGTTCAGACAGTGGCAATGCCAAAAAATCCCAGAACTTTCCATCTGTTTCACTTGATATATAATCTAATTTGGTTAAAAAATATGTCAGTCTACTCACCAGAGGTTACTGGCTCAAGGAAGCACACAGGGGTTTTGTAAAAGAAGGGAACTCTGGTGGTACTCTGTGCCTACTCTGATGTGACTTCAGGTATGTCTCATAAAGGCCTGCTTTACTCCCAAATCCATTCCAAGTGAGCAGTAACAACTAAAACAGTTTGTGAATTTTTGTAGACTGCTGGTGTGTCAATGCCAAGAAAAATGATACACCAGAATATTGGCATCTGACACAAATTGAATATTAGTCAATTTTCCTCTTTCTAGCTGGTTTTAAATAGCTAAGGCCCCTGGAGTGCTCAAAAACATCCATGTGAATGGAGTGTCTCAATATGCAAGTAACGAGAAAGTCTTTGCTCTCCTACTAAAAACTGGGATCAAACATTATACCTTCTGGAATCCCTTGCATTTGTTACTAGAAATGTCTTCTTAGAACCAGTGATATTTAAGTATTTTGGAAAACAGCTGCAATTACAAATTAAAAAAAAAAAAATTAGAGTGCTTTTCTAAATTCTTGCAGTAGGAACCCCCCGAAAGACAGTGAGGGCAAGGACTTTACGGAGTAACAGTCAGCTCACTATATGCAGCTCAAAATTGCAGCACAGCCACAGAAACCTGTTCATGCCCTATGTGTCCCAAGCCCCAAGGAACAAATATGTGAAGTCTTAGTTTCCTTTCTCTTCTCAGTGGATGCAGCAGCTTCCAGAGAGGAAGGGTTACAGGACATGAAGCATCTTATCCTGGAATGTAGGACCCTCCTCTCTCTCACCTAGACATTTTTCTCCTGCCCATTTTTCTCTGAGACTGTATTGTGTCAAATTACACATGCTGGAACTCAAGTCCCGCCCTTACACCTGAGAAAAAATTGGCAGCTGAACAATGGTGGAGGTTCAAGGCCATGAGTTATGCAGAAGCTTATTCAAGGGGAATAGTCAAAGAGGAAGCTAATCTATTTAAAAGCTACAGGAATAAGTAATAGGTATCATATGCCACTATCTGAATAACTGCATCTCCTACTGGTAATTAAAGTGGGCTTTCCCAGAAAAAAAGAATCTGTGGGCTTTGAGGCTAGTGACCAGATAGTCAAGAACTCCCTTTGTAGTACTGCTATACTGAGAGGAGATGCAGTGGAGCACGGGAGCATAGTGTGACAGAAAAAGACTTTTCATCAAGATAAAACCTCAGACTACAATCAGAATAAAATGGGGTCATGATACACAGAAAAAGGCAGAATTAGAACTTTATCTGTAGTACTGCCAAAGATAAACCATTTTAATGGTTGTGCTGGTCTATTAGGAACAAAAATACATCCTCAAGGAAGCAATAAGCGGGTTTCAACAATAATGAAATACTGAGGGTACTCTGCTTTAGGCAGGCACAGAAGGATTATTTCCATTCAGCAGAACACTGGAAGAAAGAGAGAGGAAACAGTATTCCTCACTCCTTTAAAAACTACAGAAGAACACACAAAGACAAGGGGTTTAGCACATGACCCTGGTATACTTGCAGATGCAGTGTGAGTATGCATACAGATAAACACTCAAAGAAACTCTTATATTCTCTCTCTCTGCCTTAAAGAATCTTTGTTTGCTGTGTTTCTAAAGCCAGTGAGTGAACTTAAATATGCCTGAAGCAGCCTGCTTAGATGCATCATGTGAAAAGCACAGCATTTTTTGATATTTTCCTTTCAATACAGAAGTAACATGCCCCTGCCACACACACACACACACAAAGTAAAAAGAGATGAAAGAGGAGATGGGTTAAAAGAAAAAAAAATATAAGAACTGTTAAATTTAACACCCAAGTCCCATGATTATACTGACTTCTGGCAGTTAAACCACAAAGCATAGCATAAAATATCATGAGACATGCAAGAAAGGCAGAAAGTCACAGAATTCCTGGTGCAAAACACAAATGCTTATTGCAAAAAAACCAAAACAACCAAAACCAAACAAGTCTTTCTGCATATTGGATGAAATACTCAAATTAAAAATATCTTAATCATAAGCTTAGTAACCATGCACTGCTTTCTCATATGACATAGAACATATAACATGGATTCATACAAAAGTTGCAACATTATTCAAAGTTTGTCCTAGGAAGTCCAATAAATGAATAAGATCACACATTTGAAATTAAAAGTTACCTACTCATTTCAAAGTAGACTACAGAGCTCATGCTTAGTAATTATGATGTTACTTTGTTGGACTGTTTTTATAAAAAGAGGAATTTACTGTGGTTTAATACTTTCAACTGGTGCTTGACTGGTCCACTTATTAAAACTTGAAAATCTTTTCTAAATACCGAGGCCTGCAGAATTAAGGTTTGTTATTTTGTTGGGTTTTTTTTTCCCTTGTATTAGTGTGAATACTGCAGATTAGCTAAGGCGAGTAAATAATAGCTACTGCTGTTTTCTATCTGTAATTGCAAGCACTATTTTATCAATTAGTTTTGAATAGTTACACCCATCATCTGTTAGCAGTGAACAAAATCAATTAATATTTGGAAAGAAAAAAAAGTGAATACAGATTACAATGAAAGCCAAAAAGACAACCCAGGAAATTAAAGCCACCCCCCCCTGAAAATTAATCACTTCAGTTTATAATACTGAATATGGGTGTGGGAGTAGTAGAGAGTAGGATGATAAAACATGTGCCAACTGTAAATAGGTTTTTCCTTAAATCAGTATAAATATTGAAGGTTTTAAAATATTTGAAATGCTGATGCAGGCATCTCTTTTATAATTTCCAGGAATAGATATTAATTTACTAGATGAGGGTCTTGCTTAATGCTTTTAATCTCCCAACCACAGCAAACAAACCAGTTTTGTTTACTCACTCAAGTGTTAAGCATATTTTAAAATGAAAACATATATTGCAAATTTTGTGTATTTTGAGCCTATTTTCTGTCTTGTGTTTTTAGCCTTTTGGTACCCTTTATTTTTAAAGCAGCAATAGCATGAAAAAAGCATAATTTAATTGAGCAATAAAGATCTTAATATTTTCATGCATCTAAGAAATTCAATATGCTCTGCAGTTCACTGAAATAAAATAAATTCAATAAGGTTTTGCTATTCCCCAATCATTGTTTAGTTATGCTTTTATCACCAGTGTGGTCCTCATGATGAGTAAAGAAATGACAGCACAGAAGCCTGAGTCCTCTACACATGTAGCAGCTACCAATAGTTCAAGTGGAAGCAATGCAAAGTTATTCCACCAGTGCAGATCCACTTCACACCTGACTTAAAGTGCCATCTCTTCTAAAGCAAAATGGCCAGTCAGGTTTCATGTTCACCCAATTTTTTTACCCTCATGTGGACTTCCAACTGTGCCAAACTGCGTGTGATGGTTCTGTAATGTTCTTTCCAACATACCAGCAACCAACACCTCAGCAGGGTTTGAATAAGAGCTTCCAAATCTGCCCATCAGGTACTTTCCTCGGGGAAAACAATGGATGAGAAAACAGTCATGAAGAGATAATAAAGGCCTACAGAAATTAAAAAACCACTGGTCTGACATTTAAATGTCTATCTGGCAAAGTGTAATTTAAATTTCAAACTTTGATTCAGATGTCTACAGTAGTTACAAGGCATAATCCTTTATATTTGATTTTAAATCCCTGCCATGGACTCTTCCAGCATCGTTTGTAGTGCAATATTATGTCCTGAAGCAAAAATCAAAGCTAACATGCAATATATGGCTCTTGTGCAAATTATCCGCAACCACTGCTAACAATTATTTATGGTATTATTGTTATTGATATTATTACTACTACCATCAGCATAACATCTGGATACAGATCAAGTGATTCATGTGGGCAAACACTGAATAAAAACATAGTCTCTGTACTATGGGCCTTGCAATCTAATTTAAAGAAAAAAACCCAACCAAACAAACCCCAAAACACAACAAAGAAGCAACAACAAGGGAATAAACAGTGTCAGAAAGACAAATTGACTAGCATGATAGCCAGTAATATTGCAGAGGAGTTGTATAAACTACCTAAACATTGCTACAAGCTGTATTCCCTTCAAGGACCTGTGCAAATACTGCCTCCAAAGCCATTTCTTTTGGCAGTGAAGCTACAGATGCTTCCTCCTTTGCAATTCTGACTGCTCAGAAAATTAAATGGCACTTGCCAAAATGTATTGCAACTTGTTAAGGATTCACCATGTCAAAAACCACTGAAATGAAGGTGAGAGTAATATAAATCATATTGAATTTTTTTCTGCATGTAAAAAAGAATATATATTTATAAGTCATCTCTATCAGCTGTATTGAGAAATCCGATACATTTATTTGTTATTGATGAAAATTCATGAAAGAACTGCACTAAAAGTGACTACCACAAAGAGCTGAGCTCTAAAAACTCCCCAAACCTGCTCAGTGGAGAAATCTGACCAGAATCTTTGGCCCTTACTAGCAAGGAAATCAGCCCAGGGGGAAAAATTTGGTGACAATGTGCAGAACAAACTCATGAGTTGCATAAGGATATAAACATCAACAAGAATAACCCACTCCCTCGTCTAAGTCCCCCAACTGAGCCCCCTGCAGCAGAGATTTTGTGGGTCTTGCCTTTCCATGGGGTTTCTGAGACATGACACTTTTGCTGGATGTGAGTCAAATGGCTATGGGACTCTTCTGTCTGAAGTCCTCTGCAGGTATCATTGGCATAAATCAAATACGAAATGTAAAGAAAATCCCTCAAAAAAACCTTGATGTGTGATGAGCTCGTCCCATGCCAAAAAATCATGTTTTCATTGCACTCTGATTATTGACTCTCCTTCAGAAAGGACTTGCAACTTCTGTCTAGTCACTAATGCATGACATTGGAATTTTGACATTTAGGTGCACAGAAGACAGATGATGCTTACCATGTACCACAAGTGAACGTATTACCCTAGATAATCTCCTACCTTCTCATATTTTGACTCATCAGGTTACAACAAAAAGCATAAGGCATTATTTTGATAATTTTTTTTTAAAATCCTTTCAAGGTCTTTGTTTCTGTACAATCAATTTACAAATACAGTCGGCAATATTTTGACTACCAAAACAAGAAAATAGCACTGAAAAAAAGAATGGAAAAAAAGAGAAAGAATGAAAAGAGAAAAACAACCGAAACCATTCTGCTCTCCTAAAATCTGCTTAGGAAAAAAACTGCTCAAAACTCAAGAGAAATAACCATTTAAAAATAGATTCTATCTGCTGGCATCCATCATCCTTTCCCCTGTTTGTCAAGACTCCGTGGCCTTGAGCTCTGCCTTAATTCATAATGGCAAATTAAGTTCATCCTTTATTTAATCTCAATTTAATAAATTACTGCTAAACGGTCCTTCTGGTAATTTATTAACATAAAATAATGGTTTTACAGGAGGTCACTCAAAGCCATTCTGAGTTGGAGAATAGCTAGTCCACAGTATTATAAGGTTTTCAATCAGTTAATATGTATCTACCTCTCCACAAATTTTGGGGGTTTGGTTAACATTTCTATAAGATGATATTTTTCTAGGAATACAATTTTTAATGGTTTCATGAGAAAATTAAAATTCAGTTATAGATATTTAGTTTTATTACAGTTCCTGTTGATGAACATCTCTCATTCAACTGTTGTTCTGCAGAAATGTAATAGAAGATAAGAGTCCTAGAACTTCCCCTTTGGTGTCTTGGTGTCCTTCTTAAAATGGTCAAAATAAAAGCAGCAATAAACAGGTCTGTTAAAAAATTCTAGACCTAACTAAAATACCAACCTGTAGCTTAATATAAATCAATCTCAAAAGACAGGCTGGAAAAATGTATTTTAATGCCCTGGAAAAGGGGTTTTCTGTTAGTCCATTCAGATGGTGTGAAGTCAGAGCTGTTCAGGTCAATCATGTGCAATACTATCTAAAAATTCTTCTGTTTTAGACTTTGGTTTGGATGCTGTTATGGAGTATTTGGAGCAAGCAAGAGTCAAACTGTCTTGATGTGCCTGTTCTTGCTTAAAGCCACGGCAAGTGACAAATGAATAATGCTGATGAATAAAGGCTCTATAGAGATAGCAGAGATAGAGTCAAAGTGTATATTTTTGGAAGATATTTTGATTTTTTTGAAAGAACCTTAGTTCCCAGTACCAGTATATTGGTAAAAGCAATGTGTTTAACCAGGGACAAATAAGTCCCCTATCTCTAATGACATTAGCTGAGCCTTGTTAATAAACACTGAATTCACTTACAAAAAGTTGAATAAGATGGAAACTAAGAGTTAAATATAAAGATAGCTGTAATGTCCCAGATTTCAGCTAACCGTATTAGATTTTTTTGCTTCATCTTGAGTATCTTGTTAAAGATAAAAAATCTTAGCAGCTATTGTAACAAAAGAGTTTAAAACGCTATACCCTCCAGCACCCCAAGATGAGATAAGTTTAAACCACAAGAAATACCTTACAAGTGAAAGATGTCTCAGCACTCCCTCCTGCCCAAACATGAAGTTCTGTTTGGTTAACTGTCCGATTTGAAATATTAGCTTGCAGAAAAAGTATTTTCTCCTCCCTCCACATTTATTCAGTTGGTCCACCACAAAAACAACGTATGCAGAGCTTAGACATGTCAGATGGTAAAAATCATGCTCATTAAAAATCTTCGTCCCTTCTTTGATGGGATATGAAAAAAAAATGACATCAGAATGAATGATAGGCATTAACTGGAAATTTGGCCAGTTACTGTATTTTATACCTTCATATCTCAATAAAAGGCATATCTTGTGTTTTCTGGTTTTGTTTTCTTTTCTAAATTTTTGCTTGAGCTAAAACTGCTATTAACCATTTGGATTATAGTGGTATAAAAAAGCTAGTCTTTTAAAACAGAAACTACATTTGAAAAGTTAATTGGGGGACATATCCTTAATAACAATAACAACTCAATATTTTCTCTTTAGAAGAAATTCTAGGTGTGCAGGTATAAGAATCTAGATAAAGGCCAGATTTTTAATTATAATAGTTATGCATTTTAAAATCACAGATTCTCTTTGTCGTTAAAATGAACATAGAGAATGAACCAAGGCAGGGGTTTTTGTGTTGTTCTGGACCTCTAATGTTATTAAGTTTATGAAATTTATTAGCAGAGTAAATTTCCATTGATTGACCCTGTCAGTGCTAAATACATAGCAATGATCACTTCTAAGCCTAATAGTTCTGCCAGATTGGTCAAATCTGAGAATGAAACTTGAAGTTTTACATCTTCTGTCACATGGTCAGAACTCAGAAAGAAGCAGCCTGTGGGCAGTCAGTGTCTTAGAGTCCTCAACTACTTCTGGCAGTCAATATTACAGTATGCACCAGACAGACTGCACTGTGGTGATAATAAAAAGATTAAGTAGCTAAAATTCAAACAGCAGCAAAAAAAAAAAAAAAAAAAACAAAAAAACCAAAACAAAACAGCTATGTTTTTTAAAGTGGAAAAGGAAACAAAATTCTGTGATAATGAACAAACGAAAAACAACAGAAAGGTTTCTCCTAAGGTATATGAGATGACATCCTAGCACCTATTAATCAGCTTTTCTGATAAAGTATCTTACCTGGATATTCACAAAGTCAAATCCCCTTTCTGGGTGTCCTATAATTACGCACTTCTAACTGCTTTAGTGTTCATAGGATAGAATATTTTTCTCCTGTCGATTTAATATCTTTGCTCTATAGTTCCATCACCCCACTCTCCTCAACGCAACAACAAATAATTTGGAATGGAGTAAACTGAAAAGCAGTGGCGCATGGTACTTTCTTGTCCATACAAAGGAGGCTTGTTGTGTTTGAACCATAACAAGCCAGGAAGCAAAGCAGAGGATAGAATCCAAGAGAGAACCAATTTCCATGGCCACCTCTCTTTGAACACCTCACAGCAGGACCAAAAGGAGACAACTTCTAAGATTTAAAAATGTCTGAAAACCATACCAAACAACTACAACCATATTTAGTATTGCTTAAGCTCTGTGAGCTTTCTTCTAATTCCAGTTCACTCAGCTTCCTTTCAATACCAGTTCACTCCAGGTCATTCACTCAGTGGATGTGCATCCAAGAGCAATCCGGTACACAAATACAAAACACTCCTACTTTACATCAAATATTACCAGATTATTCCTGATGTCCACATAAGGTCTTTCAGCTGTAGGTATACACTAGATATAGGCAAATATTATTAAAATACTCCATAAATGTCTGTTGTACTTTAACAGTAAACATTTACTTGCAAGTTTTCCCCTAGACGTGTAAGTTCAAATGAGTATCCTCCAATGCCTTTTATTAGCTGGAATAGTCCCTGTATCCACTCCACTCAATAAAATTTATTAACATTGAAAGGAATAGTATAGAAGTGAGCTTTTGCTTCTGTTTTGGTAGGAACCATACTCTGGTGGGGGTTTTTTTTCACTTCTAGTGAAGCCTGTGGTCTAATGCTCATCCTTTCTGACTTAGATATGAAGACTAGGAACATCAACAACTGCCTGTGCATGTTGCAGAATCACTTTCTGAATGCAAAGAAGTGGTTACTACAGCTGGTGGCAGCTGTGTTCTCTCAGTACTCTGCATCTGTAGATCACATAACCACATTGTGAATTACTAGAACAACCTATTCTGTAAGGAACAGTGGCAATCAGAGATTACACCCTTGCAAAACTGAAATATGTTTTTTCAGCTCAGCCATTTGCTGAAGGAAAAGAAAGAAAAATCAAGGTATTGGATGAAGGTAAATGATAAAACAGCTTAGTGTCGTGGGTGTGGTGAGAAAATTGCCAGCCAAACCCCGTACACCCAGTAAGTATTGAATAAACAAATAAAAGGAATTTTCTATATAGTTGAAGGAATTCCACTGAAATTACTTTTGTTACAACAATGGCAAGGGGAAGAAAACTTATTCAGAAGCAGAGGAGACATATTATGTTCCATGTCTTCAAATGAATGAGACCTGAACAAAAAAAATTGCCAGGAAATAGCAAATAGAGCAGCAGGACAAAAGAGTGTATTTAGCAGAATGGCAACAAAGCTTACAAAAACTTCTGAGTTCTAGTTGCAGCCGTAAGGAAACCTTTGGCAGCCCAAGGCCAGGTCAGCAGTGCTCTTCAAGCCACACAGGGCAGATAAGGACTAACAAGCAAGCTCTTAGCATTACGGCTCTTACTGTCACTGCTGTTGTTGACCCTGGTCATGAACAAATTTCTTGATTCCTCTACACATCGGTTTCCCTCACAGGTAAAATGCTAAGAAAAAGAATAGTTTTCTTTGTCATAAAGTTTTGGATTTACAAAGCACTCTACAATAATGCGGAATACCATGCACTTCACTTTCAAGGACTTCAAAGATCAACTGATCTTGGTGCAAGTAAATAACATCCTTAACATGTCTTGTTCCAAAAGTTTCTTTGTCATACACTGAGATAACAGATTAGGTTTCACTTGCAAGACTTCAGAGATGCATAATTTTGTCAAAAGTAACAAGACTGAAATGATGAATGAAAGTATCAAATATTGCAACTCAGTTATATTCAGGACTCATCATGGATGAAACTGAAGCTGAGATTTTTGTAACTGTGTGTGTTGTCATTCTCAGGATGTCTTACATTAATATGGATCTATCTGGTAAGCAAACCAGTCAAATAAAATTTTTCAGTCATTGATTCTCTTCTAGTTTAGAAAATCAGGTATATTGAATACACGCATCCATACAGAACAAGCAGAATGTTTTAGCATGAGAAAATCTATTACGCTATTAACCATTATATCTGGCAGGCAGGCATGCAGGCAGTATTTGCAACCTAGCTTGCACATACATTGTAGCTGACATCAGCACAACATAGAAGGGATTTTCTATTACCACTCCCAATCATTTCTATAGATCACAGCACTAGGATTAGTCCTTAGTTTGATTTTTCAGGTTCAAATCCTTTTCTAAATCTTGTTGTTTCTGTAACATTTGTCTCTCAACTGCTCTGACTTACAGCTCTACATGTTAAATTGGTAGAACAAAGTAATGAGAATATTTTCAGGAAACATTTTAAAAACTTGCTTCAACCCTTATAGTTACATCTCAATTACTGTTCATCTTCGTAAGCAAACACTCTGTAATAAATATGCTAACATTTCTCTCAGGCAAAAAAATGATGGATTTGTCTCTCCAGGACGGAATTTGCAGCAGGGCTAGAGCACATCCTTGGCCAGAGCAAGGACAGGACACAAAACTGAGCTGCTTCAAGTGATACTGTGGCATTGTCTGATTCATGGTCACAAAATCTAAACTTCTTTTCTACCTCAGTAGGTCTGGAATTCCTAAATGGGAACAAACAGGCTAGAGAGCCATTGATGCCTAAGCAGAGGCATCACAGGGATCAGTGAAGCCTTAAGATGCCTACCTCTTATTTAGGCTTCCAAATAACCACTGATTTCAACAGGCTGCTACGATCCCCAATATTTCTTTGATTCATGACCAAGAACTGCAAAATGCTGGCCAAAATTCCAGTCAATAACAACACATCTCTCTTATTCTGAGACAGCAAGCAAATTTTAGAAAGCTGTAATCACAACTCTGATTTTTAACTTAAAAATAAATTTACTGTATCAAAATGCAGTGAACTTTAGTATATTATGGACAGGCACATTAAAATAGTTCCTAAATAGCTTCAATATCAAGTTAATGTTAACTGTCAACATTATTGTTAATTAATGTCAATGCTGTTAATGCTGTTGCTGTTCGTGCAATGAAGATGTGATACAAAAATTAACTGTATATATGCACTAATATTCCAGTTTAAAAACTGCCAGACTCTTTTGTTTCAGGAGCCCTAAATTATGCACAGAAAAAATGAGATTTTCATGTAACATTTGACATCAGTTTATTTTGCTGTCATACCTGTCAATTTATAAAATTTTGCTGTCTCTCTTGCTTTAGTGATATGTGAGCTGGTAAAATGGAACCCAGGCCATGTTTTGGAAGACAGAGGAAGAGAAATGGAAGGGAAAATTCCTAGGCATGGTGTCAAAGCCTATACACTGACAAAAGGACTACAGGAGTTTTCAAGGAAAGGAGAGACGACACCAGTTTCAAGTGATTATATCCTCTCTGCTCTCCACCTTCTTCTTCCATGGTGTAGCTTGTCCAGCCCTTGGTTAGAAAAGAACTTCTTGCTATTCCTAACTCTTTCGTTTCACAAAGTATAGTTCACAGTGCTTGTCTCTATGTTCATAGTTCTGACTGTCCTCATGGCAGGCAACACAGGCTGTTTATACGGAGTTACTCAAATTGAACCTCTCAGGTGTTAATTTTTGAACCAGTCTCTTTCTGTCTCTTGATTCAGTTGAAATATAAAAAAACCCCAAATGTATTTCTCTTGGACTGATCCCTCTTCAATGCTATTCTTTAAACTTAGATCACTTTATGAAATATTTTTTAAGGAAAAAAGTCTTTTAATTTTATTCGATTTCTCCTCTTATTAGGGCCAAGTAAAGAAGTTGCTGCTTACTGGTTGCAGTCACTGGTTTACCATTATGATTATAGTAATAATAAACAAGAAACAAACAAACCCCACAAATTTACAGGTATATACATATTTAAACAAAAAATCCCAATAAATCTGTAAAAATAAAATAGAATAACAGAACCTGCATGCTAATATGATATCTTCTTTGACAATGATTTGTTGGCTGAAGGGGTAAATAATGAGACAGATTCATTTTCACCTCCATGGAGGCTGTCTGAATACACGCTTTGCTGGGAACAAATTAATCTCGTTTAAAGCCATAAGACATGAACCAAGTCTCAGACCACATAAAATGAGACCATGCCCAGTCAAACTGCTACGCACAAAGTGCTCTATGCTTCACCCCTCTCTGTCAGTGTTGGGGAAGGCCAAGGATTACAAGCTAGTGGGAGATCACCAGATCCTTTTTTCAGATCAGAACAGAGGTGTCCTGGCCAACATGGAAGATGTTACAATATGTAGTCCCTAATCTGTATGCACAACAATAGCAACAGAGAACTTCAGTTTACAGTATTTGCAATGTGTCATACAGGACACGGTCCCTAAGAGACAAAGCAACACCCTGGATTTTAATGGCAACATTACTTGATTTCTTCTACTGAAAATTTTGATAGTCTATGTTTTATCTAAGGCTTTTTACATCATAAAAAATGTAACCAGCTATTACAGTCTCTAAAATAACATGTAGGAAACAGATTACATAAATAATTCTGACTAATTTTACAGAAAAATACCTCATTACATTTACATAACAAAGTGAGTGACACATGAAGAGGGTAGCATAAATCTGCTGAGACTATACGCCCAACTTTGACAAAATCCACTGAACATGTCAGCCCCAAAGCTAAGACTATGGAGTTCCAATAACACTGTCTGCTACAAACAGCAACACTGAGTCATATTAGTAAACAGCACATTTCACTTTAGCATTAAAAATCTAAGTCTGTACAGAGAGGCCTGGAACAGAACCTTCACTGTGGGTGGATTAGAGGACATTATTGCCCCCCAGACGGAAACTGTCTCCCAGATATATCTATCTTGTTAAGAGTTATACTAGTTTTTGTTTCAAATAATTACATAAATATAATTTTGCTTGTCATCTTAGCTTACCAGTTTGGAGATTACTTGTGTTTCCTGAATTCCCAGGTCCTTTTTCTGAATACCATGAATTCCCCCTCTCTTGTGTAGTTTACACACACATCCTACACTACTTTCTTCTGCCTTTTCCCCTCTGACACACATGATTTTAAAGAATACATTAAATCTGTTTATTTTTCCACTACTAAAAATCTGTTGCCTTCTGCTATAAGAAGAATTACAGAGAATTAAAACCAGTGGAGGTCTTTTGCAGATATTATATATTTTTCTAGTTTCAGCGTAGCTAACTCATCCACCCAACATATTCAGTCATCTCTCTACTGTAAAATTTGCTCTTTCAGTTGAGAATAATATTAAATATAAATTGGTATTTTTCATACCTCTATATTATTGTGAAGGAAAGGTGTTAAATTATGTTCTTCTCTGTGTTTTCTAAAAGACTGTTGAGAATATGTCTATATTTAAAATTGGAGTTCAAAAACCCACATGCACTTGATGATTTAAAAGAATGAAAAAGGAAGAAATTTTTAAAGCTAGAAGAACAACCAGATAGCAATCAGGTTTATCTGCATTTTTTCCCCTAACACATCTATATCTACATTTAAAATATCTATATTTGCTGCTCACTAAGAGTAACGTTAAACATTAACACACTGTTCAGAGCTGCCCTGTTTGTCAAACTGCTACCCACAAGTGTTTCATACTTCATACCCACAAGTGTTTCATACTCCATCCCTCTCTGTCAGTATTGGGGAAGGTCAAGGATTACGAGATAGTGGGAGACATCCAGACCCTTTTTTTCAGATCAGGACAGAGGTGTCCTGGCCAGCATGGACACTGTTACAATCTTCAGCCTACTTCCAGTATGTACAGCCTTGTATTTGGCACGTTGAATTTCATTTGCCTTCATGATGCCTAATCCTCCATCTGCATTAGAAGTCAGCAGAGTTCCGTGAGATTTTTTTCTGGCCTGAATTTTTTAACTTCATTTGAAAATTTAAATAACCAATATTCAGAGTATTTGAATATCCACAGTGCCTCATAATTTTAGTAATGAAGCAGATGTTCTCTATTTGTGAAGACCAATTCTACAGTATTCGATACCATGCTGTAGCCAGAAAAAAAATATTATGGAATAAGTTAATGTGAAGAGAAATGTCATGCATGGGGAATGCAAAGTAATTCTTCCAGTCTACTTAGCCTGAACAAGATTGACTCAGATGGACTATGCTATGTTTTGCATAATGCAGTCCAGGACAGCAGACTGGGGAAGCAACAAATGTTTATTTATTCATTAGATTTTTGCTTGTTTTTATTTTAGTCTGAAAAACAATATTGAAGAAAAGGAAGTTAAGAGCTTACAAATATGGACAGAGGAACTGCAGGGAGGCGACAAACAGTTCTCCACGAGCACACCCAATAAAGGACAATGAGAATGAATCATAGCCAAAGGGATTCAGTTCACCTGTTCCAGGAAGCTTGCAAAGGACAGGTGAACACCTGAGAAAAGCTGAAGCCCATGTTGCTGGAATTTTTTTGAGAACAAACCTTTTAGGCATGGCATGGCATGGCATGACTGACTCGCCTTCGGGAACTTTGGTGGACAGAGACCTCTAAAAGTTCTTTCAGACTATGGTTTCCAACTATGCATGTAAGGCTGTGAATTCTTTAGAGGTATCATACTCATCATATTTTTACAGTTTTACCCCCCAGACACCTGACAAGGCATGCCAGTCTGTTAGAGGTGCATCAGCAATGCAGCTGCAAAAATTGACATGCTAATTCTCCAAGAGAGATGGGAGGCATGAATGGACATGGATGGATTGCTGTTATGAAAATTCCTTTAGAAAGGTGATGCTAAAAGAGGGTTAACAAAATGAGGGCATGTGTAAACAGCCACTAGGAGGCAGTAGGTTTTCACAAACCTCCATATGGGGAGAAAACGCTGCTGCTGTACCAAATTTTTATTCTCACAGTACCAATATGTATTTTAAGAGGGAATAGGAAGCAATGTTCATCTTAAAAACATTTATATTCCTATTTGTTTATGTATTTAAGAGACATTAGTTATCAGTTTAGCTGGGCAGACACTAGGCAAACCTTCCTATATATTCCTATTTTCTAGCTGACAATAGTGCTACTATATATTTCCAACAAAACAAAACAAAACAAAACAAAACAAAACAAAACAAAACAACAAAACAAAACAAAACAAAACAAAAAAACCCAAAAACAAACAAAAAAAAAACCAGGCCACACAAAAGGATATCAGAAATACAGTGCCTAATAGGTGTTGCTCTCCTACCCATGGCCTTACTGGGTATATAAACTCTTTAGGAACATAACATTTTGTTCCAAACCTTCATATAACTAACAGATTTAGCCACCCAACTTAAACATTACCATTTGACACAAATACCTCAGGCTGGGGTACTGATGTAATTAAAATTTGTAAAGATGCAAATAATATGGAAAATCTATCTGTACCCTAATTAACAAGATTTGAATCAGGACATGGCAGTTGTTTCTTTTCAATCATTAAACACTTCACCAAGTAATACTACAGCATAAACAGATATTCAGATATATCGTTATTCTGCTTAGTCCAGAAGCATTTGCACTTTAATAAAAGAAAACCCTGTAAAGGTCATGACACATCAACTTTGGGTACTTTGCAAATAGTAAATCTCATTACAAGGCAGAGGAACTGGTAGAAAAGACTACCTGATATGGCTGGAAATCTGTTTAAGTCTACTTTCCCTCATCTCTTACACTTCCTATCCCTCCTTATTTTTCCTACCTGTCTTGAACTGTCTTGAAAAAGACTGTGGAAGTTAAATCCAAGTCTGGGATTTTATAATAAGTGGGAAGCCAATTAGTATCTATCTGCTTTCAATTCTGATAAAGTATCTTCCTTGAGCTGGCTACAATGGCAATTGAATTTGCAAGTTTCTAAAAGCTTAAAATGTAGTTTAAAATTACCTAACATGCTTGGCGACTTTAACTATGTATCCTGATGTTTCCATTGCAACTCAGGCCCACACGGAGACATTAGGGAGTCATACAATTCACACTTACAAAGAAACTAGAAGAAAAATAGTGTAGGTGGATTTTAAAAATGACTAGCTAGTTTTCGAATACAAAAATGGTTTTGCTATTTCCTCTAAGAAAAGAACAATGGAATTAGAATTTTAAATTTAATTCTTAAATAAAGTGTTTCCACCCTTTATTTCCCCTGCCAATACTTTGGAAAGTATCTGCATTGAAAAGGCTAATATGTGCAGGTTTTGCACAAATTTTATCTTCCCCTGGAACATCAATTTTTCCTAAAGTTACTGTGCCAAATTAGAAGATCAGACATTTTTAATGCTTTTCATTTCTATAATCATGAACACATCTTTGTGTCCATTACGTTATGCAAAGCACCATAAATGAGAGACAGCATATTTCTGCTTTTGTCCTGTCCCTTTGCTTTTACAATCAATCTCTGATTATAAATGAAGTTACAGTTTGAACTTGCATGAGACCTCAGTTTCAATAAACTTACAAATAAATATATTTCTAGCTCCACATGCAGACCACTTTTTAAAAAAGCCTTTATATTAAATATTAAAAGACTGTCAGAATGACAGTAGGCTATGGTTGCACCATTTTCCATTCTCATTGTAATTACCATCATAGGTACAGATTTAAACTACTGCATTATTCTCTCTTGTTTCAACCCATGGCACAAGAACAAGCTATCAGGATTTTAATGCTTCATATATTCTATAAGTTAAGTACAGTCCTGTATGGCTTTGACCTTTTCAATATTCCGTAATTTGACTGACTGGCTACTCTAATTTTTCCCCTGTTTACAGTCTCAGAAACCTGTGGGGAAGATGCAAAATGTCCAGCCAATCAAAATGCTGAACACTGAAAAGATCAAAGTAGTAAAACATACTACAGTTTCTCACAGAATATATTAGACATTAAAATTTTCATACCATACCATAAAAAGATAACATTTTCCCCTGAAACTCTAGATACTATTAAAGTGGATCACTAGTGCAGCAAAGGTGGTATCACTAAACCAAATAACACAATTTATACTACTCATACATTCTTGGTTTAGGTTGTTACACATTTCCTTAAATAATGAGCTCTTTCATTGAATTTAAATCACATTGAACTGTAGTTTAATAACTTTAATACAAACTCATGACTTTCCAGAATGTCTTCTAGTTCTGGAAACTGCAGGGTTAAATGCTTCTAAACAACAATCAACATTTCTGACCTAGCACGATATGGAAGTTTTTATTTTCTTTGTGACACTGGGTAAGTCTAGTAGCATAAAGGCAATTTTATATTATTTTTGTTTACATGACTCATTTGCGCTCCTCCACGAGTGAGCAAATAGCAGTAGGAGCAGGTCACACAAAAAAATCCATTGCTTTGCCAATACAACTAGAAACAAACAAAACCAAGGCATCTTACTATGTCAAAGATGTTAATGGTATACAATGAAGACAAGAGATTAAAAATCAAATGTAAACAACACTGAGATGATATAATCTGAATCCTTTATGGATTCATTTCCATGTAATCATTGCACCTTAATTGGGTTATGGAACTGTAATGTATTACCCTTTTATCATGATGCGTATTTTGTTATGTACTTGCTAATAAAACAGATGCAAACAAGATGAAGAGCACTAATATGATTTGATTTGTAATTCTTTCCTTGACAATGCCCACAGAACAGACACTCTCACTATTGATATTCTTATCAAACAGGTTGTCCTATTTGATACCTTTTGAATACATATTGCTAATGTGTGCCTGTAACATGTTTCCAAACCAATACACAGTTAATTCAAAAAGTTTGTCCCTATAATCTAGATTTATCAGAATCTCATCCTCCTCTTTAGCAGCAGGTCACTGTTGTCAACAAAGAGGTTCAAATATTACACATAAGTTGCTTATCCTGCTTGCAAGTCTGCATTTTTTGGTATGATCAGACAGCAGCTGCAGTCACCAAGGAAACAGAAAGAAGTTATTTCAATATCAGACTTCACACTGGAACAACAAATACATTGTATAAGAAAATAAGAAGTTATAATATTTGCAAGTAGGATAATATTTAGTGTTATAACATTTATAATTGAATAATTCTAGTTGGCAAAAAACCAGAAAAGGGTGTCATCTAATTTACTGCACTGTGCTGGTGAGTGATGTTTACAGGCAATGGTGCAGAGCAGCGAGCATGAATCTTTCTCACCTACGTGTCACTTGGTTATGTGAACTCACGCTGTGTGCTCTGCTGTCCTTTCTCCCTTCCTATTGCATTACAGTTATCATGTATCCCAGTCTGTTATTTGTTTTTTTATATCTCTCATGGCTGCTTCTTTCATTGTCTCACTGAAATCATTTAACAGAACTACAAGTCTTACTTTCCTAAGAAAAACACTATCCTGAAAGTTGTCCTACTTTGGAAAACAATATCTATAACAAGATGTACACTAGGACTCCACTGAGTCAGACTAGTAATTTGAGTGGTTTCAAGGAGAAATGACCCAAGTGCTTGTATATCACTCTCTACAATGACCTGTAGTGAGGTGGGTGTTGGTCTTTTCTGCCAGGAAATGAGCAATAGAACAGGAGGAGATGGCCTCAAGTTGTGCCAGTGGATGTTCGACAGGATATTAGAAAAAGTTTCTTCACCAAAAGGGTTGTCAGGCACTGGAACAGGCTGCCCAGGGAAGTGGTTAAGTCACCATCTCTGGAGGTACTTAAAAGTAGTGTAGATGTGGCATTTAGGGACCTGGTTTAGTGGTGGACTTGGCAACACTGGGTTAACAGTTGGATTCAGTGATCTTAGAGGTCTTTTCCAACATAAAATATTCTATGATTATCAACACAGAGTCCAGGCAAGGAGATAAAAAGTTTGGAAATTTGTGTAAGACATGATAAGACATGATAGAGGTAAATACCTGGCAGGGAAAAAAATTAAATCAACAAATATTTTATAAGCTGGCTATGAATAAACTTAGATTGGATGGCAGCTTTTAACAATCAGAGGAATATGTTTCTGCAGAAAGATCCAAAAAGTAGCAAATGAAGGAAAATACCTCTACCTTGGAAAACAAAGGGGAAGTAGAATGTCAAGAGTTTTTATTGCACATAATTTTTCTGCATCACTTCACAGCTTTGGTGAATAGGAGAGTTACTTTCACTACTGATATCACAAAAGGAGGATAATTACACTTATTTTGTAGGTATATTTGGCAAAATTTAAGGAGCTATAGAGATAGAGCGATTTCTCATTGAATTACACAATGTAAAATTAAGCTTGTGATTTTGCGTGAGACAATCCCTTTCCAAAGCAATTGCAGTTGTTAAGAGAAATATGGACTGGAAAAGAGACTACTTCCCATTTGAAAGGATCCATAATTGCTCAACAGACAATAAAGGACATAAAATTTCTTGTCTCAGATGCTGATCAGAAGAAAGTCTACACCACTGACAGTCCGCCTGGCAACATATGTCTAAAAACCTTGTGAGCATCCTCCAAAATACCACCAGAACATTTATGCTACCATTTATAAAAATGCTAACAGGAAATTTAGAGTTACTAAATTATAAGCACTGTATTTTATGGAACAGCCGAAGAATGAAGATGCCAAATCTTAAGCATTACTATCTGGCAGGTAGCCTAACAGAAATCAATCCAGTTCTAAAGGAAAATCTCATCTACACTGTGTGGAGATATAAGGAAAGATGGCAAGTAGAAATGAGTAGTAGTTCAGTTCCAAGTAGACCTGTTACTGCAATCAAAAAATATCTGTTTGTCACTACGGTATAAAATTAGTTGCTTGCTGACTTGATGATAATGTACAAGACACTGGCAAGAGGGACCATTTAATCACTTCCACAACTGAAAGCATCCCTTGCAGTTGGGTGGATGGAAAACCTAGTGCGTTCTTCAACTGAGCCTGTCTATCAACCAATACCTCAAACTGTCTTCACAATCACAAGCATAAAATTTGCTCTTCTTACTATTTAATTGAATGTGAAGGAGGGTGTCATCAAACATGTTTTGATTTAATATGTTAATACCTTTACATATGGCAGATTAGTCTTTTGAGTCTTTTGAGTCTTTCTCTGTGGTTGATGGTAAAAGATTCATTTCTCCAGAGGCCAGTTCAAAGCATAAGCCTAATTCTGGTGCTCAGTATCTTTTGCTGGAGAAATTGCTATCCTTAACTATATCAGAAAATAAAGGCACCTGGCTCCACAAAGCCAGGACTACCCTTTGTAGGTATCGACTATATAGCTGTGAAAGAATATTTTCACAAATGAAGACTAAAAAAAAGACAGTGCTAAAGATGGAGGAAGAAAATCACTTTAAAAATTATTATTATTATTCATTATTATTATTACAAATTGCACTGAAAAACATGAATGTTAATTTCTCAAAATAGTCTGTTTTGTGAGAGTATATGCAAAACCTCCAAAAAAACTCCAAAACACATATCTTTTCCCCTGACATACTCTTAGGTTTTATAAATATCAGCTCACTAAAAAAATATTTTTTTTGGATGAAGAAAATACTAAGACAGGAAGAAAGGTGGGGTGGGTGGAACTTATAAGAACCTACTCTTGCATCATCTGCTTTTACAAAAGGCCCTTACTAAATTTTATGATCCATGCCCTTTCCATTTTGGAACTAAAGCCTTAGTGAGATCTGAACATATTCTGAAACATTTTTCTTGTGAGAAAGGCTATTTTCACGATGTTTTGCTCCTACAAGCTGAAGAATTAATGGCTTTCTCTCAAAAGCCTCTTGTAGAGAGATTTCCAATGCCATTTAGTAAACTCAAGAGGTCTGAATGAACACCTAGATCTTTGTTTTTAAACTAGCTAAGCAGCTTTTAAAGTTTACTGAATGTACATCGATGCCACTGGGACCAGGTAGCGTTAAATAACCTTAGTGGATTAGCTGACCTGGATCTTATTGTGAAATACGAGCAAGAAAAATGCTCACTAGGGTAACTTTAGGCTCCAAAGGCAGTTTTCTGGTGTTCCTTCTCCAGTCAGTGAATGGAGACACAAGGTCCTTCTAACCAGGAGCCCTGCTACAGAATTCCACATCTCCCTGACTGTTCAGGATAACAACTGCTCTATTGCTGGATGTCTCCTCTGTTCTTACCATCCCTTCAGCAATATGTAAGTGGAAGACGAATACAAAGCAAGAGTTAGGAAATAAGATAGCTTATTTCAGAGTATAAATATCAGAATGAATGATACGTGCATCACTAATAATAAATTCCAAACATTTACCTACAGTGTGTGTTTTCCACATTATTCCAGTGAGGATTCAAAGATATCCATGAGCTTTTCAGATGCTCCATGAAATGGCATATGAAAATGAAGCTGTATTTGAAAACAAGACCACAACTGAGCACAAACGAGCGAAGAATTCACGGACACAAGGAGTGGGTGGATACATGCAAAGGAATAACATATGTCAGCACTACCAATTAACAAGTATCAAGTGTGTAGCTGGCAGTTTAATTACTTGCTGAAATAACTCCATGTTTGTTCTTCTTTTTGCCTGATTTCCACGAATATTTCTTTTCTATGTCACACTACTATTTCTCTCAAAACTTCTTCTCTCACCACCCATACCCTAGGAGGACGATTTCCCCCACTTATGGGGAAGGAGAAGAGAGGAAATAGTGGAACTTCAAAAAAAATCCTGGAAATATAGACTTGTAATATCACAAAAGCGTGATGGGTATTACAAATTCTGATATATTGAGACATTCACTGGTGTTCTGATACAGATTTGGCAGAGATGTTTTTGTATGATGGAAGCCTATTACACAGACATCTCAGAGCTAAATTGCTTAACTGGCTTCCATCCACATTCTGCCTCTCCAGATTTCGTTTGCCATTTCTAGTAAATTCCCACGTATTTCCTATTCTATTTGCTTCATAAAAGTCCTGTTTTAAACATGGTTAATTTATCTCCTGATAATGAGCATACAGTCATATGATACCAAGCTGTTCAAAATCTCTCTGTAGGAAGTAAGCACACTCAGCATGAATTTGATCTCAGACCTCCTCTGCTTTTTCCCTTTTGTCTGATGTAGCAGATGCAGAAAAAGAACACAGGTTCAAGAAAACAAATTAAATTTTAACTGCCTGGCATAATCTTTGGCAATATTATTTGTCAGAACCCTGAAATATAAACCATGCTTTCTTGATAATGATGGTGTTGCTAGTTGCTGAAAGAGACTGCAGAAGACTTCCTTACACAGGGGGAGTGACTGTAGTGAAATCAACAGAAAGACGGATAAGAACAGCATTTCGCAACTATTCCTGAAAAGCTATACATACCAAATCTTCTCATCAATTAATTCATCACTATTCACTAAATATGTTGAGTACTCTATCATTAAATCTGTGTATTATTATATGGATTTACTTATATCTCAATAACAATCAACATTCATTGTGTCCTCAAATTACATCTGCACATACACAGTTCCCTTTTTTAACTGTTATTCTAAAACAAACAAAGAAAAATCAAGCTGATTTTATATATGATGAATGCAAATTGAAAAATTTATACAGTAGCTTTGGTTTGGTTTTTATGCTGTTAAAGACAGACTTAAATTCAGAGTGGATGCAGAACAAAATTCTGCGTAGGTGGGCCTAGGCAAGAAAATGTCATAGTCACATTAACTGTATCACCAAGGAGTAGTTATAGGTACAAGTAGGATGTCATTACTGAATTTCATGGTAAAACATTTGGTAACTTCCAAGAGGAACAGAATTAAGCATAGGATGAATTATTTTAATTGGTTTTACCCTATTCATCCATGCTGTCCATGCTTGTAGGTATCACATTCCTTCCTACATTTCCTCTCCCACATTTTGTCTCCTTTTCAGTCTGTTCCCTTTTGCCCTATTAGATATAGGCTGTCTCTTGGGTGAAAGATGAAGGAATGAGATCACAGGGACCTACAAATACTCTCATGTTCATGTGCTGGGAAGATAATGCAAACCATTTTGCATCTGTTGACTCCATTTTCCAAGGAACCAACAGCACTGCTGTCCAAGGGAAGAGAAACACAGCCCTCTATTTTCTGCTTAATTCTAATTACTAAATCTTGCAACAGCTTAGAGAAGGCCAGGAAACAACAGAAACAAGAGATCTTCTTTCCCCTTCCATTAAACAATTATATAAAATGCCAGTGTGTGTTACAATAGAGGCAGATCTCTATGAACCCACCATGAAACTCAAAGTGCTGGATAAATTGTGGGGCTGTAGCAGCCAGTCAATAACTAGCTGTTCCAATACCTAGAAAAGAAAGATATGCCCCTCTCTGATCAAAGACAAGGTAATACTGTGATTAGTACTGTGAACATGCTTCAGAATGCACCCACGTTAGAAAGGCAGACACAAATTCAAAATCTTGGGTATCATCAGACTTGAATGCAAAGGTGAGGTGTGTTGTCCCTCTGAATCAACTCCATCTTGGAGAAACAAAAAGACATCATAGCTTAATAAACAAGTTTAGGTTTATAATAAACTGGAATACTATGATTTGCAGAACTAGGAGGGACAAGTATTACAAGGCATATATAAAAGACAATACTTCCTTTCCTGCTAGAAAAAACAAAACAAAAACAAAAACAAAAAACTGCAAAAAAAAATTTTTTTATCAACATATGTTACCGAAAGTTGGGAAATCTTAGCAGCACTGGAAAACAAAGAAACATCAGAAGAAGTAGGGGAAAAGCCTTGATGCCCCTTGGAAATTAAAGAATAAAACTGGAAGTAAATCAAGAAGATCAAATAGCAAAAATGTAACATTTGACTTATTAAGTGTTTTTGTCTCCCCTCCTTTTTTCCCCTTATAATGTGCAATGAATATTATGCTCATCTTCTAAACTCCATGGAAGCCAGTCAGAATATTTCTACTGATATTAGTGGAGTTCAGAACAGTTCAAGTCCTGTGCCATGCAGGTTTATGTGCAGAGTCAGGGTAAATGTACTGCAAAATCACTGCCCAATTTACGCAGCTAAAAAGACGATGGGAAAAGCAATGACCTCACTGCTGAGAAGACAGCAGGAGTAAAGAGCCGTATCTGACTCGTTATTTGCTGCAGACAGGATTGGCACACATAGTGAGGGGCTATGCTGTAAACACGTGCTGTACGTACAACGCAGTAATTTTTCCCTATAAAAAGTTGTGCAGCAAACCTGCAGGAACAATTTCTCTTTCCTCTATTGATCAGGAAATGGTATAGTTATCTATATGTATCTGCTGCTCTGTTTGAGGAAATTATCAAAGCCAAAATTTATATGTGCTTGCTTATTTATCAAAGAATTCCATAAATAGTAATGAAATGTAGGACTACCAAAAATAATGGAAAGCCAATAGAGAGAAGGAACTGACCTCAAGTCAGTAAGAGATTTCCTGTATTCTGGAAAGAAAAAACCTCATCCTCTGGAAGTCCAGAGAAATGTGCTACAGCTATAACTCATGCTGAAAGAGGATGCATAGGAGGAAAATGGATTAAACATCAGGAGCCCTTAAACAACTCACAATTCACAGTAAACCTGGAGAATCAATGCACAATTCAGAAATTAGCATATGGAAATCAATGTAAAAATGGATATTCACTAATTCAAATATCAAAGCAGAGAAACATTTGAGTTCTTTGCTATGATTTATTAGATGTCTTTGGCTTCCTCAACTACAAATTAAATCAGTGGATAATCTGGAAACACAAAAAACTAAAACTGACTTAAATACCTGATTCCTAATACTCAGGCTTTACAATTTGCCAGACAGACAATAAATTTCCAGCTGTGTTAAATGATAGGAATGTTAGGCTTCAAATACGAAGAACACTCAGGCTTCAGCAGTTCACAATTTATGCTTTTCTTTGCAATTCAGATCACTAAATACAGACAATTTATTTTTGAAATCTGTTGTATTATCTTGTTGAAAAATACCACACTTGCTAAACATTTTAAATAGGCGCATCACCATTTCTAACAATATCTCAACCTACTGTCACCACATTCTGATGCAGGCATTATGCCACATTCTGGCCATGTACATTGCAAAATTTATATTCCTACTCCGTCACACAGCACTTACTGAAAACATCATAACACCCTGTTAATGATTCAACAAGTAAAATGACAAATATAGGTTCTGAATATGAACAGCTTGGGTCTGTCCCCACAGACATGGCTTTATATGTCACATATTTTTTTACTCACCTATGATTCAGCCTCTTTCTCATCCACAGATTTGGAATATATTTGTATTATTTTCCTTATTCCTTTGTGAGCTACTAAAAGAAATTTGCATACCTTGTTTTATTCCTTTTTATCAATTGTCTATCATGCATATATATTTGGGTGCTGGCTAGCAATGAAACGAGTCAGGATAGTACCTATAGACCTAGTGACACAGTTTATAGGTGGAAAAATAGGATAGGAATTTACACTGCAGTAGTGGATGACCTCACTTGAAGCTTTTGACTGTTTAATTTAAGGCTTTGCAGGCTGCTTGGATGAACCTTAACATTCCAGCAATACAGTGCAAACAGGATCAAGCCTAAAGCTGGAAGAACTGCAGCTCATTTTCAAGAATCAACTGAAGCAAAGATACCCTTAGGATCAGTATTAGAAGTCAACCACAGGTCAACCAGGTATTAGAAATACACCTACAGGAAAATGGAAGACAAATCTCAGTTATTCAGCAAATTTCCTATGCTGAAAACAACAAATACGTTTTATGCTGCATCAGCCTCCTATCGACTGAAAAAGAGTAAAATGTGGGAAGTAGTTCTTTCTGCTTATAGAAAATATTTTTTTTCACTAATTTTCCTCCAACTCCCTTTCCAGATAACTTAATGGTAAAACTGCTACTTACTGTTACAGAATGATCAAAAATTTGATACATGAAACTTTTCCAGTTTTTTGTTGAAAATTACATCTAAATAAATTCAACACAAAAACTGCTAGAAAAACAGTGAGTTTATGAACCAGTTTCATAAACATGAGAAACTTAACACAATACACTCAAGCCAATGTGTGATTTTGCAGAGAAAGAAATAGCTGACAAAGCTGACTTCCAAGTTGTGATGACCAGGAAATATGTGACAGAAAAACGGCAAGAAAAAAGCAAAGATCAACCAACTGTCTTTGGACACTCAAAAGAATTGGAAGACTACTATAATATGAATCCAAAGCTATAACTTGTTGTATGCAAATAATTTGATTTCTTTACTTTGCAATGTATTATTCCAGGGATTCCCTTTAATATTTTGTAGTACAGCAATAATATTTAAGAGTTTCCAATAATTTACAGCCACTGCGGTCCAGAAACCACCATCATTTGAAATCTGCAAGAAGATCAGACACTAAAATTTTCCTACATTTCTTCCCCCTTCGGCATGTAATTGCTCTAAGCTACTGATTGAATTAAATGAAAACCTCAAAAACATTATGCAAACCTGGTTTTTTGGTCACATAACCACTTTTCTTAGCAATCTAAGCTGTAACTGTACAGAATAAACCAGACTTCACAGCCCCTTAAAACACCAGTCTTTTACAACTAATAGTGAAAATCATATCCTTTCCCTGGGCAGTGGGCCATGCCTGACATACATAGAATCTTCATTCAGATGGTGAACAAATGAGTTAGAAGCAACCATATAACTTAAAGATCTTCACTAGACATCAAAGTGCTCTGGGAATGAGAACCATTCACTGTTCCCTAAACTTACAGTAACACAGACTCTGAGACAACTGACTGGCTGGGTTGTTCTGTCTTCAAAAGCATTCATCGAGGTAAACTTCTGTTCAAAGGCAATTTTAGGCTTTTTACCTTGTATTTGCCACCCTTCACTTTGAGGCTGATTTTTCTCAGAATTGCTCCAGATGCAGTACCTAATGAATATTCCTATTTTGGTCATAAGGGGACTTCAAGGCCCCAAAATTCAGAGAAAATTTGCCTTTATACTGCAGGGGAAGAAAAACCTACAACTTGCCAAGTACAGGCAGAAAAAATAGATTAATTGGAAGAGAATCAAAGAAATAAGAATATTTAAGTGGGAATGGATGAAAGGACCTTTATATCTTCAACTACTGCCCATATTCGATGTCTCAAAAGGGTCATGGGGCATCTGAGAGGAAAAAAAGCAATAGAACTAAGGTGCTTCCACTGCCATTAGTAACGAGGAAACAAAAGCCTAGGCCTCACTGCCTGAAACCTAGTTTCTAAGGTATCCCAATATGAATTCCTTTTCTCTCTACAAAGTATTTTCTGCTTAGAAACAGTAGTTTACTCTGCTTTTGGTGCCTGCTTTTCATGAACAGTAGTTGTCTTCTCTGCTTCTGCCTCAACAGGGAAGGGGAGAGAGCACATCTGGGGTCGGATGAAAAGGAAAACTCTATTTTCACAAAAATTGTGATGGATAAAGAAACAGCCTCTCACAAAGCAGGGCATTTTACTTAGTTATCCCATTTGCTGCATCTGTGCAATAATGTCAGATTACAAACAGGGCAGCATGCAATGTAAGGAGTTCATAGGGGACACCACAACTTCAGTTCAGCCTGAGAGAAAAGCCAAAATAGTATAAATGGATGTGTATTTTCATATAGATCACTGGACTTAGCTCCCTGCTTAGTTTTCACTGAACCACTGGCTGTGGAGCTATGACTAATGAATCCATAATACTGCAGAGAAGTGATTAAACTTCAGCATGACAAATGTTTATGTGTTTCTGTATGTTCTGTAACTTCTGCAAGTACTGGCTTCACTCATTAAAAGAAAAACAGACCCTAATTTCTAGAAAATGAAAGTTGCAAAATCTCAGTCATCACTCATAACATGAATAAATTGAGAAAGGTATTTCAAAATAAAGGTAATTATTGCAGGGATTTCTGAGTCACCCTCTGATGGCATTCATCTACCTGAAAAGTAATACAATTTGTGACACCAGCAACACAATTGCAAGAGATAAGCTACTTTAAGAAGTGTCTATCCTGATTTAACACTTGTTGATGAATCCCAGAAAAATAAAATATTCTACTCTTTAAATATTTATCATATTGTTTAAATATTAAAGATTAATATTTTCATCTTGACTGCCAAATCAGTATTATACAGGTTGGAAATTTGTTTACAGTCTCTTACAGTAAGAGCACTACCTGTCAGTTTCAGATGAGAGAGTTTTCAAGCCCCTGGCTGGTGACAGCTTTCTTGCTGTAACATGACAAGTGTAATTAAAACTGTTTTCAGACACATCTGCATTTTGTTCCTGCTGAAAAGTGTTTTACAAATCTTCACACTGACCAGAAAAAATACTGACTTTTCCTATAACTTTGGCTTGGAATTTGCAGACTGGAGTGAACAATCAGTGTTGAAAGACCTTCAGAATAATGTTATTATTTTATCAAAGACCAAGGCAGAAAAGGCAATGAACTTATGCCAGAGTGAAATAAGGATGAGAAAAAGTTCTTTTCCTATGACTGCGGTCAGTATTTTTCACAAATATTGGGAAACTCTGAAGAAATACTTCAAAATGGCAAACATGGAGATGTGGGGAAAAAAGGTAAAACCAAGTAATTAAGCCTGACTACTAGTCAAGGTAATGAAAAAATCAAACTCCATCTTAGGAGCAGATTGCAATAAATGGCATACTTCTGAAGATATCAGAATTAACCTGAACCACACCTCTAGTGCTAAAAAAGCAAATTATTATGAAATTTCATATCTGCATCGAAGCTCTACTGCCAAAAGCTACAGATCTACACACTAGTAAAAGATGCAGATATTCTACTCTAAATCAGATACACACAGCTCAGTTTATTGTAATGCATGATGATTTAGGAAACTTGACACTGCAGAGTCACTATTACCAGGCAAGTAAGGCAGAAGTTATGCCACTGAGGAATGATACACGAGCTATCACCTGCAAAAGGTACATTTGAAGCTGTCATGACTGCAGGTAGAAAAAGGAAGATATTTTCAGCTGAAAGTTCAGTGGCATTAACATGTGAAAGACCTGAAGAAAAGTGGATCTCTCTCTAAGTTTCCAAGTAATCCTAATAAAAACCTTTCACAGAGCTTTTCATTAGCAAATTACTTCAGCCAAACACGAAACCACAGATTCAATTTCTAGAGAAAAATGACAGATCCTCCACTCTTGTCTCAAACACAAATACGGAGGAGCATATTTCCAGTATTTCTGCAAGAGAAGCAGCTACTGTTCAATCAGCATAAATGAGTGGTTATATTTTCATATCCAGCAATGCATTACGTTCCTGAACTCAGGATTTTTCAGTATTTTAAGATTTTATGCGCTATTTCTAATTTAAACACTGACCAGTCTTGATTCTAAATATGCATATATATCATAAACATATAAATAATTCTCCCAAAAACATTCTTTTGTACATAAAATTTCTCATTTAATGATTCTACCCACAGATTTTTTTATTATTATTTTTATTAATTTCTATTTTATTGAGTTATAAAAGTTGTTTAGGCAGTTTTGATTTTAGGACATTAGTTGCCTTGTTTTGTAAATCCCTAATGTACCTGTAGTTAAGATAGCCCATAGCTGAACATCTTTAACTGTATATGAATCTCTGAGAATCAGTACTTAGGACTGCTTCTATCCCTTTTTCTTACAGTACATGCAACTTGGCACTTATTAGAGGAAGTTAGGGACAAAGTGGGCCAAGCCAGGTTAGACAGCTCGTCCAAAGGAGTTTGGAACTGATGAAGGTCCAACACTTTATCTGTTATGAAATGCAAACAGTTACATATTTTTTAATTCTTTCCTGAAGCACTGATGGTGGCTCTTGGAGAGCCTGGCATTCACAGCAGGTGGACTTTATGTCCACACCACTCTAATGGCCCAGTGTTCTATGATGTAATCATGGAGTTTTCAGGCTTTATAGATGATTTCTAAACCTAACATTAATTATCTCTAGGAAATAAAGCATACTGCAAGTATATCACAGGATATGCTTCCAGTTTGTCTTATATTCAGTTAGTGTCTTCTGTTGCATTTTTAATCCAAGAGATAAAAGAGACATCTGCACATTCATTTCCCTTGTCTTCACAAATTTTATTAGTAAATCAAGAAGAAGCAACAGGTAAGAAGTCTTATATACTGAACAAGGTTATTTAGCATCCTCTTTATCCAAGGAGATGTAGTTCTTGTTACATTCCCTGTTTTACAACAGGGAAATGAGAATGTGAAGGCATTCAAGAGAGAAGGCCTGACAAAACTGAAGGAAAGTTTGATAAAACCTTTGGTAAAAAACCTGAAAGGTACAGCTGAATAATTTTAGACAATAATTTGTAGCATTAATGAAAAATACCGAGGTTAAGGTATGTAAATAATCAATTTAGATTTACATTTTAAATTATGGTAACATATAAATTAAAGAGATTCCCAGATTTCCCACAGCATTTTCTTCCCTATATTTCTTTCCCAGTCCCCTTATACCAGGGTTGCAGAGGAATACTCAGAATGCAGCTTAGTTGGTCTTCAAGCACACTGTCACTACAGAATCCCCTTTTGGCAGAAATGGGAACCCTTTCCAGCACTGCAGCCTGTTCAGCTGGTCTAAGGGACCAGAGAGAGGTGAGACTCTGATCTCTGTCTCAAGTGAGCTGTGCCAGTGACAGCAAATCACACCTCACACTCTGGGCTTAGCATCCCTGCCTCTAGGACAGTGATGGTGGCAGAAGATGGTGGCACATTCTTCATCAATTTGAGGATAGGCATGGGTGCAAGACAGCAGACAACAACTCATTTTTAAGCATAAAAGAGTCTTTAAGTTAAAAAAAAAAGTCTGATAACAACAAAACCCAAATTTTATATGCATAAACTGTATTTCATAGTTACGGGCACAGAATCATACTATAGCATTTGCAGAATAATTTTGGAAAGCTGACTCGCACTTTAAACAATAACATGAACAGTGTCTAGACTCTAAAAAGTACTAAAATAAATTGTGGGACTATAGACCACTCTATCATACACTATCTAGAGATGGTAATTGCAAGTTAGCATTCCATCTACATCTAAGGCTAACAAGATAAAATTGCAAAAAAATGAAGCTATTGTCTGACATCACTGTACATAACAAATAACATATGTCCTCCATTTCATAAGGGAATTAAAAGGGCATACATTTATTGTGCATGTACCAATCTCTAATTTAACTCTATGGAATTAGACAAGCAGTCACTAGGCCAAATAGCACATGCAAAGAAAACAGGTCAGATTTTAAGGCTAGTGTGTAAGCAGATCTCAAAAGTACATGGGATCAGTCTACGCCTTCATTTTCCGAATAGCATTTATAGCTTTTATAGCGGTGCCAGTGAAATCACACTAACTCCATGCTACTACAAAAAATTAACAATATTTCAGCAAACAAATCCTGCATGTTTTTGTTATGTTCTTTCACAATATAATGTCATGGCAGTAGCTAAAGCTAATTTGAAAATTAAAAAGGTCTTTTTAATACTTGACTCCAAACTTGAAGGCACTGCCTGTCATCCATGATTGAAGCAAACTCATAACATAAAAACCAAATTTTCATTCCATAGAGAACACCAGAATTTGACCCTCTGAGATTAAAAAAAACCAAACCCAAACAAATACAGAATGTGTCATAAATGCATGTCCATTTGAGAGAACTCCCCATCTAAATAAATGCCCATCAGAAAAAATTGATTCCCAAAGATGCCTAGGAAGTCTACATTTCTCTTTTCTTTAGATGTTGGGGTTTTTATCACACTGGCTGAAGAACACCTTTAAGCACAAACAAAAGGGATAAACATTATTGCTAAGAACTTACTCCATACCGATAGTTTGGAAATGATGTGAAATTTGCAGAGGCCAGCCTCTGAAACAAACAAATGCACCCAACTGCAGCAAGAAACCTGAAGGCCACATTCCTGAGGCTCAAAAATGTCATTAAATCCATAAATGTTAGTGGTCCCATTTATATGTAATGCTCAGAGAGCCATGCACCTTCTGAAATTAATAACCAGTGTTTCAAACTACTCCAGCTTCCCCAGATTTAATCACCATTAAAATATCTATGATGGTTCCTCCACAAGGGACTTAATATTCCTTGATATTCTTATATATAATTACTCCTTATAATCAGTGCATAGCTATTAAGTGATGTACTGCTAAACCTCCAGGTTTCAAATGGATAAATATTAGCCTAATGTGCTCAATCAATGCATAGAAATAACTTTAAGCACTTTTCCTGCAAGGGAAAATATTTACCATATATCATAGTTAGATTAGCTTGAGGCACTAAGCAGCTGATAGAGGAAGATTGAAAGCCTGGAAATCACTTTAAAAGTCCTTGCATTTCTGTGAAGGGCATCTTCAACAGAGAGGGAGAAAAGAAGCGGCGAGCTCCGTTACCTTGAGCTTCCTATAGAACAGAGTACTTTGGATCAGACCCATGTCAGAATATTTGCTTCATGAGACACAAAATGATCCTTTCCATACAAGAAAATCGCTAGAGGATACAAAGGGCTTCTCATCTTATCACTTTACTGAATTTTTCAATCTAAATTATTCCAGCAGCTCTGGGTAAGAGTTTACACTATAGCTGAGATCATGCCTGGCAAGATATACAATTAATATGTTGGAGTAAATTGTACAATTCTTAACCAATGCCATTATTATTATCATCACTTCTAGTACTACTACTACTAATAATAATTGAATGAGAACCTTCAGTACTACTCAGTCTGAAGATGAGGGGCAGGTGGAATAATTTCTATGTAACTTAAAGAAACTGCAATACTGTGTTCAAACTGTGATGTTGGATTTTTTTTCTTTATCCTCATGTAATAAAATAAATAAGGAAATGCAAATAGTTTTTTTCAGGCTCTTTCTCTTCAGGGAAAAATTCAAGAATATTGTTATAATCTAGATAACACTAAGTTTTGCTAAAGCTGCAGGTACCTTTGGATACAAAGCTAGAAAACTACACACTTTCTTTTCCATTGCATAAAGGTAAAGCTTCCTTTAGCAAATACATCACATGTAAATAAAAGTCTTAACATTTTTTGTTACTTTTTTGCTTAATTATCAAATTAAGTCTTATTTCCTCAAATGTACCAAAAGCAAGCTGATTGGTAATTGGATATGTTAAGTAGACTAAAGATATAATTTTCTAAATTACAGGCTGTTCACTATCTGATTTGATTACCGTTCTTCCTTTTGTCATTTATTATCAAAGTTGAAGATTTTCTTACATGTGGGAACAAAAATAACAGAGTTCACTAAATATTCAGTAGTTCTGTTACAATCCTTTTGCCATTTAGTCCAAACACTCAAAGCTGCTTCTGCCACATTCAATTTAGTATTCTGAACATGATTAATTTTTCTCCTCTATTTCATTTTTATCTGTTATATAACACATAAGTGACCATCTAGAGGTAAAACACTAAAATATGAACTGATTTAAAATAAAATATCAATTTTTTCCCCTCCTTTTCAATTAGTTCATGGCTAAACTGAGCAATTATACTCTACAAATTACTCAAATTTCAGTTTCTTGAAAAAAAATTATATTTTTGAAAGAAGTATGTTGTCCTTTCATGAAAGGAGTATCCTTCATGAAACCAAGGTATACTTTCTTGGGAGCTTGATTTAATTCAAATTCAACACTGTTTTTCTAATAAAAGATAGTTTGTACTGAATAACACTAATAAAACTGAGCAATTACTTAAACACAGAGTGCAACAGGGTAAAGCAAAAATTATCTCAACTATGGTTTTGAAAAGAAAATTTTCTCAACTTTTGAAAGGTAGCTACACAATGTGAGGACAGAATTATGTTTCTTTTACCTCAAACTCTTGCTTTAGACATTATTTCTTATTTCTTATACAGTAGAATTGCTGTCACCTCTAGTAAATCATGATATTTATGCCTTTTCTTTAGCTCTTTTTCAGTGCTTTCTTAATGAATTTGATGACAGGATAAAAACCAGCAAGTACAGAAATGACATGTTTCTGTCATCTTAGCAAAGATACAGGTCATCCAAAAGCTGCAAAAAAAGCTCCTCCACATTACTATGGATCAGTCTCAGAAACCAGTGGAAGGAGCAGGACAAAATTAGAGTTTTGGTGCCTTAGTTGAAAACAAAATCAACAAATGCCAATTTTCCAGCACAGTTTTTGCCAAATTCAAATGTATCTGAGTATTCTCTTCATTTTTCAGAATAAAAGAGAAGGGTCATTTTAAGCCAGAATTTCAAACACAGATAACAAAATTTCACATCATTGGATCATGAAAGCTGGAATCACTATTTCCTGAAGGCATTCTTCATCTTTCCTTAGCCAAGAAAATCTTTCCAACACTGATGTCTGCCAGCTCCAGTGAAGAAACAAGCCAGTGACTGTAAATAGACTAATTTATTTTATTATAGAAGACAGTTCTTTTTCAGAATTGAAACACATTGGCTGACTAATGTAGGAAATTATTGGGATTCATGGTCATTACTTTTCTTTTTTCTTAAGTGATATAAATCTTTATCCTCCAGGTTTTCTGACCCTGTTTTCTAATGAAAGATATACCTGATAAATACCTAATTTCACCAACTGGCAGCATTGTTGTAAGGTTTTGAAAAGTATATGTACATGCACTGAACTAAATTGTGTATATCTGTTAAAAAATATATATAAAAATTACTGTAGAACTTGTGCAATTAAAACTTAATTTAAGAGCAGATCCAGCAAAAATCTGCAAAAGCAGAACAGGACAAGAAACAGCTTCTGGTGAAATAATCAGGTTTTTTCCATTTTCTGTGCTAGGTATACGACAGTTATTTCACCTCCTCCTGCCTGACTGTTATACTAGTTAGTGACTTCTTCAAACAGAAAAGAATCAGGTTCACAGCTGTAATACTTGGAATAATGCATCTCTTGGAAGAAGAGGATTTTAGCAGAAAACAGCAGAATTTTTTTGGTGAATACAGTTTAAATTCAATTGATATGAACAAGAGGCTAGAGTGTCAAAAATGGTTACTACTCGTCAGCTCTCACCGTTCTCAGTGGGAATTGCTGGGTGCTGAGTGCTTTTGAAAATAATTTTCCCTGTACTAGATGCCTTACTTGGAGCTGCAGCATTATGAAGCTATTTTTAAAGCCTGACCCAATGTTATTTATTGTTTTATAATAAGAGAGGATGATACGATCCTTTGTTTAGGACTGTGTACTCTACAGTTGTACAATACTATAAAGAATTAGAGGAAGAAGTAGCAAAGATAAAACGTGCATTCATGAATGTGGTTAACATAACCAATTAACATTATGCAAGTAAATGAGCTGTTTGTTTGTTATTGCATTTCAAAAGAAATAATATTTGCAAGCTCAATTTACCTGATACAAAAGGATCTAATCTGCTGATTCTCAAATACATTGTGAAAAGAAATGTGCATGTGAAATCAGTGGCTAATTGCACACGTAAACCCTATACTGGCTTAATTGTAATAGTTCTGTCTTCCCATAAAAGTGAACAAATTCAGTTTATGCATTCAAATATCTAATTTTGCCAGGTGTCTATTAAACTGAATTTTCCCTTGCAAGATGCAGTTAAGGACATTAAAAAAAAACTTGCAAAGTGCAAATCTGTAATACAAAAGTGACTCCATATGAATTTTATATTGCTTCACAACCAACTTACTCAGATTCTACTATCTTTATTAGATTTTAGTTCTTAACTCGTTATTGAAGCACAGTTTAAGGATATCTTATGCTCATTATTTGTACTCAGAATTATTTAATAAAACCCTGCTACAGGTCTACAGTTGTCTTAGTCACTGATAAAACAAGAGTTTTGCAGAGTATCATCACTCAATAGTAAGATTATTTACCTTTGTGTCCTAGAAATAAAATCTCTGCAAGATCAGCATAATGTACTGGGGAAATGGGGAGTATTACTGAATATAAACATCTCTTTCCCAGTCTCATAATTTCAATAGTCTCACTGCGGGTACTTCCTGATTATTCTTCAAATAACACAGAATAAAAAAGAATTCTGTAAGACTATGAATTTAATTTTTCTTGCAATAGGTTGTATAACTCTCATGACTGTGAATCTTTATAAAGAGAAACATGAGGATCAGAAAAGTCTATTCTAGGAATCTCATGGAAGGGCAGGAAGAAAATGGTATGAGGAAGCTTATAACAGCAGCAACAATAATCAAAAGGACATCCAACCAGCATTTATTTTCATATTGTGGACTAACTACTGAATTTTCAGGGTTGATAAAGAAAATGTTTGGTTTAGTTGCAGACACAGTTATACTTAGTAGTATTCAAAACCACAATAAAGACTGCACCACGGTGCCATTGTTTCATTCATTGTTCAGAGTGCAAACATATAGGGTGCTACATTTGTGGTAGCTGTTTCAGGACCACATGGGCTACAAACTCCTTAGTGACTACATGTGAATGAATCATAGAACAACCTTTGGAATGAGGCAACTAAATCAGTAATTCTGCACCTGGCATGACACACGAGCTGCGTTTCGAGGGAACTGGTAGCTTTGTGATTTGCAAGCATGACCTCATTATGCAGAGATGAACTAATAAGGGTGTAAGCTGCCACTGCCAGCTCCTTGGACAGATGAAGAGCCAGCAGCATCATAGAATGCACACATTAAAATCCTTGTTCCTGCTGAATGCAGAAATGGAAAGAGCAGTTTGTTTTTCTGAGGCCTATGTCTAGGTCAGAGCACATGAAAAAGCCTTGGCAATACCCTTTTACATCTCCTTCTGCTAAGAACCCAAAAACTTAAGAAATATTAGCCTTATTTTAGACCTTTCTCCTGCATCCCTGAAATCAATGTTCTTATCACTTGGCCAAAATGAAAAGGGTACAAAGCCCATTCAGATCATCACAGAAACCTTTCTCATTTTCACTAGCCCTCTGGGCAACAGTGAGCCTCCAGAATTCATCAATCATCTTTTTTCCAACCTGTATAATCAGGAATAAGCTTCTTCTCCTCTTCTAGTCTACTCAAGCAAATTCACTTCTGCAATGAAAACCTGAGATTCTAGAGGAAAACTCAGAAATCCTCAATTCTCTGTAAACCCAGTAAAATTTACCATGCTGAAGTACTGAGGAAATGTTTCCAAGGATACCTCAATGGAAAGAGAACTTCACCTGATTTCCTTTTTAATATCAGATATCAGTTTCAGTGAGAGGTGTCCTAAGGCTTGCAAACCTTTCTACTGAACTTTGGCCAATTCGTGACTTTCAAGAAACTGCAGCCACAACTGGAAACCAAGTGTCAGACTCCTGTTTGATTGAATGCCTGTGTACTCTACTATTTTTAGAGCACAAGGAAACCCAACAATAGTATTTGGGAGTTAGGTAATTCTGAATGCATGTAAATTATTGTCAAAATTAAGCCCAGATCTACCCTTTTGTGTGCATATATTTGAACACATTGTTTAGTGATGCTGGTTTCAGTGGCACTGAATTACTTTTGGAAGGTATCACATATGACTCCAACTTCAAATGAACTGCTAAGAAACAGTTCTGCAAAGGCTTATTACAGGGGGTTTGTAATATATCACATATAACTTTATTAACCAAATTCCATAATGCTCCCTCTTCACTGGCCTGGAGCCTCAATGAGCAATAGTGTCTGGGTAACCAGCCACTGAGTTTTCACTTGCTCTCATAATTTTAAGCAGCTAGCTGCAAGCTTCATTTTAATTTCTTTCCCATATCTATCTTTCTTCATTACCAGCTAGATATTTCAGAATTTAATATGCATTGGAATAAGGTCTAGAATCTCTAAGTCCACCCTCCTGGTCAGACATAAATTGCTTTTCTAGAGAAAAGGGCTTTCATCTTCTCAGAAGAAAGGTGAAAGTCTCCTTTGAATGAGTTTATGAGGTGCCCTAATGTGCCAGATAACACAATTCCAGCAGTAAGGTATGGTGTCCACACAATTTACACACATAGCTAGCTTTGAAAATCCCATCATGACAAGGAAAGAAGGAAGCAAACCAGGATCTCCAAGAAACCAGAGAATTCAGAATTAATAGACTACAGCATGTCATAATTAGTAGCAATTCCACTGATAATGTTTCACATGATATTTAGCCTATTAAAGCACGATCTGGATTTCCTGTAGGGAGTGGAAAAGATTAAGAACTAAGAAGACTGGCTGGGAAGTGCTGTTCTACTCTGTACAAAACTCTCCCCATAAGAGGCCAGGTCTGGTTTCTTTGATAAAGACTAACTTGAGTAGGATTTCTGTTTTCAGTAAAAAAATTGGTTTTGTGAAAAGTAAGCCATAGAGATACTAAGGACGTTACAGCAGGCCATAAGTAACACTGGAAAGCAGGGATTTTATGCTGGACACTCCACAGACATTTAACTTGCTTTAACAGCTTACTTGGCATTCACATAGAAGCTGTAGACAGGAAGCTGCCTATGGCCAAGGACTTCTGCTACTCAAAATGGCATTTGGTGATATGGGACACTACTTGGTCTATAATTTTTGGCACCCTTACACCCCTCTGAAAGTCAGAAAGAGTCCAAACATATATGTACACACACACACATATATATGAATGAATGATTCAGTATGCACCATTCTTTTCTTCTCTAATCATTCACACCAGTTAAAATCACTTTAAAACATATTTCACTAGTCCATTATCTACAAAACCCTCAATTTGACATGACCTTCAAATTGACGAGGCATTTAATTCAAATTGCATATACGCTTTAATTAAATATCAGCTAGGGACAATGATTAAGTGAATGTCTGTCATTTTCAAACTGAAATATAGTTTTCCACTGTAGGGTCTATGTGCTTGTAAACTTTGCTCTATGCCCTTCTGTTTTTACTGTTCAGACAATATTGTTATCAACAATGATAACAATAACTACATAAACTGCAATAAAATCCTCTAAACCAGTTTGGTAAGAAACATGGTTCCATCCTTAGCACCATGATTACAATTTCTTGTCTGAAATAGGATCTAAGCAGCTAAATGTACTAGAATCTGGCCAATAGGAATGCATAGGTGGGTTTTTTTGAGACTCACAGAGAACATTAGAGATAAATAAGAAGCATATTTAAAGACATATCATGAAATAATATTCTGTAAAGTGTAACTTTATATAGGCTGGAAAAAACCTGTAGAAGTCAGCAGTCCATCATATCAATGTTTTTGTCTTTAGCAGCTAAGTATCTTTCCAGGAACTCCTTGGTGTAAAGAAGAACAGTATGCCTTTTCCAACCAGGACTTACTAAGTACATTCCTCACAAATGAAAATGGAGAAATTAATAGACTGGCTCAGAAGGGAAAAAACCCACAGGCTTTATGTGAAAGATATTTATTTGAGAAGAAATACTGTTTTGTGCCAATAATAATTATGAAAAGGATTAGTGAGGAAAACCACAAGAAAATAGGAACTTCTGTGACAACACAAGCATGGTCTAAGCTTTAAGCAGACAGCAGAAATGGGGAAATTTCTAAGTATCTTCTAAAACATTATTAATTAAAGTTGGGCACATCTAAAGCCCACTTTATAATAAGTAACCAGAGAATTTAGAAATTAATCTCGGGATAGAGTAAATTTCTATTTATTTGAAACTAGGGGTGTTCAGAAAAATTTTGATTAACTTATGCCTGTCAGGTGAGAAATATAAAGTGCAAGATGATTAACAGGCAGTGGTTTTTCTTTTGTGCAAGCAGTACTTTGGGGGTCATAAAGACCAAGGAAGTGCTTCAGGAGTGCTATTTTAGTCTGCATGATTACCACTTCTGCCAGAGGTAGCAAGCACTGAGTGGGATCAATAAAGAGTCCTTGGCAGGTAAATACTGTTTCCACAAATTGCGCAGTTTACTTTGTGAAAGGATAAAAGCTCAGTTAAAGATTGCCAGCATCTTCCAACAGTATTCCATGGAAAGCCAGCGGATTAGGTGAGCAGTACTGCATAAAGCTAGTTTTTTGGCAGTGACATGAAGAAATTAAAAAGGCTAGTAAAGGACAGGCACAGAACTCATCAGAGAAATAAGTGTGACTAAAAGCGTAGCTAAAATAAGATAGAGTGATCATGCAATTTTCCTTTTACACAGAAGATTTGCTCCCATGAGCTAAATTACTACACCATGCAATAGTACGCAGGGATAAATGCTTGACCAATTTACAAGGACATAAATGACAATGAATTCTTGAAATGGTCCATATGTTTTACCTCTTTATGTTTTTGGTTCTTTTTTGTATTTCAATGGTGAAGAAAAGGAAAGGAGAACAAGAGTTTCACTTGTTAATCTTGTCTGTGATTTTCTGCCACTCAATGCATGAAATAGCATGTCTTTATTCAACTTAAGTCTCAAATATGTATACAATGTCCATACAAATAATTCCTCTTCAATCAAAGGTGTTGGCCAAAAAAGCATAAATGCCTAATTCCTTTGAGGAATATGAATTCCTACAAAAAATAATATGACTTGAGATACTTTGGAAACAAGATGCTGTAGGAAACTGGCCCGGGAATAAGGAGAGTCGTACCTTATCAGGCAAGCCATTCCACCTCTCCATGCGTAAATGGAAAGTGAGACTAGAAAACACTATTTATTCAAAAAGAGAAAAAAAAGAAAAAGCATTTTACAAAATTGTACATAAGCTTTTAGAATGTTGGGGCTATAAATATGCTCCTTGTAGAAAGCCTATGAAGTAACCAGAAATTGTTATGTTTAACTGACTGACACATATGAAAAGAGAAAGAACCTCTATGTACATGTGGCTTGCTATGCCTTCCAAAAAACTTTACTCAGCTAACTCTGCTTCAAGTCAAACACAATTTTGTCCTCTAGGAAAACATTCAGCTTTTATTTTAAAGATGCCTGTGATGAAGAATCCATCACAACCGCTGATAATGTGAGACAATGCTTAAATTCCTTCACTGTTAAAAATACTGTATTGTCTTCAGTGCCACTGCCTGATACAGCAAAAACCCACTACTATCAAAATTCTGTCTCCCAAATATGCAGCTATACTCATTAAGTCATGTATTAAGATTTTCACAATTAAACTAAGAAGACTTTGCACTTCTTTGTACTCTATGAAATTATTTTCCTTTATATATTGACATCTACTATCCTTTCTGATGAGATTTATGGGACTCTTTACTGAACCCTCCAAAGTATTCAACTTCTTCAACTACAGAATTCAGAACTATAGAAACTCCTCGGAAGCACTGCAGAAACTCTTACCACACAGCCAGAAATGGGAGTAAAGGTCCTCTTTTTCTTTAAGTGATATCCACCTGCCTACATAGGATCACTTTAGCTCTATATACCATGGAATTCCACCAAGATCACTGTCAGACTGATTATTTAATATGACCCAATGAATCTGTTCCAGACTAAACACTTTTGAGGAATGGATTCCTTGTTTTTATAAATATAATAATGTCCCTTTTCCAGATGTATGTCCCTAATGAAATGCCTACTTTCTCTTTTCTTAATTTGTCAACTTAACAAGGTGGTTCTGCATCACTGATATTTTCTCTCTTTATTTACAGTTGCTCAATCTATAATTTTTCTGCAAATGCTTGTTTCATAAAATTTAAATACAACCAAGAATATATTTCTTTTAAACATCATGTTTCTATTATAATCTAGCAGTTTAATTCCTGATTTGACATTTGAGACTGTTCATATAACCAAGAAACTATGCCCTGTACTTTGTGCTCTTCTAGTACATTAAGATCTGTTGCCTAACTAAACTATGCCAAAAGGCTTTCATAAGCCTGTATTTTCCCAACATTATTAATTTTCTAACAAAATCTTTAACTTCATAAAATGATAAATATATTACTTAAGATAGATTTTTCATAAATAATTTTTAGTTGTTTTTAACATTACCGTTCTCTTGAGTCTGAAAGCAAAATGATAGACCTTCAGTTCCCTGAGTTTTTTGGTTTCTCCTTTCTGAAACATTAGTTAGCTTCCTTCTCCCTTTAAAATTGTTCCCCAAACCTTCTTTTGTATGAACAGCAAGAGTCTGTAAAGCTTCTCAGCTAGTTCCTTTCAAGTAAGGCTGTGACATGAGGGGTTCCAACTGTACCACCTGACACCATTCCAAAAGAAAAATACCAAAAGAAAAGAAAAATGCTTTTGTTGTTTTGATAAGTGGAAGATATTAGAAAACTTGAAAGCAAACTTTGCATTAGAAAATGAACCAGAACTAGAGCAGAAATGTATTATAAGACTTGCTTAGCACAATCTGTTTAATCTTATTGGGAATCTCCAGAAAAACAGATTCAAAATGCTTGTACAGGGAGTCTTGACAAAAGACCTGGATGTGCCAGGAAGTCTGTTTATTTACAGCCTTGTCACACCACTTCTGTCCGGCGTGTCAGCCTGCTGTATTGTGAAACACTGCCTCCTCTCCCAGAGTCTCCTCGAGTGTGAGAATTGTAGTGGTTCAAGGAAGAAGGAAAGTCTATTTTTGAAGCCAGAAGCCACCCCCTCAAAGCGTGCTTCCTGCTCAAAACGAAGCTCTCCCCCAGAGTGGGAGGCCCTCAGGGCAGTGCTGCGGCAGCTGAAGCAGCAGGGAGATCTCAGGGGCCACCCTAGCACGGGCCAGGGGTGTCCCCTCTTCCCAGGCACTCCTCCTGTGGGGCCACCTGCCTGTTCCACAGCGCTTTGGGGTGCGGCAGCAGCAGGCTCTGATACACAGCCCTACAAATTCCAGAAACCACCGTTAAACTATTTCATACCACTGAAGGTACATTGCAAGCTGGATGCTATGTGTTATCAAATGGCCTTCATATAATTTTTAAAATAGCATATTTTAGTGCTGAATCAGATTTAGCACTGATAAAGCACATTTGGGATAAGCCATAACACAACATTCACCCTGTCAAAACAAAGTGCTTCTGTCCCTCTTTTAAAAATGTTTCTACCTGCATTTTCTAAGCTTCAATGCAATTACACTCCTGAACCTAGGCCTCTCATTTGGATTTAAGTATCTTCACTAGAGGTTTGGTCTGTGGAAATTAACTCTATGAATCAGTAGCATCTGCTCTTTTTTTCCCCAGCAAATATATTATGACTGTGGTAGTTAACAGGTTTCCTTCCCTAAGCTTTGAGACCTCTTACTGGTACATATCTGTGTTTGTTAACACATTCAGAAGTGCAAGTACTAATTACTTCTTGAGAAGGATTACAAAAAAAGGATATATTTTGGCATGTTGTCCATTTCTCAAAGGTGTGTTTAACTTGGAAACAAAAAAGAAATACTTTTCAATAGATTAACAATCAAGGATGTATTACTAATTAGCTTAAGATGACTAAATAGCTTACAAATGACTTTTTGGTTCATTTTTCTCTACATATTCAAAAATACTTACATAAGAAAAAAGTCTTCTGATGAGAATGACAGATAAGTTAAATCTACAGAAAACATAAGCTTAAGTAGTAAAAAACTAACAATCCCCTGAAATAACAGAGAAAATTCCTAGATCAATGGAAGATATATTTGCAACAATCATTTTCTAGGTGAAAAGCCTGAGACTGATTTCTTAAACAATTAATATTTAATAACTTTGCATTTGCACTGGGTTAGACTGCTACTTCCAAATTAAATTGGCTTATAAGTTTTTATAAGAACCGCTGGTCTGACAGACACTTAAAGGTACATTTTCAGCACAGTGTCTAGGAATTAACATTAATGGGATTTATGCAATGAAGTCCTTGAGCAACACTTTAAATATTAATCTGCTGAGTTACTAATTCAGTGTGGTTGCATAAGTGTAAATGGAAGGAGAATTTTGATCTAATAGTTTTATACTATGAGCTAAATACGTGCAACAGTTTGATTCTCCCCAATACAAAAAAACATAGTTGCATTAAAGCAGTGTTTTGAAAAAATTCAATTCTCAATTTGAAGATTTATGTTGGAAAACAAATTTGTTTGTATAGCAAATTTAAATTGTCAAATTCACCAAAACAATATACTTACCAGTACCAAAAGTTGGACTTCTGGAGCATAGTAGTTCTTAAGGGCTGCTATGTAAAAATTAACTGGACACACAAAATTCAGGTCTTGGACCAAATTTTTTCCTATCTTTTGAATAGTTTGAATACTTTTTATTTATCCCATCTCACTGCCATTTTTAACAGAGAAAATATCATTAACTTCATCAAATGCAGGATAAAAAAATGACTGAATATTGTATTAATTTGGTACCAGTCTATTAATATTTTAATTACAGCTTATATTTTGTTTATTTTTTTTTTGATACAGTATTGATATCTTAGTTTATTTAAAGGTGGAACCTTATTTATCAACAACGGACAAAGTTTTAAAAATAACCTCCAGAAAAACCCAAACATTCTGGAAAACTTACTTCTGTGCCTCTTCTAAAACAGAATTTACAAATCTCAGGATTGCTTTCCCTGCAGTTTTATGTCTTTACCCTGTTTGATATGACTGCTAGGAAAAAAACCAGCAACCAGAGGAAAAGAAATAATTAAAACAAATAAATAAAATAAATAAAAACTAAAGCTAAACCACATCACAGAAATGTACTTCCTAAGTCACCAAGTATGGATATTTACATCTACAGGCAGCTACTTCTTAAAATCCTTATCTGAAATTTATCATGGTCTACCATAAAAGTGTTAAGGCTGTTAACACCCACAAAACTTGTTCTAGAACAGCAGCTTTCAATGGTTAGAGGAGTTATATTTTGAATCCTAAACTGATCTTTGGACAGTTTATACCCATTTGGTTTTATGTCAACATAGTTATTTAGCTCTTCTCATGCTCTAATATTTATCATCTCTGCAACAGTTGTTGGCAGGAGTTATATTCCCTCTCAGATCTTCATTTTTCTAGGTTAAAGGGACCAAATTTTTTGGCTTCACTCCCACTCTCCTTTCAATCTCACAGTGTGTTGGTTACATCAGATTTCCTGAACCAGCAACCAGAACAACATGTGATAGGTTGTGAGCACCTGCACAGACCATAACAAAATAAAAGATCGCCCACAAACTTACACAACCTCTTACATTTATTTTTAATTTCCTTAGCAGCTGACAGTGTAATTGTTACTGTACAAGGCTTCATCTATATCACAAAGTTAGTACATGTAGGTGTGATATCATCAGCTGATACTCAGCTGATCAGTGAGAGCAATGCTGTGATAACTGGTGGCCCATCCAGTCTCTGCAAAATGGTACTGCACACACTTGAAAAGGTTAAGCAAAGTGTCTTCACTGCTCTGGGCTAGGAGCACATACAGGACACTGATCATAGCTCAGGTGATGCATTGCAATTCACAGAACAAAAAGTAAACCTGAACTTCTTCAAATTTTACCCTGTTTTATCCCTTACTGCTAACTTCCACCAAATTATTAAGCTAGAAAGTAAAAACTCTGATGGAATGGCCAGACACCAGCAGCAGCTTTACTGACAACTGCTCAGCTAAAGGCACTAAGAGCTCACTAAGTCAGCAGAGTCATCAGGCACACAGAGGTGATTGGTTTTGAATAGTTTGCTGCTGTTACAATTTCTGGTAGCTAATAGCACACTGAGACAAAGCCAGCTCCTCTAGTCCTGTTCTAAGGTGGTAAATGAGAGTAAGCGATCCCCTAGGAGTTCATGAAATTCTTTTTCCTGCAGTTCGGAACACAGGTATACACTTTCCTAAATTTGTAATCTCACTCAGCCATAGGAACACACAGGTGGCTAACCAGTGGTCTACAGAAAAATTGTTATTTTCAAATATTGTTTGTAACAAATATATTAAAATGATGTTTCTGAATATCAATGTTTCTGAATGTCAATGTTTTCTGAATGGCTTTGAACAATAATAACTTCACTGACATAACAAATTCACTGCTCAAAATAATGTTCCTGAAACCTTAGGAGTAAAGGCAAGAAAGACCTCTGACATGCCTTGGATATTCCTTTCTGAAGAGTTTTTTATCCTCTAGTCTTGAAAGTACCCCTTGAATTTCATATAAGCAAGCCCATGGCTTCTCTCCTGACCACTCTCTTAGCTATGGCATTAATTTTCAATTCTGAAACTTTTATATTTGTACTGTATAGTCATGATTTTGCTCTCTTTTTATTCTTACCATGCTCTGAATTCTGTTGATGTGCAAGACCTCGTTATCTGGAACACAGAGGTTCTTTACATGATACCACATGCACATAAATAATTATCCATGTAGCAGCTTCTCACTTGAACTTGCTTTAGGAAACTGAGAAATGGAGGACAATGAAATTGATGCTACAAATATTAAGTAATTTTGCTATACCTTAAACACTTCCTAAAATCAAATCTAATGAACTGCAAATTAGAAAATGAAACATAATTAATTGTATAATCTAACTTGACCCTTTACTTGTGTAAGAAAAAATATTCAGATGATCAAAACCACTTGAACATGTATATTTTAACACTCTTTGTTACTCCACATATCAGAAAAACATTTACTAGTAACTTGTGTAGTAAAATTGTTGTTTACTCAATACCAGAACTACATTTTATCTATTGCTACCAACACACAGCAAATATTTTCACCTTTAATGTCAGAGATGAAGAACTCATTTCCCTTGGAAAAGTGCTTGTTGGGCTGCTGCTGTTGAAATACTTTAATTTCCCAGCCAAGATATTTTTCAGTAAGTTTGGCTATACTTTATCTGTCTTTGATGAGCTATATGCATTATTTCTTTTCTGTGTATACACTTCATATGCAATGCATGGAAACAACAAAGGCCAATCCACAATATATCCATAAATGTAACACATGAAATAGGTTTTAAAGGAAGCCACACGTCGGCCTCATAGAAACCGTACTATGACGTGCTTGTGGTCTACCTGGTAGCAGCCTTGGAAACACATAAGTTCTCCATGGTAGTTATTTCCAATGGGAAATGAATAATTCAAGGGCCGTTAAAAGGTGATTCCAGATTTGGGAATTACAAAAATTCTCTTTGGGAGATCTACTCATCTGCTAGCTTTCTGTGTGACTTTGGGCTAGACAAAGACTTGATGTTTCAATTTCTCATCAGTAAAGTAGGAATATTGATAGTTCCCTTTTTTAGGAGGGCAATTTAAGAGCAGTAATGGAAGCTGTACAAGAACACAAAATAGTACATACATCTGCAAAAATATGCTATTTCCTATTACCAATTAATAGGTAGAAGCAACCCTAAACTTGTGGCTTTTTTTTTTATCTCTCTCTGTTGGGTCATGTCTACTAAGTAAGAACTTAGAGCTCCCTTATACTTGCTGTTCAAGGATTTGGCTAGGATAAAGGAACACAGATGTCTCTTTCTGTGAAGTTTCAGGCAAAAACCTAGGTATTCCCCCTATTGTAACTTCAAATACATAAAATATGGCTGTGAAAGAAATCAGCAATTTGTGATCAGCCACAAGGCAGATATGAAATGCACCAAACCTGACATCTGGGCAGAATTCTTTCTAGTGGCTATGAGGAGATACAGAATTAGGAAAAAAATACTTTAAAATTACATGCTGTAAAATCATTAAGGGAATGTAACTTCGATCTAGTTTTTTACTTAGCTTACCTGAACAACTGAGCTTATGTAGCATAATAAAATAATAACTATACCATCTGTGATGTATCCTAGATAATGATAGCCTCATGAGCATATAAGCAAATTGAAGAACTTAAGAAGGACAATGTGCTTCCAGCTGCTTTTTCATCATGTTCTTGTTTACTAACATAGTGATACAAGGATCCAAAAAAAAAAAAAAAAAGAATTTCTGTACTGATCATTTCACCTGACCCTTCCATTTTGAAAAGACAGATATTTCTAATCTCTAATCCTACTCTTAGTCTTCTTCAGCAAACACAATGATATCCACTGCTTGATTTTAGATAAAACTATAGCAGCATGTAGTATATTTGTACTTATGTCATAGCCTATAGATGGGACTGCTTTCATAAAAGGTAATGAAGGCAGAATGAATCACTTGACTTTTTCTCCATATAAAAGAATCACCTTTCTCAGGAAAACACTTTCACTTTATAAAATTTTCCCTCTTTTTGCCCTTCTCCAACAAATGGAGTCACGAGAAACCTGTTCAAAAATGCAATTCTGCACACATTGCTGTAGATAGATAATGGAATATGCTAAGAAAATCTGGAAGAAAATCACAAAGATCCAAACCTTATGGGACAAAAAAGAAACTCAGTATCCTTACAGTAGGCATGGACCCACCTCATGTCTGAGGTGTCTGAATGTCTACAGATCACTGTGAAGTACACGGAAGTGCTCACATTTAAGGCAGTAAATCCCTGTCCTACTCACCCTGTCCCAGGAATAATGAATACAAGCCAGCGTGTGTGAGGACTGAGAGCAGCATGTTCTATTGCAGCACAGCAGAGTCATAGTGCTGCCAAGTCTCTCCTGATGATGGGAGGAATACAAATACAGAAGTACATAGAATGTACATACATAATATATATACAACTTGCACTAATACCTCATAAAGTGAAGCAGAACAACTATGAGCATGAAAGAATAGTGAAGAGAGCCAAAAAACCTCTTCTACATGGAGTCAATAGCTGACATAAACAATATTGTAGCCAAGTGAGGAATAATAGACAGTTACACAGGATCTCCACGTGTAATATCTCCTCCTCTTAAAGAACAGGGCAGTTTTCACTTTTGTCTAAAAATATTATGCTAGTCATCCAAGCATTTCTTACTGAAACCAAGTAGCATCAACTAGATGGCTCCATACGAACCTCCCTCAACATACACCTTACAACAGCACAAATTTATGCCAATTAACATTTTAACTATTCATTCCAGAATGACTTAAACAGAATAATAATATATACAAAACTAGAATGGCACTGTAGAGTGCTGGCTGAGAATTCCAGCAAGAATGTAAGCATTGTTTCAACTGTGTGCTGGTTTTGACTGGGATAGAGCTAATTTTGTTCACAGTAGCTGGTAAGGGGCTGTGATTTGGATTTTGCTGAAATTAGTGCTGATAAGACGGGGATGTTTTCGTTATTGCTGAGCAGCACTTACACAGTATCAAGGGCCTTTTCTTGTCACCTCACCACTGAGTGGGCTGGGGCTGCACAAGTAGATGTGAGGGGACGTGGCCAGGACAGCTGATCCCTACTGACCAAAGGGATATCCCAGACTATGTGAGGTCATGCTCAGCCTATGCAGCTGGGGGAAGCATGGTGGAGGGGGCTGCTTCTTGGGGACTGCCTGGTCATCATTCATTTGGTGGTGAACAATCATTTTCATTTGCATCACTTGTTTTCTTGGGTTTTATTTCTCTCTCTTTGTTATTCGCCTTTCATTAAAATTTATTATTATCGTTACTATTATTTTATTTTATTTAAATTGTTCACCTGTTCTTATCTGAACCTATGAGTTTACCCACTTTTACCCTGCTAATTCTCTCCCCATTCCCACTGCTGGGAGACAGTGAATAAGCAGCTGTGTGGTACTTATTTACCATCTGGGGTTAAAGCACGACAAATAGCTTTTAATTTCTGGATACAATACAATAGAACGTGTGCTCATATGATATCAATCTTACCCAAGGACTTCAGAGACATGCCAGCTGAACGCACCTGGCAACACTCCTTGAGCTTTTCTGTTATTCCAGATATTAAATTTAGAGAATTTGGCTTCCCACAGAGCTGAGTCTCTGAATGCCAAGACAGAAGCATTTACTTCTTAAAAATAGCAACCCTTGTCTCCCAGAGCAATTTCTACTTTTTCATGAAGCCACCTAATAACTGAGTCTGGGCAGAAACTAGTATTGCCCCCCTAAGCAGTTCTACATCTGCTCACTTTAATGTGAAAGTGTATCAATCACAAACACAAACAAAATTTAGATACTTCATGGGCTTCAATTTAAGCTTACATGATTTCTCATGAATGATGTCAGGCTTTGTGCTATACCTAGATTCTATACCTGATTTCAACAGCGGGAACCATAGCTGTCTTAACAATATTTGTAATTAGATGATTTCATGAAATACTACTCTTCCTTTTCTCAAAATAACTGCCACAAAGCATTACTTTGTCATTTTGATACTACTGGTCCAGATACTTGATAGATAGCAGAAGTGCAGCCAAGGTATCAAGTACTTAGCAGTATAGACATCAGGTGCCAGGACAACAGAGTGCCAAAGATACCAGCAAGCTCAGTTTTGAAATATTGGCCTGATTTGGGGAAAGTGATAGCAGCAAGCCAAAATGCATCGGTAATACATTCTTTGAAACAAATACTTAATCCAATACTGAAATTGCAAGCATTAAGCATCAAGGATTAGTCTGTTCTGCAAATGAGGGAATGCTGTTAATTTTGTGAACTTTCTGAAAAATAACTGAAAGGTCCTGGACACAGCAAGCAAATCACCAAGAAAGAAATTGCTCAACAGCAGGTTCAATTAAATTCAGAGCTACATATGACAGTATCTTGATATGCTTGGCAATTAGTGGAGACCTTGTTCCATCAAACAAAGAAATAAAAAAAAATACTGAAGGTATTTAAAGATATGCTACAATGAAACCAAATTAAACCCCATTTCAATGACTGAAATTACAGATACGCCTAAAGATAGAATGCTTAAAAAAAATTCAGAAGTGAACGGTGGTTAACACTGTTAAGAAGGTAAGTTGGCTTCTTTTCTCCTGAATTTAAAATTCTGTGATCCTCTACTGAAAGTGAATATACGATGTACGCTCCTTGAGCATTATCTTTCTTGATGTCCCTGATGAAGGTGACAACAGGCATGCAAAAAAAGAGTACCAAGTACAAATTCCTGACATTCATGCTAGCACGCAATGTCATGCTTGTAACATGGTACTTTATTTCACCACGGAGAACTTCTGCAACAAATCTGGAATGCAAAACCCATCACAGTCAAGAGGACAGTAAGTATACTGTGTTCCCCGACAGACTCTAGCACACCAGACTACTAAAAAGTATTTCTAAAGTAGTATATTCTTCACACCATTTTCGTAGCTTTTGAAAAGACTTCTTGTCCCAAAGAGCTTACATTCTGTCCTGGTTTAGGAATGGTATTCCCCAATTTAGTACTCCCACTAAAAAGAGCATAAGCCATTCCCCTCCCACAATGGGAGGCACAAAAGGCAGATCATGGGTTGAGATAAGAACAAATTACTGCAAACAGCCATGAAAGGAGGAAACGGACAGTACCAGCAACAATAGTAATAACAAAAGTATACAAGAGAGACAGTGATCCACATACAAAAATGCTGAACATGGACCGTGAGACAATGAACAATGTCTGAAAATGCCCCGTGTTTTGAGGACCAGAAGCCACACACTTCTTCTCAGAAGTCAAAAAGTACCTTTCTCCTCATCCCCGGGAATGATGTGAGGTGGTACAGAGTAACCTCCAAGTCCTGGCCAAAACTAGGAAACATTCCCATTGTAATATGTCAACATGGAAACAAAGAAAGGAAATGAGAAGGTAAAGCAAAGATCACGTTAAAATGAAAGAAAAGAAGTGGCTTATATCACAAGCAAACAATAAAGATGTAAATGTAAACAAGGAATTAATTACAGTACCTTAAAAGTAATGGGCATCATAGGAGAGAGACCAGAAGGAAGAGTGAATCAATAGGCATCAGACTTAGTGTGGAAATATAAAAAGGCAGTGGATATACAGGGACAAGAGAGGAGGTAAGAATAAACAGGAAGATCTGTTTGGGAGGATGCAGAAGTTCACATGAAGTAGAGTTCAACAGTGCAGATGTAGGAGGCCAGGACTCATGAAGTCTGACAGCAAGATCTGATGTCTCAGACCAACAGTATGCTGACACCACACTGATATTGTTTGACTGCACCTGTACGCATGTGGTAAAGTCTAAATGGCATTACCTTCTCCTTTGTGGTCTTAAAAAAAGTCTGTCCAGAAGCACATGTCAGTTGCATTCTAATGTATTGGCTGACTCCAATATCCTGCCCTGCGGCCTCAGAAGCATTGTATGCTGTAAGAATTGTCAAAAGCTTTGGTTTTTTGTAAGATAAGAAAATATCTTGACTTTGTTTAAGGAAAGGCATGCTTCCTTTACTGGTGCATTTTTCACTGTTATGTGGCATCTAGGACAGGCATGCTTCTGAGGATAAATAAATCAGTGAATAAATACACTGTACCACAGCTGCAGGTTTTGTCACTATACCTCAGTCCAGTGAAGTCACAGAACAGGGACTGCTTGTGACAGAGAGTTCAGACCCCTTGGTTGCAAATGCAGGGCACTGTGGACAGGATTCTTCCGTGACCCAGTTTCTTTCAGAAAAACTGGCAATTTCCACCTGGGTGCACAGAAGGTAGGATTCACAGAAATGCCAGTAGCCTTTCAGTAGAGAAGGCAGATGTTGCTCAGATTGAAAGGCTGATACAGAAAAGTCTGATGATATAAATATGGTCTTCATGAAGAGATAACTTTCAGAACTCTAAATACATGATAAAAGAGGAGAGAGAGGTGCTCGTTCACTCACTCTTTGAGAAGACTGGTTTTTATTACAGCTCCTCTAATACAGTGGACTCCCTACCTTTAAGAAAATTGGGTTCAGGTCAAGCTGCACCATGTCAACTTTGGTGTAGTTTGCTTTGTACTTTTAAAATTATGTCTTTATTTTCAGGAGAATGTAAATTTTCTCCAAATCAAATTAATTAGAAATTTGTGCAATGGGCTCCTCCTTTCTGCAACTTTAGAAACAGTTATTCCTTCCCTTTCAAGAGTAACTAATACATATTTCTTTTCAGGCTTCTAATTCAAACTAAAAAAATCCAAATTTTTGCTATATCTCCCACACAACGTTTATGGATCCCAAATTATTCCACAGGTGTTGAAAAGGCACAGGAAAAAGCTTGTGTTCCTTCCTTAGATAAGCACGTGCTATCTGGCAGTTGAGAAAAATAACCTAATCTTTTGTCATCAGAGCATCCTTCAGAAAAGATTAATGTTGCAATAGCAGGACATTCTGTCTTCTGGTTTTTTGGCTGATACTAAATTTGCAGCAAGAGGAAGAAGCTCTAGGCACATACGGACATGTGGACAGGGACAAATGTCCATCTGCTATTGACATAGCCAATTAACAAACCAAACACACTTTGAGAACCTTTGTTTATTTATCATTTTGTATTTGTGCTCCTACCATAAATCCATCAGAATATTCACAAAAGAATTTAAATGAAGACGACAACAATTTTTTCTAAAATGGAAAAGTATCAATAACTCAGAGAGCATTTCTCTTAAGGAAAGCTAAAAATTCTTAACTTGGCTATAAGAAATAATCATATTCAGCTCTCTACAAAGTTCAAATGCTAATTTTGGATCCATATGCCACCTGTGCAATTTCTCTCTGATATCTCAGAAACAACTATACTATTAAAAATTGCTGTTGTGGATACAGTTTAAATTCATTCTAACCCAAAAGGATACCAAATTTAGTAGACCCCATTTTAAGCACAGCAAACACAAAAATGGTGTTACTTAATCTGTAGCTGATGCTTGAGGGTCTCTGGAGCCCATTCCTAGTGTCTTGTGTACCTGGGAGACTGCCTCCTTACACATGCCAGAGCTGGTGTTTATGATGGTGCTTCAAGTCAGTAGAGATTAATGACATCAAAATTTTGGCAGAAAACAGAAATGAAATTCTGTTCCAAATCAATTTACGGCAGCAGTAAAAGTCATTCCAAACCTGATTCAAGAAGGGCTGGCAATGTCTATTCCAAAGAGGTTCATTCTGTTTTGCAGAAAGAATAAACAAAATGCTATAGGAGCTTGCGGAGGCAGAAAGCTCTATACCAAACTGGCCAGCAACAACTATTTCAGGACCCAATAGAATTTTTCTCTATCTCAAAATATGATGCTCATAGAAATATTTGAATCACCTGCAAAAAACCCCCATGCCTCACTGTACAAGCGAAAATCAGACTGGACAAGCAGCTAAAGCAGATTAATACTACATTGTTCAGAGAAGCCCACTTTAAGCTTTTGTTTCATTTAAAAGCTATATTCATTTGATTCCCAAAGGCATGCATTTGGAAGACAACTACATTCTCTTGAGATATATCTCATTCTTAGAGAAAGCTAGGAACTACTTGAGAAAGCAGTGACCGTGACAGTAACAATCACAGTCTGTGACACCTGTCAATAACCTGGGTCCCTAACATCTGGGGACATGGTTTAGGTATCCCCAGTGACAGCAGTGTTCATCATCTATAAGGAAAAAAAGTGAGAAGAACACACATGACAAAAAGCAGGGAAAGCAGGAAAACCTGGCACATATATTTGAAAGAAAATTATTTTCAGTTCAGGTTTGGGATTTATGCATGCAGAGCATTGGTTTTCACTTGGGATTCAATATGTGCTGGACAAAACTTAGTGTTCCAAGTCAGTGAAAGATGCTCAGCATCAGAGCACTTCATAAAAGGACAGGCCTCTCTATTTATGAGTTTCCAAATTTTGCTGTAAAACCAAGGGGGTTACCCCTTGCTCTCCGGGGAAAGGCCTACAGAACAGAGATGGAGTGGGAGATTAAATGTGTTGGCTTTCATCATAAATCTGTCAGAGTTTTAATAACTGAAGACCATATAGCATCATCCACCACAAAGCTAGGGAGAGGCCTTAATTTGATCTTTAGAATTTGCTCAAATCTCAGCTGGAGGGTAGGGTCATCGGTTTTATAATAAGACATCCCAAATTTCCAGGTTCCTCCTCTCTTTCCCTTTTAGTCTTTAACACACACATAGACGCACATACACTTCCTGAACAGGCTTATTCCAAAAACTATTAATTATACATGAGGACTGATATTGTGCAGTATATCTGAACAAAGAGAAAAAAACTCCAGACCAAGAAAAGCCCACATTTTGATGCTCAGTTCACAGAGGTCTGTATCAATGTGTTAGTAACACTATATTATTAAATTAGAGTGAAGGACCACAAAAGCAAACTACTGCAGTTGTGTGATTGTAACATTTAATGAACAATTTTCCATATCTTTTACTTAATATGAACCCATACGTAGTAGCAATAAAGAAAGAGAATAAAGGAGACCATGCTAGCACAGGTACTTCTAACAGAGGGGCTGAAGCAAACAGTGAAGTGACCAAACCTAGACAGACATAATCCCATATACATCATACTATAATGTTACTAAATGGGACTCTCAAACACAGTCATAAATAAACCCCATTTCTTTCCAGCTTGAAAAGAATAGACTGGTATTCTGTACTAAATGGAGCATTACAATGCCTGTTCTTTGTTCAGCCCTTCATGGAACAGTGTGGTGTGTAAAATCTGTCTAAAAAAGCAGTCCCTCTCTCTCTTTTTGTCTTTCTGCTACCATGGATATGACATCATTTTTGCCAACCGTTGCTAAGTCATGAACAGAAGGAGCATTTCCTTTTCTCACATGGAGGGCAGGGTAGGAGCCAGAGCTTCCAAGAGACACAATGTTCTCTTTATGCAGCCAGGGAAAACAGTAAGAGAGGGCTGCTGATGGTCTGGGAAATGGCGGGCAGCCATCGAGCACACAAAGCTCACAGCACTGCCTGGCCAGACTCAGTTCCCACTAAATTGGTGGCCTATTTTCTCTTTTCAAAGAAGGGAAAGGGAGGGAGAGAGGGGAGCAAAGAAAAAAGCCCTATATCTTTGCCACTCAACCCTTGCTGAGGCAACCACTGGCCCCTTGCTCTTCCCCATGAGGGCTGCATCCACTGTTGGGGAACAGGAGAGGGAGCACTTATGGTCCAGGAGCTGCTTCTCCTAACCCCACTGCATGCTGCACCTGTTAAATGTTGGTATTATGACTGGGGGAAAAGAGAAGTTTACAAAATGAAAATATATTTGACCCAAAAAAGGATCCAGAGCTCAATTATGGTCAAATTATGAACCGCTATAAGACATTTATTTCCTGGATGCTTGCGGACTTAGATGCAGATCCTGAAGTCCTAAGCTTTTCCCTAGCAGGTAAAACTACTGTTATGATCAATGCAAATATCATGTGAGAAAGGATTTTCAGTGTATGAGCTCTGATTATTTCACACACTTGCACAGTGACAGTGACATAGGTTATAGTGTTACAGTTTACAAAGTTCAACACATTAAGCATTTTGGTAATTGAAAAAAGCTCTACATGTTTACTTTTCAGAAAATGAATCAGTGAAGCCTATTTTCTGCAACACTTAGGAAAATCTTACAACTGGAAGCATGGCTAACTTTCTTCCAGGTCTGAAAACTTTCATAGGTCACATTGTGTGACTTAGAGTAAGGAAAGGCAAATGTTCACATTTTCTTTAACAGAAGATATGATTTTTTCCCCCTTATTGAAGCTATTCATCACTTAATAATTTAACTTACAAAAGACAGACTACAGTTACTTTCACTTAGCTCTGTCCTAGACGAAAAATAGAATTTCCTGCATCTCAGATAATGGCACCAACCAGGGAAATCAATTGTCTTTTGCTTTTTGAAGAATCTGAGTGCAAAGGAAAAAGGACGACATTTCTAAAAGAAACTGGGGATGGTGGGGGAGAAGAAATAAAAAAAGATGCTGCTTCCGTAAGACAAAGGATGTATTTAGACTCAATCCAAAGTGCTACCTTTCCAGTTCTCCCTATCTAAGGTTTCCACAGGCTGCCATCTTCCCTTGGGATAAGAATGTACTTGAGCTAAGTTACCTCAGGAATAGGTAAAGATTTGAAATACATGTTCCCATTTTCTCATAATTCCTAATTTGTGCAAGAAAACAAGAAAACACAAATACACATTGATTCAAACCCTGATTCCAAATGGCTGTTCCTGTAAAATTCACCAGAAGGGGACACTAAATGAAAGATTTTTATACTTATTTACAGACTTGTGAGGTTGCTCTTAACATGGTAAATAGCAGCAAGCTCATACATTATGAAGCAAGGCCTTCTCCAAAGTGAAGCCCACTTTCAGTATTTCCAATATCTTTGGCCTTCCTACAGAAATAATTTTAAATAATTGAATTTCATCAACACTGGCAGCTATGTGACACAGGCACATTTTGCTGACACATGAAAGAGTTGATATGTGGTGCCGTACTCTATTGGTTAAAAGAGACTCAGTGTATGTTTGCATTTCTGAACAGAGGCATGTGTAAGTCGTGAAAAGAAGTTTTAAGTGTGAATTTTTCCAAACAACTGCCATCAATTCATTAAAAAATGGACTCAAGTAGTTTGAAAGGATGGGATTAGCATATAGGACACAGCCTGTGGCATAAGAGACTAAATTTCTAGCTCCTGTTCACACTTAGATACAGCACTACGAATAATCAGTGAGCTTCTGTCCTCAGTCATCAGGGAAGGGCTTGATCCTGCCCTCAAATATGAAAGCAGGTGTCTTGTAAAATCAGCAACTCTACTAGGACTGCATCTGATATTACAAGACACCGAGTGATGTGTGCTGGCTTTCACAGTGTCTAAATAACCCTTCTCCAATAAGCCTTTCTGCAAAAACAAAACAAAAGAGATGAGAGCTGAAAACAGGCACACGGAAAATAACCCTGTGCTCCCATCTTCAGTGAAAGGAGGAAAAAAATGGCAGCAGAATATACATATAAATTCCCGGAGTTCAACTGAATCACAGCATCAGAAGCAAGGAATTTATATCAAGCCTTTTAGAACACTTTGGACTCGACTGATGGCATTTGTTTTGAGTTCACTCGCGCCTGAATGACCAGGAAGGAAGTGAAGTGAATGTGCAATGTAGAGCTTGCAGGATATGTTGCTTGATAGGGTGCTGGCATCAGCAGGGTTCATTTTCTTCTCAGACCCCAGAGCTGCACAAGTGTATTATTGTGTGCTTTTGTGCAGCACCAGGGAAGCTGGAACAATTCCACAAACTATATGGATGAAAAGATGGAATGCATCATCCCACAAAAATGCACTCTTTTTTCCTCCTCCCCTCCCAAGGGATTGCTTAAAAAGGGGAAAACGTGATCTCTTTTGTAAATCTTTCACAGTCCTTTATTTTGTGTTTGCACTGAGTTTCCTTTAAGCAAACATCAAGTTGGAACTCAAATATTACAGTAATATAAGGAAACTCTTCTTGCTGTGAGAATTCCCAGCACTGCAGATTCATGTTCTATTACACATACAAACATAATGTCTTAGAGCTTTGCAGAAGAGTTTTAACTCAATCTACCTTTCTGTTGTATTTTGTTGGCATTTATTTTTCAAAAACTTAAATTTTGCGTTCCCCTTCTCCTCAACAGACTAAGGCAAAATCAGATTTACATGAATCAACACAAAAAACCTGTGGATTAGCAGGGAAAATATCTAAACCAAATAATTAATTTTTGAGAGTAACTTCTCATCAAAATTCACAACCCTGAAAGTCTATTTGAATTAATTATTTAGGACAGTTTACTAAGGAGAATATTAATAACCTGTCTGCTTCTTTTTTTACCAGATGAACAACTTTTTGTTAATTAGATACCGAATAACTAGCATCATCAGGATAGAAACGTGCCACCAGGGAAAAGAATGCTACTAATGTAATGAAACATTAAAAGAGATAATGAACCTAGTCAATAAATAATCACGGGGATTTTCATCAACAAAAAGTATGATTTTTCATATTTGATGAAGCTGAAGCTCATGGACTCTTTGAGAAATTGCCATAAAACATTAAGCAAAAGTTCTATAATGGACATAGACCAAATTGGTTTATAAATGGATTTAAAAGAATGCAAACAGGAATTGGGCTGCTTCCTCTCTGTTTCAACTGACATACATGGTGGCAGGGTAGAAAATGAGCAGAAAGAGTTTGACGTATTTGTAGCATGATTATACCGTATCCATGGAATAGAAAAAGTTAAAGCTAATGAATCTTTTCAAGTGAATTAAATGGGCTCTATTAAATACTCCATCATTTTCTAAAATCCATGTTGAAGCTGCTCTGACTGGCTCAATTTCTTATGCCAAATAAACTGAGTTTCAGACATCTATTCATGTCCCTTCCAAACAGCAGGGGCTGCTGTGTAGTCAGCTACCTTGCCTAAAGGGTAAATAAAAGGAAATGGAAATCACCTACAGAATATATAAATTAAATCTTTTAGTATGGCCCATTTATTAAAAAGGGCTGAGCATAATGAGACATCTCATCAGTGTAAGAGTAAAAGGAAAAGTCATATGAATCTCAAATCCTCTTGGAAGTGATCCATTATAGATAGCCTGCTGCGGAATTTTGAGAAGAAGCTCCTCCACTATTACTTCTTGGACGTTTTTCATTACTGCATACTGCCAGGAAGACCTGAATGACAGAGTTTATGAGTTATGATGGCACAGATTTGGAACTGTGGATGCTACCATACATGTCCATCTTTTCCCCTAGTAAAGTCAGACTTATCACAAGGTGACAGAACCCACACTGGTCTGTATTTTCTAAACCTAAAACTGTATTTCCATTCAAAAAGCAAAGTTTTGTTTTCAAAGAAACCCTCAAACATATATCAATAGGAAGGAATTCACGCCATAGAAGAGCCAGAATTTTAGGTCTAGAGAATGAAGGGTGTTTTCCAGCAAAAAACATTGTGCAGCAAGTAAAAGCTTCTAGTATAGGTCAAACAGAATGCTGACCTACAAATCTATGTTACTTACTCATCTTTCCATTCAAACATCTATTTCCTAGCCTTTAACAGAAGTGGAGAAGCAAGTGTTTATTAAGTAAACATGACCATACTTCAACTGAGAGAACAAAGAGAGTTCTGAAATTCAATTTCCAAGACAGTCTAGTTTAGTTATATATTTTTCCTGAACTGCTCTCCCTATTGAACTTTGAATTTTCCAAATATTGCTGCTTTTGTTCTCAAAAATTTTTAATGCTGATGAGCTCTGTAATTTTCTTTCCTCATTATTCACAGCTCTGGTGGACTGCTTATCCTTTGTTTAAAAGTTCACATCCATATAAAAACCTACACTTATTCTATTTGATTATGAGTGTAAAAACAGTTATCTTAAACTCAATTGAGTTGAGTAAGGAAATACTTATACCTCAGATGCTGAATAGCTGCTGCTGGTGATGCTAAGAAGTCATGTGGTGCTTGGACTATATTTAATATATTTATAAGAGGAATTGGATTGGATTCCAAAAACCTAGACATTCATAATACTTTTAAACTATGAAATTCTGATAGAACTATTTGGTGTTAGTTTCCCTTTACAAAATCTCTGTTGACAAGTCTGTATAATTTGACATGGAAAACAAAATTAAATTTCACCTGAGGAGAAATATTTTTCCTGTTAGAAAATTATTATTATTTGGTTTAACTTAAGGATCAGTTCAATAGATTCTCTCTCACCTGTTAAAGACCATGTCACAAAAGCAATGCAAACTGGAATATGTAAACAAATCAACCTTTTTTCCCTGGCTTATACTGGCATGATATACCATTGTGATTAAATTATTATTGCCCTTGTGAAATGGAAGAAGATACATTAGCCAATTCATTGTTGATAAAAAAAGAGAAATATCACTGTAACTAATTTGGTCTAACTATAGATAACTTGCACTTATTTCTTTTAAGTTACAGTAGCAGTAACCTCACAAACAATCACCATAAAACCAAGTGCTTGCGTTCCTGAACAATGAGTTAAAATTCTGTAGAATTATTGACTGGATCACACTAGTGTTGTACAACCAGAACAAGTTGCTGTTTGAAATCCACGGAGGGTGCAGAGTCTTAGATTTTGCACAGAAATGAAAGGAAAGCTTTTCTGCAACTAATGAACCCAAAGATATGGGTAAGGGATGTAAGGTCACCCCAGTGAGGGTGAAGGGGTGTAAGGGTGACCTCAATAGACTGCAACAGTATCAAGAGGCCATCTGGAGAACTCCACTTATGCCCCATGTAGTGGCGTCCAAATGGCAGAAAGTAGCACTATTTGTAATCTATTCATATGAGCTACATACAAATTCATATAGACACAACATACATGGTTGAAAAAAAGTATGAAAATGTGTGTGGGTATAAATGTGTACATATACCTGTTTGTATCTTTGGCTGTGCAGTCCTAGAAAAAGAAAGCACAAACTTTTTCTGCTGTGCTGATACTGGCCACCCCCTGATGGCCTCTGGTTTATTTAGGGATTATGTTTGTACAAAACTGGAAATTTCCATCCATTTTTCTCTAAGTTAAATATCCACCACTCACCTATAAGCTGACCCCTGGTCACAGCTGAGACCTCCAGGTTGTGAGGAGATATTTTATCTTTAAGGAATGACCTTAGTTTTCTGACTGCAATGAACCCAGTGGGTGACCTAAATAGCTGCAACAGATTCTAGTGCTCATGTGGAAAATTCTACCCATCAGTGAAAAAAACCCTGAACCAAAACAAAAACACAAACAGCAAAACCCCACAAGCCAACAAAACCCACTGAAATCCACAAATAAAATGCTATTTGTAACTACATTAAAAAAGCATTTTATTCAATATATCTCATTTTCACTTGGAATGTCACATGACTGTTTTATGTGCTAATTTTACTGAGAACATGGTCTGGTTTGTTTTCATAGATCAGGGACTGGTTTGCAGCAAGTAAGCGGTGTTTTTAGCTTACTGCACTGCACACGGTTTAGTATCTAAACATGACACAGAGTTTAAAATGAAATTCCATGTCTTGCTTCTTAAAGGTTGTGCTCAATCTTTACTGCAACCTGAATCCTCTTCTTGATTTAATGTGTGATACAACACCTGAACCCACAGGCACAATACTTCGCCCTGGTGCCCTGAGAATTGTGAGTCTCAGAAAGCAGGAGGACTCTTATCAAAAGACCTAATAGGGAGTCTAATCCTGAAGATAAGAATAATGTGGAGTGGGGATAACCCCAAGGGAAGAGGTGGTGCAGAATCCATTTAATTGCTTGAATGATGCTGTAAGCTCGTCAATTTATTCAATTTATCTACTTTCCACATCTGGTTTACATAACTAGATAAACATTCAGTTTTGGCATTTTAACGGAATCATACAAAGGGAGGAACTTTAAATAAAAATCCCAAAGACCTCTATAGTGTTACACTGAGGTTTCCAATGTCTTTTCCCTTTTAATTAAAACCAATAAATAAAGAACCATAGTGTGGCATGGATTTATATGCAGCCCAATTGATTTCAGTGGTGTTTGCTTTGAAAAATCAATGGTGTGACACACCACAAAGATAGAGATTAATTTTTTTCCTACTTTAAAACAACAAAATGCATTAATTATGACGAACTGCAAATTGGTTTTTAACATTTGTTTTCTTGGATTATGGCATGTACTACCTAGAAGCCAAATAAAAATACACCTAGAGAAAATAGATCCTATTTCTTACTTTGCAAAAGCAAAATGGTTGTAAAAGACAAGTAGTAGAAGAACAAGCTAAAATCAAAAGTACTGAAGGCATCAAAACAGTAAATAGATAAAGGCATCACTAATGCATTAAGCAAGTAAAATACGAGTTTATATACACCATCATACATATTAAAGAAAAATATTTAAAAATATAAAACCAAAACCAGAGTGAACTTTGAAAAGCTCATTTGTTTATTGTTAGCTATGACAAAAACTCAGGTAATTTATTCATGACAACAAACTACCAAACTTTCCACCTGGACAGTTATCAGAAGATCAAAGATAAGCCTCTGGTGTATTTTCTGCTATAGCGCAGGGGCACAACTATTATAAACTTGGAAACAAATCCTGTACCATAAATATTGAAAGGTATGACAACTGATTTAATCTGAGACCAATATAGTGTACCAGAATGTTTAGCCTCAAAAAAAAAACCCCAAAAACCCACCGAAGTTAATAATGATACAAAACTACAACACCTACTTCACCCTTTCCTTTTTTGGTCTCATTTTAAGCACATAAGGAAGTCCTAAATTATCCTAGGATGTACAAAGATAGGACACGCAGCAGATAATCTTACTTCCAAAAAGTATTTTTTTTTTTTTCAAATCTAAACAAAAAACTTTGCACCAAATTCAGGTACAACTCATATTTCAATGTTTTAATGCCTGAACTCCTTGAATACTTTAAGGGGTTCTCTAAGGGTACCTGTTTCACTCAGAGACTGCCTGCTGAGGCACACCAAAAGGTGGTGTGTTAGTGCTAGGGTGGTATGTTTAGTGATAACCTAATCATTCAGCAGTAATTGAGAGGAACAATCTAACTTCTCTATTCACTATTTTTGATCCAACAAATCAATGTTGAGACCTTTCAAAGGCTATGAAGATTTTTTTTTTAATCTGGAAAATATGATTGCTTACTTCAACTGTGGTTTGGGGAATAATTATTTGATTTTTTTTAAAGACACATTTCTTCAGCTTATTGAGGGAAACAAAACACTGGATTCTTTTATCAAGAAAAGCAAAAGAGATGAAGACAAAAGTGCTATCTACATAAAAATATTTTTCCAGTTTAAAGCAACCAAAATTCTAAATACTTCTAAAAATAATGTTCTATATAAGTCACATGAAAATTGCATGAAGTTGTTATGGCAACTCTATTTTTTAACAAAAGGAAATAGCAGAAGTATGTACTTAGGCAGAACTGATGGAACACAATCCCACTGAGGATCTTAATAAAATATAGAACCATTTATGGAAAATTTTCTTGTAATTATTATATGTTAGTGTTACTAGCACACTCTTTTGGGAAAAGATACGATGTCCCCAGGAAGTACATTGTTATGATCACCTGTTAACATGATCTCTCTTCTTTTCCTAGTTTTTATTATTCATAAAGTGAACTTGCCAAAAGTATTGCACATGGATGGTTGTCATATTTTAATTTCACAATATCAGGAGCCAAAATGGATCAACTCAACTTGTCTGTAATGGTCAATACTTTGCTCAGAAAAAGTATCAGGGTGTCATGGAAATACCTCCTTATTAGCATCAAATTGGTTTTAAAATGACAGATTTCATTCCAGTATCAGTGGTATGATATAAATGATAGCATTATAAATTTGGCATTTCTATACAAAAATGTTTCCACAACTTTAATGAAGATCACAGCCACTGGACACCCATGTTCCTTATTCAGTCTAGCAAAGAAAATGCATACATTCACACTTCAGTGACTGGGGTGGGGGGAATGCTAAATAGAAAGGAAAAACCATGTTGCATACTGCTGAGGATCTCCATCTTAGCACACATAAAAAACCAGCAAAATCCTACCCACATTTTTTTCCTTTCCTTTGTTCTTCATCATGGTTTTCACAAAGTCCGCTTAATCTTCAGGAGAACAAATGTCACCTGTGAGTCACTTTGCTTCGCTACATTAATTATGTTTTGTATAGCTTTTTGCATATTACAGACAAGAAGCAGGTTGTTCTGGTAGTCACATACAATTGTGACAGAAACGCCATGTTACAAGCAACAATAGTGTATAGCAATAACAATAACAAAAAAAAAAAAAAGAAGAAGAAGAAAAAGCAAATGTGGTATTTCCCTCCTTAAATTTAAATGAATAAGCCCCAAAGAAAAGTAATGATGGAGCAAAGAAATACTGTGAGCCAAATCTCTTTTAATGTAGACAAAAAAAAAAAAAAAAAGGAGGAAGAATAAATCAGTTAGAGCCTGCATTCCACTGATATTTCTAAGCTGTACTGAGGACTACTTTGCTCAAGATTGTTCCCAGTAGACAAAGACCCAAGTTAAGGGCAGAGCAAAGACAAACTGGCCAAAGGGAACTCCAGGAGGTACTGTGCCTCACTGCTTCTGTTTTACAGACTCAGGGGCAACCTTTTATTCAAGCTATTCAAAAAGCATTAACTCAGAGTCTCACCACTTCGTTTGAAAAATGTGACATCTTCTTAGAAGTGCAAATTCACAAGAAAAAAAAATCTTCCTTTTGGTGTAAGCTGAACAGTGATTTCATTGAGTAACTGCCAATTTTTCTACTACACATTGTTAAAAGTAACAAAGAAGTATGAGGAGGAAAGGAGAAAAGAAGAGAGTTCATTGAGCTCAGCAAATTGTACAAAGCTGGGTCTAGAGAGTAGGTCATTTAGCCCTTGCAAAAACATTGGATTGCCTCCAAAGCGGAGACTAGAGACTTTCTTCATAGCAGAGTTTCAATACATCCAGGGAGGTTTGCCTTCCCTGGGAAGAAATGGGCATTTGTCTCCCCATTCTGCACTCCTATGAAGACCACTGTTCAGGCTTGTGACTGAGCTGGCACGGGTTATATGAATGGGCTGCGCAGTACCACCACAACTAGAATGGACCCATGAAAGGGATCCACAGAGGCTGTCTGTTCACCAGCACCCTCCCACCCCACCCCCAACTTTAAGAAATGTCAGGTACATAGTGTCTGTTTACTGTTAAACAGAACTATGAGAAAATGAGGAAATTTCAAAGTTTGGTCCCAGAGAAGTGAGAACTCATATGGAAAGGCAAATCCTTTCTGTGTGCATAATGCATGAACTCATTTTTGCCACGCCAAGAAGCACTGCTTTATTATTTGTTGTGGAAATTTTAATTCTATGTCATAGGAGAACAAGCTATACATATCCAAAAAAAAAGTATGTATCTTCAGCTAAGAGTTCCTGGAGGTTCGGAGAATACCTATAAACTGCACACCTAGAATCAGATTTATCTCCCATATTTGTTTGAAAAAAAACAAAGTAGTAGGCATTGGTTTATCTCCAAAGATTATAAATCAAAAAAAAAAAAAAAATTAACAAAGAAACAAAGGGATAAAAAACATCTGATCCAGAAGAACTTATTCAGCAATACAGCAACAGTGACTGTGTCCTTGCTTTGGGCTGTACAAATATACAAAAGCTTGTCAAAATCCTATCCTGTGGAAACATGTAAATTCTGCAGCCTTTGCTGCTGGCATCACTAAATCTGAGTTTTACCCACACTGTGTGGCAGCCAGTAAATTTTCTTTTGTTCAGTAAGAAACAGAAGCCACAGCCCAGTCACTAAGAATAGTGATTTGTATGGACATTATTCAAACATTCATCACCACACAGGGATTCTTTTGGTGATGTATTTTCTCTCTGAGAGCGTTTTGTACTACCTCTGAGAACGTACTGAGAATTTTTACATGGTGACAGTCTGTTTTCATGGCAACACTACATGTGGTTCTCCATGTGCACACACCTACTCACTTATGTACTTGCTTTTACCCTCTCAGGCATACCAACGGGAAAATATACTAACTTCTCAAAGCTGTACAAATGAAAAATCACATAAATATAGATCTATTATTCCTACAATTTTAAGATTGTTATAATGCATTCTATTTGGAAACTTTGCAACATAAATTAAACTAAATTCATAACTTGGTAAGAGATAGAAGGTCATTATGGAAAGACTGTATTGATTAGGATTCATGGATCACATTCTAAGAAACAGCTCGTTTTATTTTAATCAAGTCTAACTTATAATCTTGGCTGCAAAACAACAGAATTAACTGGCAGAATAGGAGCAATTTATGATATTTTAGGGGAGCATCATGCTCTGATTTGAAAATGCACAGAGGTTCAGTAGACTCAATTTTACATTTCATTAAGGTGACTTCCAGATTGGACTTTTAAATTTGATAATCATCTAAAAAATGACTCTCTATTTTGTGGTAAAGTTCTTAATTTCAGTAATCTACTCTGAAGCCGAAAGCCACTCACACTGATATAGCAAAAAATTGTTTAATCAAAGGTTACATATGATGATAAATTGGAATGGCATTTGTTCTTCTGCCCTTTCAATGCAAGAAAAGTAAGTGACCTTCTAATCAACCTGTCCAAAGACTTGTTCCAGACCTCTCTGTATTATACAGGATATTACAGTTAAACAAAAATTACAATAACACAGAAAGTAGAAAACAGCCATGAACAAAAATCCAAGATTTTAAGACTAAAAGGGTATGGCAAACAACCATAAAACATAGTCATTATCTTACTGACAGTAAAGTAATAAATTGTAGTCGTTACCCTACTGGGAGCTAATTAATGAAACAGTTTGGTACCTATGATGAGACATGCAGATTTGGAAGCATTAGGTCTTTCTGTCCAACACAGAGATATACTTGACAATGTGGAAAGGGCAGCGTGAAAAGGAAACCAGTTCTGGGCACAATGGGAAGAAACGCATCTATCCTGCTGCTTCTATCCTGGTGTCAGAATAACTGGGTGTGGCTGAGGCCACTCCAAAGGGGTGGAGGATCCCCTAGGAAGCACCAAAGTGAGGATGCAGAAGGGTTGCTCAAAGGCTGAGGGGAGCAACAAGCAGGGAGGAATGCCACGTGCTTTTGAGATTAAAGCCATTTTCTACATCCCTGTGTACCTCATGGATGATGGAGTAATTTTCTTGCACAGATGACACTGTTATAAATCTGTAGAAATACCATTGGCCTGACACAGACCGTACAGGGGTGAGGAATCAGAATAACCAGTAAAGACAGTAAGTAGTATTTAGATCCAAGGTTTGAAACACACACTGCCAGTGTGTGCAGCATGAGCAGTGTACACAGGGCCTTTATAGGTGCATAGTATGTGGTACCCTTAACTCTGAAAGGAAAATCAGGGAAGGTGAGACTGAAGTGAAATAAAAACATCCAGAATCAAGGAAATATCTCAACAGCTCTCTCTACTATTCTCTTTCATCAAAGACATGTCTGTAGAAGAGCATCAGAGTGTACTCACCATGCTTTTTAACTCACATTACTCTTCATCTACAACAACCTGGTAAAACTTCCAAGGAAAGAATAGAGAATGGACCCAAGCACTACAGTCTTAAAGGAATGGGGTAAGTTAAGGCATCTCTCCTAGTAGTAATATGAAAATCTGCTGTTGCAATACCTTGATGTACTAGGAATTTAATTTTTTAAGTGCCCTGCATCTTTAAGTGACCACAACTACAACTCACTTGCCTTAAAGGTTTCCTGAGAACTGTCTCAGTTTGTGAACCTCTATGAATTTCTTCATTACTGCCAAATATTAATTGAAACAATTAACTGTGAAGAACACGTGGGTGCAAAAATATTAGTACCACATAATTCTTCCTACTTAAGAGGTCCTTACTGGATTATTGCAGAAACGCTCTGGAGTTCTAATTACCTATGGAAGTCCCTCAAGGTTACTGCAGAACATGGTAATTAGACAGTTGTAATATAAGGTGTACTCAGGGGATTGAGGATTTGTGCTAAGAAGCATGGTGCTTTCATGGCTATTTACTGTGCAGACTAGCAGAATTTAATGGAATTTGGTGGAAATCTCCAATGACAAATGTAGTTAAAAGGTGGGAGAAATATCTTAATAGGGATTCAGCAGCTGGTGAGGGGAGACTAGCTACTACACCATGATCTTTATAGGAATAAAAACTACTCAAGTGCTAAGATTTTTATAGAATTTTTTAAAACCCTGATCAAATATTAAATGTAAAATACTTTCAGTTTTGAACACAAAATGCTGCATACAAACAAGAAGCCATTTGACCATTGCTCTGTCAGTGGTAAAAAAAAAAAACAACAGGTCACTTTCTGTGGTTGATGGTACACAATAAAAAGATGTGGCTGATGTTGTGTGCAGAACCCTTTGATTTCCTAGCTCAAAGGACAAGGTCCCCAGTGACAGAGTGGCATTAAAGGAAAAGCTCAGGACAAGATTCAAGCTTGGCACTGCACCAAGACACTTGAACTATTCTGCTGTGACATCCCATTCGGTAGAAGCAATTCAGTATTAGTAATTTTTAACTACATCTGAATGTATGAATAAACTAGAGGCAGAATTTTATTTACAAAAGTACAGAGGAGATTGTTATTTAATTACACTAAGATAAAGGGTAGATTTGGAATACCTGAAATTGAATTAAGTAGCAGAACTGCAAATTGAGACTGAGAAACGGGAGAGAAAAATGTGTTCTGAAGTGTTTCTGTTCCATACGGCCCAGGCATTATAAAGATGACTTTGCAGTTCTGCAGCCATTCACACACACCACTGCTGTGGGAGAAGGGGAGTGAGAAAACTTGACACAAAGCTTCAGCCTTTTTCCATCTTTACAGCTCTGTGAAGTGGATCTACAACTGTACCGATGGAAATTACTGGACAAAGTGGGAAGTAGTGGAGAATCCATCTCTAAACATCTTAACATTTTACATGACAGTTATTATAACTCATTTGCTTATGATAGCTAACATTCAATCAAAAAACCCAGTCTTCCACAATGCTATAGGAACAATCTTCCACAAGACTGTCTGTATAAAGGTGAAATTCATCTTTCTTAGCTAAGCATACACCAAGGTTAGATCACCTTCATTATAAGAATGATAATATTGCCATTTAATCTTCTTTATCCTCTCCTGTCAGTGAAATACACCTCTCAGCTTTGTAAGTCAGGTTGAATAATAGAAAGTTTACATAATTCTGAAATACATACAATATTTAATTTTTTAATTTAAGCCCTCCCACATTCCTAACTGTCTAGGTAGAAGTATTTAAAAAGCATATACTCTATAGCTATTATTAAGCAAATAACCGCAGAGATACACAAACCTCATAAGCTTCTTTTATCACACATAAATATTCATATAAAAGCAAAAACATAAAAGAACAGTCCAGATAAAACTTTCCCTAATATTTTTCAGCTCCTTTTTTAATCACAGCAAGTACTTTTCGTTACTCTGATTCTGAGTACGTGACCTTTTAACATATCATCTTGCCTGCCTCTACATCTTTTGATTTGTGACAACAAAATAACAGTTGCTACTTGCATTTGTTCATGATGGTGACTCATCTCTGTGGAAGTTAAATCCTGGCTCCTATGATCCTGGCCCAATTAAAGCAAGTTTATTTTGCCATTTTTAACTCAACGTTAATTAAGAGCTTGTTACCTTCTGCAGGTTTTTCTAATGGGACTGCTGTGGATCTGCCAAGATATGAAAATCCATGTATGTCTATTTTTCCAGGGATTGAGAAGAGATTATTCTCCCAGATAGAATTAAAAAAAAAAAAAAAAAAAGGAGANAAAGAGAGAGAGCGAGAGAGATATATTCATCCTCAATGACTGTTTCCTTTCAGAAAAGCAAAGGTCTTTCCCAACATTAAAGTGAGGATTTAAAAGCAAAGACAGAAGGTTGCTGGGTTGACATTTCTTACCAAAGGATTTGTCCTGAAAAGCTGGTTTCTTTTCATTTGATATAAAAAGAATGGCCAAAGGACCAAAGGAACAAGAAGCCAGAAGGAACGATGAAACTGCCTGAAAGCAGGAACCAGGCTGAAAGCACGTGTCTCCTCTAACACATGAAGCCACAACAGAAGGATGGGACAGTTAGAAGTTTAATGTCAATAACCAACCTTCCTTGGCCCAGTTAGCAATCTCAATAAAGTAGGGTTTTTCTCCTCTCCAGGGAATAAATATCTCACTTTAAGAAGGTTAGAAAATATTAACATATTCAGTGAAAGTCACTCCTTTAATCCACTCAATAAGTGCATGTAAAAGTTTCACAGTCTTTTATGGTATCCATCTCTTAATGGAAGAGACAGCACAGTGTATCTCACAGCTTTCCAGTGGATGCTGGGAAGATTTGTTTATTGACTTACTGCAGTATGTGAAGTGTAAACTGATTTTCTCATTATTTAGATGTATCCAAAGCTTTCACATTCTGGATACTGACAAGATGTAATGGGCTAGCATTCTTGCTAAGTAACACATTTACACCTTGGGGAAATATCTTTTCATGGTATATACTGGAAGTGCTAATTGACTTTTATTTCCTAATAACTGTTGAAACTAATAAGTTTGGAAAAGCTGGTGATTTCAAAGAACTGTAAATTAGACCTTAAGACATCTTTCAGACTGTCAAGCCTATACATGAAAATCTTAAAAAAGTAATTTTTAAGCTTTTGTCCTCTGAAATGAATTAATGAAGTCATCAATAAGTCAATCATAACTGTCTTAATGCAGCATGTTGAGAATCTAGTAACATCATACATGTAATTACTACTACTTTAAGTCATCAGGAAAGTAATGCAATTGCCTTTTCCTGCATCATCAGAATGGCAGTATGGAAAAAAATCTGAGCTGCAGCTAAGATATTTAGGACGTTTAACATTATGCCTCAGGAATTGGACTTCTTTTAAATGATCTTACAGTCTCTTCCATCACCTTCCCATACCACACATGCATGCAGTTTTTTAACACATTGACTAATTATGCAGAGATGTTCAAATTAAAATTATCAAAAGTCCTGGAAAAATAAGCAGATGGACAGAGGAAAGGTACCTGGTAAGTATCTAAGGGAAAGATGGATATAAGAATTCACAATTCTGTCTTAAAGACAGCAGAGATACATTAGACACAAAGATAAATAACCTTAAAATGATTCTTTTTTTCAGTGAGTGCTTGTGTGTTTCCAAGATCTCACACTCAATTGACCAGGTGCCACAAATCCCTGGAGAACCACTCAATGTGTTCCTGCAATTGAGAGACATCAGTGCAATGCCAAGCCTGACTAACGCAGCATCAAGACAGATCCTTTCTTCAAAAGTTCACAGAATCACAGACTATGCTGAGTTGGAAGGGACCCACAAGGGTCATCAAGTCTGACTCCTTGCCCTGCGAGCATTGTCCTAATGCTTCTTGAACCCTGTGAGGCTGGTGCTGTGACCACTTCCCTGGGGAGCCTGTTCCAGTTCCCAACCACCCTCTGGGGGAAGAACCTTTTCCTAATATCCAACCTAAGCCTGTCCTGACACAGGTTCAGGTCATTCCCTCAGGTCCTGCCACTGGTCACCACAAAGAAGAGATCAGCCTCTCCTCTTCTCCTCATGAGGAAGTTTTAGAGTGCAATGAGGGCTCTCCTCAGTTGTATCTCCTCCAGGCTGAACAGGCCAAGTGCCCTCAGCCATTCCTCATACGGCTTCCCCTCAAGGCCCTTCACCATTCTTGTGGCCCTCCTGTGGACACTCTCTAATAGTTTAAAGCCTTTTTTACGCTGTGGCACCCAAAACTGCCCCCAGCACTCGAGGTGAGGCTGTCCCAGTGCAGAGCAGAGCAAGACAATCCCCTCCCTTGCCCGGCTGGAAATGCTGTGCCTGATGCCCCTGTGCTTGGCCCTCCTGGCTGCCTGGGAACTGCTGGCTCATGTTCAACTTGCCATTGACCAGGATCCCCAGGTCCCTTTCTGCAGCACTGCTTCCCAGCATCTCATTCCCCAGCCTGTCCATACATCCAGAGTTGTTCCGTCCCAGGTGCAGAATCCAGCACTTTCCCTCTTTGAACTTCATACAGTTGGTGATTGCCCAGCCCTCTGATTTGTTGAGGTCTCTCTGCAGGGCCTCCCTGCCCTTGAGGGAGTCAACAGCTCCTCCCAGTTTTGTATCCTCTGTGAACTTGCTCTGTGTCCCTTCAAGTCCTGTCTCCAAGTCATTTGTGAAGATGTTGAAGAGCAGAGGGCCGAGATGGAGCCCTGCAGAACCCCACTGGTGAAACGTCCCCAGTCTGATGTCACCCCATTCACTGCACCCCTTTGTGCCCGACCCAGGGGCCAGTTGCTCGCCCATCCTATGACGTGTTTATCCAGCTGTGTACTGGACATTTTGTCTAGAAGGATCCTGTGAGAGACAGTATCAAAAGCTTTACTGAAATCCAGAAAGATTACATCAACTGGCTACCCTTTATCAGGTAGGTGGGGTACCTCATCAGAAAAGGAAATGAAGTTTCATAAGCAGGACTTTCCTGTTCTGGCCTCAGAGGTGATAAAAGTTTTTTTAAAAAAAGGCATCAGAAAGAGAATAATGAAATTTCAGAATGGGAGTTAAAAGAATAGAGAGAAAACAAAGAGAAGGTTAAGACTCCCTTATTGCAACCCCTTTTTTCCCTTACAAAGAAAACCCAACCCAAACCCTGAAATGTACAGATGACAGTATCTGTGCCAAGAAATAGCGTAAGGGACTTTACTATCCCACAAGGCCACTGAAAATGGTGACATCAGGAAATATGATTGGGACCCATGCACTTATGGAAAGGGACAGTTTGACCATATTACACTGGGCTGCATTTCACTCACTCCACAGGTTCTGACTTATTGAAAGGACATTAGCACTGACAAAGCTGACTGCTGACTGTTTCCGTATTCAGAGTTTATAATTAGAGTGGAGGTGGTAGATGATAAAAGCAGGGAAGAGGCATAACAAGACCAAAGAATGGAGTAAAGCTGGCCAATGGAGTTAAAAAAGGGGATGGAAAGCAAATTAGACATTTCATGCTGCCAAAGCAATAAAACTGAGAGTCTGGAAAAGAAGAGAGAAAAGAAAATTGGTGAAGTTCAATCAGGAATGGTGATGAAATGGCCCAGTTAGAATAAAATGAGGCACAGAGCACAGATAAAGAGAGTTACATGGGAGGAAATTAAAGAGTGGAAAGAGTGTCCCTGCACTGAGGACATCAGGAGATCTCAGGTGACTAAAGGTGAGCAGTAAAAACACAAAGGAGTGGGAGAGATGAAATTAGGGGGGCAGTTAGATGTTAAAACTGAAGAATTGAGAGAACACCTGCCATTTAAATATTTCAGTAAACTCAAAAGGCAATACTGGAACAGAGCAAGCTGAATTGGCAAGATCTGAATGCGCACAGAAAGAATGCCAAGTAGAGAGACCAAGGGAGTCCAGGATATGTGTACATTGGCACGATGGCATGACTTGTAGGATGAGCTACTCAGTGCTAGATATACCAGCGCATACTCCTTTGAGTTTTCCACTAACTAACTCTGATCATAAAGATTATTAAAAAAGCCGAGTAAGGTACAGTTCATGTAAGTGCACCATAGTCCTGTAGAGTGATCAGGCACAACAAAAATTCCATTAAAAAAAAAAAAAAAAAAAAAAAAGGCAAGCAATAAAGTAACAGAATTAAGTCCATTTTCAGTTTATGCCCTGAAGTCTATAGGTCTGATATCATGCCTAATGTGTAAATGCAAGTTTTAAAGTAATTTAAATGATTTCAGAAGAAACCTGATACATTTGACTAATATTTCATTAATGGTCTATGCTGTTGGCCTGAAACACAGGGGCATATAGAACCAAAATACTCCAGAATCACTATTAACAGCATTTTTTGAAATCAGTATGTCTTTCCCAATGGACCGCTCTATCAGGACTACATATCTCATTGATGCTTCCATCTACCACTAATGTTCTTTATCCCAGCTAGACCCCTAATCAGAGGTGTCCTACTTCACAACAAAGCCAGACAGCCAAATTTCTAACAGGTTTTTTTTTGCATATGAAACGATGTTTTAAAGTTGTAGTAAGTTTTGTAAGCCTTAATTCCACTCTGGGCACTGTAGCACCATATACAACAGGATCTGTTATATCTGTATGCTACTTTCCCCTAGAACTGACATCCAAGGCAACAAAAGTCCTTTCCCAGCCACCAAGGATTTTGTAAGCATTATCAGTAATGTAGTTGGTTGCATTATTTGCAGAGAATATTCACCCATTTACAGTGAAGAAATAGACAGATGCCATGCTGACCGCTTCAGAGAGCAGGAAAGGACTATTAGAAATGGGTGTTCTAATAGAGCTACTGTGTCCCATTTCACTTCCAATAACTGTGATCTCTTTGTGTCCTTCAGCAGGGTTTCCAAGATGCTAACCACTCAGAGCTTAATAGGCATATAGATTCTCACTAGCCAGCAAAATTAGATGACAGAATAATTTTCTACCAACTTTTTCTTGTGCTTATATTTATCTCAAATGTAATTCCCACAATATCTAATGGTATTGCAGTTTTGCTTCTGTTTTTCACAGATGTTTAGTGACTCATCCAGTCATCTTTAAGTCTTGCAACCCTACGCATTGTTTGATTCATCTCCCTTCGCATATTTTAGTATTGTTCTCACTGAATCTCTGTCTTTTAAAATGCTGTCAACAGTCTTATAAAGGGCATCTTTTCTTTTTTCCCCTTAAGATTTCCTTTAACTGCCTTTTTAATTTCTTGTGGAGATTCAAGCTTACAGTAGTAAGGACCAATAAACCTCCCCTTGAGTTAGACCGGCAAACAAATCCTTACTTTATGTAAACTGCATAGCTTCTAAGTAAAGCAGACACATGTGTGAAGAAGCGATGAGCCTAAGCGTCAAATATAATTTATTCCTTAAATGTAGTTTCAGGACATGGAAGAAGAGATAAGATAAAAAGAAGGAAGAAAAGTGAATGGCCAAGTAGTCCAGAAGAAAAGGTGAATTAATAGTGTGTGCAAAAAGTTGGCAACTATGGGGTAAAACTACGGGGGTGGCTTGAGAGAACAGCCATTCTACAAAGGGAAGAGGCATCACAGCAAAACAACAGCTGTCTGAAAGTCCCCTTCATTTTCCCAGAGAACACACATTGGCTTGACATCTCTCCAGTCTTAACCCTGAAGGCCAAAAGGTGGAGAGAAGGAAAGTATCGGCTACACTGCAACTTTCCCCAGAGTGAGGCACTCATGCTGAATCACACCGTTGTGACCCTCTGAAGAATATGGAAGGAGACACTGCCGATTCCATGCCTTCTTCCTGCAGCCAATAATCCCTTTTGCACTTCTGTAGCTGTTCCTACTGGTTGGAGTCCACTTCCATCATTCCTTTATGTTTGCTTATTATCTTAATATTTATTTTCACCTTCATTCCTCTTCCTATACCTACATGAGTTTTACATTACATTGTACCACAGTATGGTAAAAAAATGTTTTGTGTTTTGGGTTTTGTTTGTTTGTTTTTCTGCTTGTTTTTTAAATAAAATGTGTGATGAGGTAACAAAACAAAAAACAGGGGGAAAAAAAAGAACAGAATATTCCAAAGAAGAGGAAAGAATGTAAGAATAAAACAAAGTTCTGAAAAATAGAGGCAGAAACTCTTACCACAAGTGACCACTTGCAAAGTATGCATGTTTAACATGATAATGTTAAATGTTAGTAGTTTCTTTACAATGAGTGGTCCAGCTTGTCTAACATAACATAAAGAATCATATCCAAATGACTTCCTTTGAAGTTGTGAAGAAAAACTTTACAGGAAAATACAACTTCATTAAATGAAATGGTAAAAACACTATGACAATTTCTGAGATTTCTTGATTTTTAACCCAAAGCTATACTTTTCTAAATATAATTATGTGCACATGTGAGTATGTACACATAGGTATTCTGTTTGAATATATATGCATACTAGTCCCTCACATATACAAATATTTATGTTTATATAAAATGCATAACATGAGTTTGTAATGGATAAAATAAACAGTGGCAACACCATGAGGGAGCTATGCAAGGCATCTCAACTGAGCAATATTAAGCCATAAAATGGCATCATTCATCCTATATTCTATATATATTTTACAAATATATTCCTATAAAAATGTTAAAAAGAGTTTTACAAATTTTATTAGCATTATTTTTCATATCCATCTGCCTGTAGAAACAGGCTCCCTTAGTACCAAGATTCCAACTGTAGAGGGCCCTGAGGGAGAGGAATAGTATAATATTTTTTTAAAACCTCTCAAATTATGCAAAGTAGATTTCCAACATATAAAAAGTGCCATAAGCTGTGAGCTAAAAGCATGTGCCAATGGAAATCAAGGATTATTCCCTTAGAGCATAAAGTTTCCATTTTCATACCTTAGATTTGCAAAATATCTCTAATCGGCACCAGCTCTGAACTGTGCCAAGACCTGCTCTTCAACAAATCTAACTTCTAGCACGGCTTGTGCACACTCTGAAAAGACAAAACCATGCAAAATAATTTAAAAAATGTTTCCTTTGCAACTTGTACTAAAAACTGTGCAACTTGATGTTCTTTAGAGGTCTGGGGTTGTAAACGCACTCCACTTAAGCCCGGTTGGGAAAAAAGCAGGGGAGTTGATTAAAGTGGCTATAAATGCACACAACTTGTAAATGATCACATGAATACCTAATACTTTACACAGTGTGACACACGAATACAGTAAGTGACCTTTTCAGGAGTCAGACTGGCTGAGCAGACACACGAGGGAAACTGCACACAGTGGTCTTTGGTAGCTGCCACACAAGAAGCTTATTGCACAGCCTGACTTTAAATTTGCCCTCCTACATATAGGCAGTCAACACCTACTAGAAATAACATAAACAAAAGCCAGAGTTTTATTTTATACACAGGGAAATGGAAAGAAGTGTTTTGGAAATAAATTTTGCAACTCTGGCTTTGAAAAAATGAGTTAAGACTGTTAGAGAAGGGCAGTTTCTGAGTGATGATTGTCTCAAAATGCCTGTAAAATCTCATTTCTACATGGGCAAGAAAAAAAACATTCTAAGCCTAATACACAAAGTTACATTTCTCTATCCACTTAGAAGAATAGAGGACTTCTAAAATAAGGGGAAAGCTTCATGACAAAATTAAGAACATACAACATGCTTTTAAGAGAATTGTCTTTCAGTAATACTTGTTTAAACATGAATAGCTACGGTAATAATTTACCCTTAAAAACAATCAATTTGATTGTAAAAATATTTTACTTCTAGCTGTGATGATTTTATTATTATATATAGATATTCACTATCAATAGGGTGACTAGATTTGAACTACAATGTAAAGCCATTCACTAGCAGATTGAAAAATTCAAAAAAGTTCACTGATTTATATTGAAGAAAAGGTCAGAGAAAGATTTAGTCAATATAGTCAAATATACTGATAAAGCTAAATAATGTATATAACTTAATGAAAAAAATTTAAAAAGTTAATGCAAAGCTAAATAAAGATGTACTTGTGCATTTCAATTGCATTATCTTCCCAATATAAAATTTTTATCACAAAGAAGTTAAGATTACAAAGTGAAAGCAAAATACAGATATGTACATATATCTGCACACACGTCAAACTTGACATAGACAACGATCAGAAATGTAAATCTAGAGCAATTTTAGTTACTTTTATAAGTACTCAAAGCAAGTTAAGTCAGGACTACTCTTTGCAGGTACAAATCATTGCATTATGTTTTGCTTAGATTTGCCCAAATTTCTGTGTGTAAGTCTATGTCTACATGCTGCCAGATCAGCAGTTTGTAAGTGGGAGGCTGAAGCAAGCCAAGATTTCAGTGTTAGCTCTTCCACATTTTTCTGGTGCATTAGCAACCATTTTCTGGCTGCAAACAATACCATACTGTATGTGTCACACTGTTAGTACTGTGCCTTAATTTCAGATGGAAAACTGCCTCTCAAAATAGAGCACAGAGCATTTAAAAAAGAACGTCATCATACAGGAACTGTGAGAAACTAGAAAAGACAGAGGACCATATTTTCAGGTTCCTTGGATATATCACAACATACGGTCTAGAGAACATTTTATGTTTAAAACCTCTCCAAAATACTGAATTGTCATTCATAAGAACACTCTTCTGTGCTTTTGAATTCTGAGTACTAGAATTTAATCTCATTTTGTCTTTATTGTTGGCATCAATCCACATTTTCCAGTAGTTCCTAAGATAAGAAATTTATCTCAGAAGTACCCTTTGTTTTCTGGTCTCTGTTGAAAGGGCCAGGAAGCTTTCTACATACAAACCCAACTTTTTGAATTTGGGAAAGTCATGTTACTGGGATGAATTCACTGTACAGAATGTCAAGGTTGTGATTAAAACCAAACAGTTTTCCACATCCCAGATACTTTTCAATTTCAAGATTCAAATGACTACCTTTTTAAACCCTGGGGAAGAAGGATTTTGAGCTATGAGTATTTTAGATTAGATTATATTCTCAAATACCAAGATCTATCTCAAACTCACATTAGTTTCACTGGCAGCCATCCATCAAAGCCCTGCCGTTTTAAATTATGTAACTCAGGTAGGATAATAAGTTAAAATTTAGAACACTGTTCTAAAAAGACTCTAAAGATTTCTAGTACAAACAAGCTCTCTCAGTTGCAATCTAATATTGCCTTCAAATATTTAACCTATGACATAATATGGATTACATGGTATTTTTAATTGCCATAGTTAAAGCAGTAATCATCTTTGAGAAAAATCTTGGTCCTGATTTCTGGAATACCAAAACTGTAATTATAAATCTCCTTATATTCCATGTAATATCACTTCAATTATCCTACTTTCCTCTCAATCTGTACAAACCGATTATCAACTGCTTTTGGCTGCTTTGTGAGAGTTACAGGAAGTGACCTTAACATGCCCATGGCAGCCACATGAGAATCATGCTAAAGTTAGGAAACTCTCCCAATACAACAGCAGCAGATGCTATCCTGAATTTCTTTGTCATTGTCTGTTGAATGACATCACTCATACAACTTGTATGGCATCTAGAGAACAAACCCAGCATAGAGGTACCCCATTCTAAAGGAATACTTTTCCCTTACCAAATTTTAGTTAATGTCCAGGCTCCAGTATGGCTAAAATGAAAGCATGGTTTAAACCGTCTTACATCTGCTCTAAGGCTGGACCTTGCTATCTGCACTAAATCCCAATGTTGTGCTGCTTCAGTCTGTAATTAAAGAGTGTGACATCAATCCCCTGTGTTATATATTTTCTAGTTCTACAAATGCTGTAAATGGCTACTACTTTGTAAACAATATTAGAATAATACAATGAACTGGAGGTTGTTTTCTTCAAAGGGTTTTATATGACAAACCTATTATAGAATGCTGCTTAACTGGGACCTAGAATAAAAGCAGTCTAACAAAAAAGGGAAAGCACTTTCATGAGCTTCATCCAGTACATGAAATTCACTATTACGCTTTCTGTGCATTTGGATAGACATACAATGCATGAGGGGTTGAAATTACTTTTGAATACAATGTGTTTTGAAATAAAGTGTTTTTCAGGTTAGGATGTATTTCCATATATGCTGCCAAAATGCAATGAAAATTTGTTTACTTAGAAATAATAAACCAGTTCACGGAATCAGTCCATCTTGATGACACTGATACTATCTAGCAATGAGGTTGATGTATGAAAATTTCTTTATCCAGAAAAGTATGCAGGTCCATGCATAAACATAAGCATTCGAGTACGAACCAACCAGGTTAAGCATGTGCTAATTATGAATGTTCCTGTGCAGAAGAGCAATATTCTTTTCACTGGTGAAGGACCTAATATAACCAGCAGAAACGCCAGAATTTTCTGAAAGGAGGGAAACAAAGGAGTGAGCCACACGTTAGCTGCAATAAGAGCAATAAGTAAAAGATGTGGGAGTTTGAGGTTACCCTGGGATGAAATACAAAAATGGGTACAGAATGATGTAAGAATTCTCTGTTAGAATTCCTTCCTCGTATTTACAGTGAAAGACATCCAGCTCAGGAGAATAGCTTTGGCCCTTTAGAGGACGTGTTCGATTATAAGTATAATGTAACTGGCTTGTCCTGAGCTTTTGATATTTCTGTGATGGGACATGGGTTTCATGTAACACCCCCACAAATCCTGACAAAGTCAGGAGGAGATACAGAGGCTATGACCAGTCTTCCAAATCAATAAACTAAGTTTTTTTAAGTGAAAAATATTTTACATTTGTTTTGATAATGAAAATATTCTAAATGCTGATAGTATTTTGCATTTGTAGCAGTACACCATAATTTATTTTGTAAGAAAATGCAGTGTCAAGAAACTGATTCTTCAGATAATTCCTCTTGACTATATTTTTCATTATGAAAATTCTACTTATCATTACATAGGGTAAATATATGATTTTTAAATATTTCTGCCTTGGTGTATTTTCTACCAAAACCAATTTCTAAAATTTTAGAAAAATAAAAGCTAATTTCTCAAGTGGACTTCCATAGCACTTAAAAACGCACAGCATATACAGAGTCACACCAAGTAAATGCAGGACAGTTAACGATAGTCTATGGAAATTAGTCTATAAATTCTTGATTAAGGAAAAACCCAGAGTAAAAAAGCAAAATTGAGAGTGGGAAGAATGTATTCTAGTAGAATAAATAACCCCCTGTGGACTGGCATACACTGTACAAAATTACTTATTTTAATTCTGACATATATTAGACATTCAGTTCTCTTGCTAGTAACTAGTTATGGCCAAAGTATGCAATTCATTATTCATACCATCATAAGAGAAAACCATCACGTCCAGTGAGAAGATGCTATGGAGTTTCAGACCTGAAATGTGCTCTAGCTTTTAATAACTGCTGACTAGATATAGCTTGATTCATTAGTGGCCTCAAAACTCCCTATTCAGACAGTGTGCCATATAGAAATATGGCTGCTTGCACTTTACTGCTCATCTTCTTATTCAGAATACTAAGAAGATGCCTATGTTAAAGCAGAGTAAAGTTTGAAGACTTTATAGAAATACTAGAGCACTGGATAGAAAAGTGAAACATCCCCACTGCTTTAATAACATTTTTGCATTTTCTTGGCTTGGTGTTTTGAGATGTGAGGTGCTGGGTTTTTTTAAATACATTCTTAAGCATATCAGATCTGCACAGAAAGTCAAAAAATTCACACTACATATACCCCAGAGGCTAGAATTACTTCCTTCCTGAATAAATAATTAGGCAGATTTACAAAATGCACACTATTTTCCCAAGTGAATGGAACGGCTCCAAGCGATTAAATACATAATTAGGTTGTTTTTCTAAAATGCTTATTATTTACCTGAGAGTCTCATCGCAGACTCCTGGTAAATACTGTCTCCCTGCTAGCAGTTATTACCAAAAACGCCTCCATAATTTCCAGCCTTCCTCCAGCAGTGATATCAACAGAGCATATTACTTGGGGCCATGGATCATGAAAAGCAAAATCTGGCTGTGCCAGTCAGCCCATTTAACTGACAAGCTGAGTTTCCTCTGTACCTGGTATTGCACTCTTTCATTTTCCAAACACAGTAGAAGGCAAACAAAAGGACTTTTTAGTACTTTAGTTCATGTTTTATCTGGCCAGAAATTCTGTGAAGGCTGTGCCTATGCGTGCTTCTGTGCATGCATGGCTACAGAAGAAAAGAGAGAAAAAAAGCCCCAAGTTCCTATTAACTGTTTTTTACCTGGTAAGGATAATGAAGGAAACATGTTTGTCAAGAAACAAATAATCAAGGCTTTGAGCCCCACGCTTCATTTGACACAAGGTTCTCTTTCCCAAGCAGCTGTCTTGGGCCAGGTTATCAGAGCATACCAGCCTTCACTTGTAACTATTCCCATTGCCTCTCTCTAGGGGACACACGGCCACAGTGCCAGGCATTCAACATGTGAATGTGAATATTCCTGCTCACCGGGTGGGAAAGAAGAAGGTCAGGCAATAAGACCTACCTGGTTCTCCTGTGCAGCCAAGGGACAATACCAAATTCCCTTTTTCTAGTGATCACAGACAAAAATCTGACCCTCAGAAGCGGTCCTTTTTCATTACTTCACCTCCAGAGTCAGTTTTCCTTAGGCTTTCATCTGCCGAGAGGCCTCACTGCTTTGTGGTCCTTACAGAAGAGATCAAGAGTGACTGGAATCTCAATTATAATAAAAGAGGGTAGGAGACTGAAAGGCATGACAAGGTGAGGGAGAGAAAAGGAAGACAAAAGGAGAAATGAAGAGCAAGAGAAAAAGGCGGAAAAGAATCAGAGGGTGTGCCAGCAATATTTAGGGTAGGGATCAGCAAATATGGCAACAGAGATGGGCAGACAACAAAGGGAATGGCAGTGAAGGACAGAATAGAAAATATTTTAAAAATATTTTAAAAAAAGAAAAGAAATAATGTAGAATCAAGACAGGCATATTCTTGAGGAAAAAGAAAAGGAACAAATAGAGAAAGAAATCAGAACAACTAAGCAGGAGAATTTTAATGGGCGTACCTTTGTCACTTTATTTCCCAGTTGTGTCATTTGTCTAGTTTTTAACACCTTCAGCTAAGCTATTTATATTTTACAGACAGCTTTACACATATGTTTTACATTTATATGTGTTATAAAGATATATATGAATGCACAGTCACAACCAAATATCTTAAATGGCGGTGAGAATTTCTTCAGATTTCCAGTTTGGTTATTAATACAGTAAAACTCTGTTGTGAATATTCTGGTTATTTCCGTAAAAGTCTAACAGTAAAAGCATTCTTGAAGCACTGCTGTCTCATGCAGTGTTAGCCGCCAAGCTGGAGGTGGAGTAGCTGAGGTGTGCACCAAGTGGCAAGAACTGCACACTTTGCCAGGTCATTGCTTTTATAGCGATACCTCATTTTTTACGAGGTTTAAAAAGAGACATCTAGGGCAAAGGGGAACAGAGAAGAAAAGAAAACAGGTACTGACTGACAGGCAGATAGTGTACTTGCAGTCACCCACTAGCATGCTGATAGATGGTCTCAGTTTCAACTATAACTGTTTCCTAAAATTCTGATATCTGTTAAAAAGAAATAGGTTATAGAATGCATCTTAGTGCTTCAGTCTAGGCCTGATCAAGGCACCTAAGGCTTAACATTCCACATATTATGTAATGTTATGAATGTTGTTGTACTACAACTTATTATTTACTGTTGAAGTTTTTCCATTAGCACTTGCAGTGAGCAAGGTACACGAAGGTATTGACAGAAGAAGAGTGAATATTCGAACTTAAATTGTTAGTGAAGGACATGACTAACAAGGATCTGTCAAGTTTCACTTCCACAGGTGTTTCAGAAATGGGAAAGTCTTGTAAGAACTTCATTCACCCTTTTAAAAACAATGCATAAGCAAAATATATGTTTCACTTCACTTTCAACTAACTCTATCTCATGTGCCTTTATTCCTACCTTGGCTATGACTCAGACTGAATTGTGTACTATGAAAGTTCCTTCTTAGAAGATGTCCCTGATTCTGTCCAGAGGTGCTTGACAGAATCACCATACTCGGCAAACTCCAATCTTAGTTTCCTTACAGATATCTAAGTGTTTATGTTAAAAAAAATATTGCAGTAAATATAGGGATACTAAATTTTTCCAGCAAATTTTATTTGTGGGAGCCAGTGAATATTCCAATCAGGGAACAAGAGAGTCCCCTAAAGGGACAGACCCTGAGAGATCTCCCCAGGTTAGGGGGAACCCTCCCAGGATGCTTTCTTCTACCATGCCAGCGAACCCCAGTTCTGTTTCCCTGACCGGCCAGTTGATTTCCCTGCCCCTTTTTCCCCTGTATGCCAAGGTCCCACCCATGCACCGCCCCTGCTCCCTGAGACCATCAGTCCATGTGCTCTCTCCGCCCCCCTCATCCCCATATAAAATCCAAGGCCCATGCCATGTGCTTGCTGTCTGCGTTTGGGACCATGTGAGTAAAGATCCTCTGAGGTCCCCATGCAGGGGAGCCTTCTTGCCTCCTTTATCGCCGCTGTGTTGTGGAGCCGACAGCTGCCGGAGCACCGTGGGACAGCCCAGAAGGGGCCATGGAAAGTGGGACGGCTGCTCTCCCCAAGAAAGCCTCGCAGAGCTCTCCAGGAAGGTCTGCGGCTGCCAGACCATTGCCAGAAACTACAAACCGCAACACCTATTGTCCTATTAGTTTCACTGAAAAAATGAGGCTACATTGGTTTTAAAACTGGAAAATGAAACATAAACATTTCTAAGTAGCCCAAATTTATCAGGCATCAAAGCAAAAAAAGCTAACTGTAAGCATCCTAATAACTCCGTCATAAGACCGTATTAAAACTCGATCTGCTTAAGCACGTATATTTTCTATCTTGAATCTAGACTTATTTCCAAATAAGACTACTCTGTTATCATATGGTGGCAAATTTCTATAAGCAACTGTAGATAATAGTAGATTAATTGTAGATAATAATTTCCATGCTTATAAGAAGGGAAGGAAACAAGGCTACCAGATGACAATAGGTGACACGATGGCTTTTTTAACGTGAAAAAGGATTCCCCATGGGCCAGAAGGAGAATACTGTTATTGCATACAGACCTTTCATCCATCACCAGTCTCATTCACTGCTATATTGGATTGTATTTGACCCCAATATACAATCAAAATCTCTTTCCTAAATTACACACCTTATCTCTTTTCCCCCATTTATTTGTTGTTTTGAAATACATTTCTGGGGAGATAGAATTTATTGAGAAGCAGTTTGAACCATGTTACTTTTTATAACCCTCACTTGCACCTACATTGTGCAATCATTTGACACATCTGCTATATCAAGAACAAATCTGATTTAAGGGTTTTAATAAGACCTTGCATCAATAAATTATAACAGATTGGTCATTAGTAGTATTATTTATATGCAATATTATTGTATCTCTTATAATGCTGATGTCTGCTTCACAGGGATTAATTATTTTCATAATTTTGTCTAAGTAGTAATATAGAAAATGTCAAAAAGAAAATTAGATTTTCACTTCCCAGACACAGAAATTTAATTAAAGCCAACTCCTTGTTCAAGGGGAATGTCCTTAGCTGGTTCTGTGATATGGCAGCAGCTCTGCATGCTGCCATGTGGGAGACCAAGGCTCAGAAAGTGACTCAGGGAATATTAATCACTAGGCTTTGGAGACTAAACACATGCTGAATGTGCCACAGTAGGTCCCAGCAGGTTATTTATGGAGTATATAAGTCAGCAGACAGCAATGATTTCTTATAGAGGCTGCTGCTTGCACAGCCCACCTCAGGGATGGTGTTATACTGAAAGAAACCCTCTGCTTAGATAAAAACTTATCCATAAGGAAATCTCTAATTATCCAAACATGAAAGGTCAGCTTCCCCTCATGCTGCATGAGTGTAAGATAAAGACCTCAAACAAATTCCAGCTGTAAAAATCAACATCTTCCTCAGTCTGTTGGATTTTTTTAGGACAAACAGGTGTCTCCAGTCTGTGGAGGAACAGTCCACATATAAACTACTGAACTACTGTCAAAGAAAGCAAAATTCCCAGCCCTGTGAGAGAAACTGGAGGCATTATTTACTCATCTTACCTACCCTTGCTCTTTAGATCTTTTTTCTTTCATGCCTTGAATGGTCACCAACACTTCTTAATTCCTGGCCTCTTTGGCCTCTCTCAGTTCCCTCCCTTCATGACTCCTGTTTCCACTATTCCCTGTATTATTATTCCTTCCTTCTATTAATCCCAGTTGTTCCCATCTTTCACCCAGAGACTTCCTCATGAACATTAACTGCCCATGGACTAGAATGGGAGCACCGAGCAAGGTCATTCAGGACTTGGAACACCATTCATGGAACTGAATGTAGTTCCAGTTCAAAGCGAATCTGCAGCCATGAACACAAAATTTTCTTTTTCAGCAGCTGACTCTTCTTTCTTAAAAAACATATTTTTCTGGAGAAGATAGGCATTAAGGAGACACAGTCAAAATCATTTTATTTGCTATAACAGCACTTACATAAGATGAATTAGAAAATAGCTCGACTTAAAAACCCATCCAAGCAGTTCAGTGTAAAGTTCATGACTAATAAAACTGTATGACTTGATTTTACTGTTCTTGTGTGTGATGATTTTTCACAGTCAGATGGCAACTTAAAAGTGACTTGTCAACCAAATACCTACATCAGGTAATCACTGTCAGGTAAATAAGTATGGGCAGAAGTGCGTTCAGTCAGAACAAATACCTTTCATTACCAAAGACAAAGTCACAGCTTTCACTGGCTCCAGCTGAGACAAAAATTCACCTCTGCTTCAGCTGGACATAGAAATGGTGAAAGACAGATAGACCCCTCTGCACGCACTTTTGCCACTGCTCCAGTATGTTTATGTTGGCACAGGCCAGCTCATTTTATATGAGAAGTGTGCTTTGAAAGTTCATTTCTAGTTCCTTTTAAAGTCAGTTAATTTCTATGCAAGATTTTTTCATTCTCTTTTGTCCTTCATTACTGATAACCAGATTAAGCCTATGTGCACTGCCATCTCTATGCAATTTACAAATGAAATACATTGCAATAGAAGGACTAGTGAGAGATAAGGGAAAAAAACACCTATGGGTAAGACATCTCATGCAGAATTTAATTATGGCCACTCAGATTTCTCTAAGTATCACATTGTATGATTCACTGTAGCTGTTCCCAGAGAAGAATCCAATGTCTGCTTCAAATATACCATGGGATCAAGCTCTGCTTGGTCTGCAGATTTGGAGGCTCTTTAGATAAGAAGTTGGCAATCTGTAGCCACAGAAACAGCACAAAGACTTGAGGGAACAAACCTCAGATGTCACTGCTTGAACTTCAGTCAACACTGAAAATGGAAATGAAAGAGCTGCTGTGACTTCTAACCGTGTCCTTTGAGCTAGTCTCATGAGCTTGTGCTAGTAAAGGAACACAAAAAAACACTTGATACACTGCTAGCTCATGTTTATTTTATGACCACAGTGAGAGGAGAATGCAGAAGATGATAAAAAATTCTTCAGGAAATTACTTCAGGAAACTTCCGCAAATTCAACTAATCCTTGCAAGTAAAAATCTGGTTTATCTATATGTTTTCAGCTCCCTTCTCTGTCAAAGTCTGCTTCTGTATGCTCAGATATTTCATGCCAACAAAAAATTACAAAAAGTTTACAGCTGCTAAGAATTTAACAGCTCCTGAATGTTAAACTTAAGGAACACTTGCTTTAATTCCTAAAGCTGCAAATGTATGTACTTTCAATCCCTTTTATTTTATTCCTCTAATAATCACTCCCATTTCCTGAATTTTGTGATTTCCTAAGGTATCACAAATCTGTTTAAGCAGGGTTATTGGAGAACACAGATTTCAGAAACTGTTGACATATTGAAGCTTCACACCAGGCAACTCTTATTTCTCATATCAACTGGTTCACTTTAGGCTCCACCAAACTCTGCATGGTTCTACATTACATTCTTGAGAAGGTTCTGTTCATAGAACACTGACCTTCACTTTAAACCCCCCTACATACACACACCTTCTGAAATTTATTGGAGCTTTTGTCTATAACAGAAAAGATTCAAACACACTATTTGGTGTAGTCAAATCACAGTTTTCCTTCTCCCTTCTACTTACAAACTTTGCTTAAGCTGTTCATTCTCCCCTTTTCTACAAGGGCACTAGGATTTTGAAAGATGGTTCAGAGATTCATGACTGCATTGACATACTGTTATTATATAAATAGCATGTAATGTGGATAAAAAATTTAATCTAATCCTAGAAGCTTTCCTTCAGTGGAACGTGGCTCTTGAGGCAAATTATTATACTTTAAAGCTTTAGTCCTTTTTATTAGCAGTTCTATACACAAATTGGGGTAATTCTCCTTATTTATTTATATATCTGTGGTAAAATCAGATTACTTCCAGATACAATAGTGTTTTACAGTCATCAGGAGAACTGCATCTTTTATCTGGATTCCTTTAAAATACATCATGCATATGATTACTCATAAGAAATAAAGTGATGCAAAGACATTTTTGCAAAGTGCCTGCAGCAGTGTAAAACCTTACCTTTCCTTGGCGTCACCAACTTTTCTACTACCAAAGAACTGTGGAAGGTTATTTTACATTGGGGACCACGATTCATAACGCTCTAATGCTGTTTTAAAAGTGTAACTGTGTTCATAGGAACATAATGCATTTAAAAGGGGTAATACATTGTATATTTGTATACAATTCCTTCTTCGAGGTAATGCTATAAGATTCTTTGCCTTGCAGAGTAACTAAATAACCATAAATGATCTTTCATGCATATGCAAATCTATCCCTCTAAGCACCTTATTAATTATTTCAAAGATACTTGGAGGTCACCACTCATGGAAATTTCTATGCATGAAGCCTCATTAATACAAGACACCACACAGAGAGATGGGATAGATTTTTGTTGCTATTTAAGAAGGGCAGAGAGTATAATCTGTAACATTTACTTTTCTATTTTAATGACCAGTGAAATTCAGCCAGCTCCTATCTGCAAGTCCTTCCTCTGAGCTGATACAGTGGGTTTGAGTCGTGGGGTTGCTGCCACACTCCTGTGAGCAGGTAATCCTATCAGTGCACCAGTTACTGTGCTCAGAGCTCTGGTGCTCAGCGCTGGCTGTCCTCAGCTGGAGTACTGTTGCCTGGCACTCGATTAGCAGCTGAACACTAAGGAATAAGTGTTCTTCCAAAAATCACAGCAATGACACTTCTTGTTTTGGAACAAAGTGAAGCTATGGCACTATTGAGGTGATGTATCACAGCTCATCAGCTGAGATGATAGCTTTCTTTTGAACACATATTATCTCCTGCTTAATTAGGTCCCGTAACAGAAATCAAAGCAAAGCAAGGATATAACCACACAAAATACCTGAATGCAATGACAAAATGCATCCTCTGGCACATCTGTGCCAGAAAGCAAGAAATTAAACCTACTTGAGAAGCCCTGTTTATCTGAAATCCCTAGATCCTTTCCAGCTCAAGTTCTCATACACTTGTGATGATAACACTGATCTCGTCTGTCACAGTGACCCTTTGCTGTAGCAGCTGCTGTTTATTTTTATTCTGTTGTGTGTGTGGTGCTTTCACCTCTAGGTTGATCCAATAAAAGATATAAAAAACTTGCTATGTTGGTACATTCCCTTGATAAAAATCGGGAACAGTGAGTCAAATGTTAATGGAAACTGCAGGCTATGTTCAGTATGTTATCTCTATTTTTGAAAAACACTAGAATGAACAGAACTAATTGGAAGTGCCAACAATTTAAATATACTTAATTACAAAATCAAATCCTCCTGTACAGTTCGAGGGCAATGTGTGCACATATGCCTTGAAGAAATGTGCTAGTTTTTAAGTAAATCTACTCTTACATGAAAATGATAAAATAACTTTTATAAAGTCCAAACTTCAAACTTCAAGACCTCATAAACACTATTTTAGCATTAGTCTGTGGTGTTTAAAAATACAGGTATTAATGCAGACTCTTTTGAGCTGTCTGTGCATCCTGGTCAGCTACCATAACACAAATCTTATCAGAGTGAACATGACTTTGTTTTGTATTCCTTTAAGAAGGCTCAAATGAAGCTCTTTCCTTTCAATAAAGCTCAGACATAGCATCTCTTTACTTTAAGTCATGCTCTGTTGGGGATTATCTATAACATGTATTAAACACACATTACCAGAATACGAAAGGAAAGTCTTTTCTTGGCATGTCCCATGGTGTTCATTCCTGTCAAGGGGATAGGTTTCACTGAGGTAATTAGAAAAAGCTGTGTCAAATAGTGTTTTATCATACTCACACGTAAATACAAACTGCAAATTGCAGTTGCAAAATGAATATTGCAAACTGTAGACTGCAGAAATTCCATTTTATGCTATTCAGTAGAAGTACCATGATAAGTGGAAAAGAAAATCAAGTGACACTATTGTGAATGTTTCTTAAGTGAATTCATTGATGATGAAAGCTGCTGCATTCACAGCTATGAAGGAGGCTAACACCCCTTGTATCTGAACAGTAGGAAGGGGTTGGCAACTCAGGCATGCCTCCTCCTCACAGATATGATGAAACTCAGTCTCATAACTTTCTCAAAGAACAAAAAATAATCATTAGTTCCTAACTCAAGTATAACTCTATACTAGAGACAACCAAATTACCTGTATATCAGAAAGTAAAGTTCAGGTAGCTGCAGAAATGAACCAGTGAAGTTACAACAGCTCTGCTTAGATTCTTCATTCTGCAAAGCAGCTAGAAAGAATACTTCCAAATGCTTTTTTTTTTATTTCAAAACTGCTAACCTAACAGAGACAATTGATGGAGGTAGCAACCAATGAGAGAGAGAAAAAGTATTGCAATTACATTACTATTACTACTGCTATTAGAACTACTTTAAGGTATAGTATTTTAAAAACAACTTTCTGATTTGGGGAGTTCTGAAACTTTGAGATTAGCAATATTTTAGTCTTCCCATATTTAGCCGTTGCAACACTTAGAGTACAACACAGCTGAGGCTAGATTGGCAGGAATAGCTTCTTTTCCATTCCCTCAGCTGAACCCCATCTCACTTGAACAGTAGAAGTACACCCATCCTTTGTGCACCCTCTATGGTATCCCTTTCTTAAGCCAAACCCATGCCTTCCTCACAACTCCAAGACTGAAATCACAACCCTGAGCATCCCAGCACTATCTTCTTGCATATTCTCCTCATCCCATCCCTACTCTGCTTCTACTGTTCAATTCCCTTAATGTTCAACTTCAGCAAACAGAAAAGGGAAAAACACAGGCTTGCAACTGCCAGACAGGGGTAAAAACTTCTGAAAACTTATTAGTCTCCTCTCTGAGAAAAAGGACTTCTGAACTGAACAACTGGAGTTGAAAATATATGGAAAAATCCTAATACAAGTTCTGTGCAGCATGACTACAGAGAGAAGAGGCAGAAGGGTCATTAGTTTGACATAGCAGCCTGAACTGGAGGAAGCTCTGTGACACCAGCCATAGCAGCAAGGAGGCCACAAGCAAGGAGAACGATGAGCTGCCTGCTGCACCACTGGCATAACTGATTAACCTAAGGAGCTAACAGAAGAAAATGGAAGAAAATCAATAAAAGAGGGGAGAAAAAGAAGGATTCTACTCGAGCAGCTTATTAATTTGCGTGGGAGCAGAAAATGGATTAACTTCAGGAGAAGCAAGGAAGGCGGCTGAGAGTACAGACTGACCACACAGTACTGTGCTAATGCAAAGGTCAAGGAAAGAACACTGGGTATAAAGTTCCTGTTCAGTTTCTCATGACAAGTCTTCCTACACAACATTAAAAATTATTTTGTGCAGGATGACATCAGTGTGTAAAGGCAGTAGCAGTGTGACCTGTTTAGGGGGAAGTAAAATAAGACCTGACAACACAGCACATACATAGCAATTCTGTTGAAATGTGAAGAAACATTGCTTGCTTGCTCTTGAAAGAATTAAAAATAAATAATTTAAAATGTTTCTTACTAGTGTACTTTCAATATCCTCAAGGCATGTTCTCAGATTAAATAGATGCCACTGTCCTAAGAACTTTGGTCAATTTTTCTCCCATCTAGTGGGGTTTGAAACTTATTTATCAGCCATTCAGGTAACCAGGCAAACCCATCTTCTATGCAGCTTCTAAAATGCTGTGAAATTATTCTCGTACCACAATACAGCACATGAGACAAACATATATGCTCAAATTCTAATTTAGCACCAAGAAAAAAGAATTCTCTGTATAGAATATACTTCTCCATAGCAAAATTTTTGAAAAAATTGCAGTACACATGCCAGAGTAATTGAATCAATTCTCAAAAAATATCTTCCATATTCCATTTAAGTCTTTGTTTAGTTAAGTCAAACTTTGTTTCCTACTCATAAACTACACATAACTACTCATAAAAACACATAACTACATTTCATTCAATGAAATGATAATTAGCAGTAATAACTTCACCAACACGAAGATTATTTAAAATTCCTGTTGCAGTCCTATTTTATTAGTGCTTGAAGACAGACAAAGAAAGTTAATAATTTACTTAATTTGAAAGTGGAAATGTGGAGGTCAAGGTGTTTTTGTTTCTTTTAGCCTGAGTGTAATGGTATCATCTGCTTGCACTTTGTGATTATAAAATACTAATGTGAAGAAAGTAAACATTTGATTTTAAAAGAAATGCCCTTTGGAATCCAGTTAATTCTCCAGTTCACATGCTTAGCAAAAACCACTTCAATATTCAAATATTTTCTCCAAGAAATTAAACAACTCCTATGAATGCAGTATAATTTCACCGATATACTCAAAACTAATAGGTGGTTAAAAAAATCTGACCCGGAAATAAAAAATACATTTAAAAAAAAAAAAAGTCATCTGGAACATACCCACACAGGGGAGGGAGTAGCCGAGCTCCGGGTCATGGATGAACTGGCGGTCATTCAGCATGGTCACACAGTACAAATGGAAGCAGTCCAGGCAAATGACATGGCGATGCACACATTGGAACACAAGCACAGGACTCCTGTTAAAAACAGTGAGAATGATGAACAAGGACTGGACTGAACTCTACAAAAAGCTTCATTTCAAATTTCTAATTTAATAATAACTTTTAATTCGTAGTAAACAGGATTATTACATAGGTGAAAATAGAATTGGCATTTTGCAGCACTTTTAAAAAGAGATGGTTTCTAACATGAATCAGATGTGAGGAAATGGAAGTGAAGCTTTTACTGAAAGTTGAAACTTTACTAAAAACTGAAACGTAAAGTAAGAAAAGTCCTTTAGTAGCAGATATCGTTTGTATGAGGTCAGGAAAGATCATATATGGTAAAACCTCAAATGGCAATAGGTAGGATAAAATAGGAATGTGACCAGCTAGGAAAGCTAAAGATTTTCTGAAAACCACCCTGTGCCTTCAGCCTCTTAAGGCATCCATTTGAACTCTGCACAGAAGGCATTCCCTTAGTAATAATGAGTAAAGTAATTCAGCTTCTGGTCAGAGGTATGGGATTCCATTTGGGAGCAAGACACCTAAACCTAAGAGCTGGGTATAAATACCAACCCATAGGGCAAGTGAGAAATTCCTGCTAAGGTCAATACACTTAGTGGAGGCTGGAGCTCATCGGCCTCCAGGTATCTGCAGCAGGCTGAGCTGAATCACCAGTTTGGCCCCATTGCCTGTACGGGCTAAGTCTCCATGGATCACTGCAGGAGTCCAGCCACCCATCACACATGCAGAGACCTAACTAAACATGGCTATCCCAAGCCTGACAGAACACTGCTATACATTATTTCTTATCTTTCAGAACTAGCACGAACCTCAAGTCTCAAAATGGCAAAAATAAAGAGAGATGTGTAAAGTTGAACACACAAGTGCGATTCCCATTCAAATGCTGAATTACTTTACTCCTTTAATTTGCTCGTGAGTGAACAAAGGCAGAAATTGAACACAAAATTTCAATTTTTTTAGTAACTAGGAAGAAGGATAATTATTTTTAAAAATAAAAGTATGAATTCTCACCCATTTATGGTACTCCAGGAGACAAGTTTTTAAATACAAAATCAAATACAGAAAGATTTTTGATAAAATCATTAGAGTTAGCAGTACTGCTGTCATCTCTAAAACCTGCTAGATGATGCTTTGAAAACCCACTGAAACAGTAAAACACAAAGCCTTCAGTGTGTGAATACAACTTCAAAATGTAATCAATAATTTCACATACCGTATACAAACATTTAATCTTCCATGAAAATATGTTTTAGTATTGCACATACTATAGAATTCATGGCAGTGTGTTAGTATCTCCAAAAATATAATCTCTGTGTTTTAAGGATTTTGTTGAATAAAGCAGCTTAAAACTGAATTAAATAAAACCTCCCCATTACTAATCCTTATTAGTTGCCCACTTGCTGTTCTGAATGTACCAAATAATAATTTTAAAACGACAGCTGTAAGGCAAAATGAGAAGCTGATCTCTACGAGTTTATCTGCTCTGGATGGTCACAAAATCATCATGGAGAAGTAGAGGAGCAGTTATCTTGTCTCTACAGTGCAAAAGTCCCTATGGTCACCAGTCAAATGTAACCTTTAGAAAAACACCCCCAGTATTTCTTCTGAAATTGCAGGTATAATCAAATTTGCCTATAGTTTTAATGTATATCTCACTTTAAGGGTTAATTGCTCTTCTTTATTACTTCAGTATCTGAATATCTTTTCTAGTTTCATGGGAAGCTCCCTGGTTCTGAATTCACACCTCTCTGACCTTCCCGTCAAAGACAAAATACATATGTGTGGTGAGATGCATAAGAGAAAGCTGTCAAAAGTGGAGTATCTTAAAAAAGTCAGGCCAGAAATGAAAATGGTTTATTAATATTTCCACCTAAACTTGTACAAAATCAATACTAACAGCACTTCATTATGCAAATGACCTACTACGATCAGTTTCTGCTGTAAATTATTTTGTGATAATTGATTTTGCTTCTTAAGGTATCACGATTGTCTAAAATCAAAACTATATTCTCCAGAAGAGGCACAGCCATACATGTACATATTTAAACTGCATCTTTATTAATCTTTAAAAAATGCTATCTTTTAACACCATCAGACTCCAAGCGATGTGTACAAGACAGATATAAATCTGGGTTCTGATTGTGTCAGAAGAAACAAGCTTAGCTTTCACAGCTCTTACACTGCCGGCTAATTTTTCAGCGCAGGGTACCTGTGTCATAGGGCTGTGAGATACTCAATCTGTATGCAATGCAGGTTTATCCAAATTCATTTGGCATTGGAACAATCGCTGCAGTCCAACATTTGCAGATTTTGTATCAAAAGAATGCAATTCTACTTTAAAAGTGTCATAAAAGTCTTCTTCCTGAGATCACTAAAGATGAAGATGTAGTGATAACGTTCACAATGCCCAGGTGAAGCTAGTGAATACTCATTTAGGACATCCCCAAGAGTTATTGATAGAAGCCTTGTTTGTACTAAACACAATTTATTTTAGAAAGGAGTATTATGAAAGTTTTAAAAAAATTGCCACAATGTAACAAGGTCCCTTCCTCAATCTAACACAACAGGCTAGTATTGTAAATCTGATATATATTTTAGAAAGTGTTTCATAGGTTCCATTTACATAATGTGTTTGGCTGAATTAGAGGCTTCATGGGAATAATATATAAGAAAAATGTTTCTCACAGCAAGGGATAAATTGGTCCTTTTTGTTCACCAATTAGGAATGTAACCACTTTTAAAAATTGAAAATCCAACATTACAATGCATCACTGGAAATTTCCATAATAAGTAACTCACTCCTGTGCTTGGATTCCTTTCCATTAAAATTTTATCAGCATGCATTGACTTAAATGAAAAAGAAAGGGGACCCTAAGTGTTTCTGCTTCGTGTTACTGCTGTTGGGTAACTGTGTGGCACAACGACAGCACTGATGGAAGTGCTTTCCGGTCCATAAGCCCTTTCCTCCTTCCCTCCAGAGCACCAAGATGCAGATAATTCTCAGACAGACTACCACAGGATACTGGCTAAAGAAAGATACAAGGACTTGATCTTGTTTAGATAAGAAGTAGTCTGATAAATTAATTGTTGTAGTACATCCCAAAAAAATCTCATGATGGTTATTAATGTATTGATATTGAGTCCAATGGCTATAGCTCTACTTAGGGTCTACTTAGCACAGCAGGAATTATTTGTAGACATAAAAGTTGATGTTATACCTTATATAAAGCTGATACATCTTTCAATGTCTACAGAAAAGTATATGGGGAAATTTGTCTCTTGCTTGGTCCTTACCCTTCATATTTTGAAAAAAGCTAGCCTGAATTAAGGTTAAACAGCACACCACATATATGAGACCATTATTTTTTGGAAAATGTGAGTAGCCACGGTCTGAAGCACTTTGGGGCAAGGAATACATCTAAGCCCATAGAAATATGTGGAAATCATGTTGGACAAATCTGTGAAACCCCCTTGAGGTCATTCCTAGGTGACAGTTGGATTTTTCTCACCTCAATCTCAAAATCTTAACCGAGTAAGAATAAAAACCTTAGCAGATGTCTATAAGGCTGCCTTGATGGGATCACAGTCAGCGAAGCAAAAATAGCCATGTGGGGTTCATTTCTCTGCAGTAAATAAAAATGAATGCACACAGCTATATCAGAGTCTTTAACCCCATCTATGAGTACTAGGTTTATCATAAAACACTTCTGTATTTCTAGCACATTTTTCCACTTTGGCAATCTTCCTGTACTTCAAAAAGCTTACTATGTAAGTACTGTGAAATAATTTCATTTATAAATGGATCTCTATGTCATTCCAAAACAGATCTGTGTTATGTTTCAGGTCATTCACCATTCAAGAAAAGGTGAAACACTGAAAAAAATGTGTAAGGAAAAAAAAAAAAAGGAAAATATAAACTTTAGTGACAGAGACACTATAGGCAGTTTCCTGCTTCACAAGCAATCAAAAGAATTAAACAGAAATACTGTCCTTGAGCAGCAGTCAATCCGTTTTGGCTGCTTCCTTGTAGCAGAACAAAATTAAAATGCCTAAATAAGCCAAATTATTCATCCATCATGTGGCTTCCTCATAGAACTATATGTAGGAAAATATAGTCCTCTAATTCATACAAAGCTGGTGTCACTTCTGGCTTTCCTGTCTATCACACACATTCCACAGTCTTATTCAAAACTATTTAAAGAATTGCCTGTTTATGATGCTTTAAGTGCATGGTTTTCTTACCATGAAAATACTTCTACATACTTCCAGGTACTTTCTGATGGAATATGTTATTAAAATCCATTAGAAAGATGCGAATATTTCTATAAAATATAAATATATAAAATAAAGAAAAATTGCCACAGTCATTTGTGGTTTAGAAATTACATAGTTTGGAGGAAAGTAGAGCAGTAAATCCTGCTTTTTAATGAGCAATATGCTATTACGGATTGGTAGAAATGTCACCTATCAATTTCAGGCAACTTGTGAGTAACAATGCAGGCATCAAATATTTAGATAAGGGTAGGCATTTGAAATGGGTATCAAGACCTCACAAGAGAAAAGAAAAAGTATTAAGAAAAGTACTAAAGGAGTAATATCAGTGATATGACTTTACAATCAAGAATCCATCTTCCATGGACTCTTAGGAACAAAAAAAAATTACATCCCTACTTTTCCTTTCCTAAGGGTTGGAAATATATCTTTACATAGGCTGTGCTAATTAAAAAACCCAGTATATATAAATACTGTATTATCATGATACTAAGATACTAAATCCCTTAAAACAATAACAACAAAAAACTCCCCATTTTTTTGTCTTTGATCACTTGCCACACAATGAATCAAAGGTCATGAACTGAACGTTATGAACACCATGGGACATCACTGTGCAAGCCTAAATTTTCTGGCTGTGCTTCTGTATAAAAACATATTCTGACCCACAGCTGTTAACTTAAAGAGGCATCGGCAAGTGAAATCTGACCTATTTTCTCCTCTATCGCGTTACATGTTTTCCTCTAAAAAGTGCTTTCATGTTTCTTATTTCTATGGGAAAGCAGTGCCAGGAGGCCAGAACCCAGAAACAGCCTGACAGTAATAAACCAGAATATAAGAGGAAAAAACAGGCACGCTTAAAATTAGTGCACATGATGGCAAGTATTCCTTTCAGCAGTGTTCCTGTTAACTCTGTTGTTAAGGGTTTTTTCAGGCTATGGAAATGACACACATTATTGCCTGTAAGATCTCTGATCACATGTGCCGACCGAGGACACGGGCAAGGGAATTCTATGTTACGTGCACTGGTACATTCAAATTAGTAGCTGGTACTATGTGTGTGCTCTGCCTGCTTGCTCACACATGCCTTGTATGAACTCTGTGCTCAGGCACAATAACCACCCTTGCCACTGACAGCTGAATCTTACGATATCAAGGAGTAGACAGTGATCAGGCTGGAGGAGAAGCTCATCTGGTAATCTATCAGATTAGCTGTTCACAGTGCTCCTCTGCACAGAAAATAACCAATAAATCAGACATGCTTTGAAAGGAGATCAGTAGAACCTGCTCCTTTTCCTTCAACTGTGCTTGTAAAACCTCACTAATGCTCCACTGGAGAGAAAAGGAAAAGACCTTGGTAATGGAAGCAAGAGAAGGCAAATGTGAACAAAGGCAGCAGCCCTAATAAACTGCCCTAACCCAAGCCCTGGTTTGCTTGCTGGTGACCCTTTGTACCTTGCTGAGCTCCAGCTTACTGTGAACTGATTCCTCCACACTGACTCTTTGGCATGCAATGACGTCCCCAACCTATGCCACTTGTACCTTCAGCTTTTCCACCAAAGGGTGGCAAATGCTTCTTTCACCCTTCCATAGATTTAAGCTGGGTCACAGCAAGCTTTCCTCTCCTCTGAGGCAGCCCCCAGCCCTTAGCAGCACAGGCAAATCTGCTCATCTGTGACAGGCCACAGCAATCACACACTCCTGTTAGCCCAAGGAGCCTTCCTTTCACAGGCTCATAACTTTCTGACTAGGGACACACAGTAAGGAATCAGTATCATTTGTTTTTCAGGAAAAAAACTCCATCAAGGTAACCAATGAAGCTGGGAGAATGATGGGATATCACAATAAGAGGAAGAAGGCCTAACTTCACCTGTACCATTTTCAGCACCTCACAATCCTTATGTAATTAACAATGAACAAATGAAAAAAGTCAAAATGTCTTCATATCCTAACAGCATTTAATTCTCTTGATTGGTCCCACTAGGCCTACTGAGGTCCAGCTGATTTCTTTCCAGAATTTAAACCTTATTTAGTAACCTTATTTTAGTTTTACTCTCTACATCTATGCTAGTAAAATTAACATTGTCAGAAAATGTTTTTCTGCCACTGGGATGGAACTGTCTGTGCTGTTAAATTGTTAGAATGGGCCCTGACATGATTTTTAGGCTTTCCAAAGAGCAAACTCCCTAACAGTTCTTGGGCATTGTGCAGGGGCTGCTGTGTGCTGTCTCCAAGAGGCAACAGCAGTCTGCAGCTGGACACTCCCGTTAAAAAAGCAAGAATCCCATAATACTGATTTATGACATCAGAGCTTTAGTCTTGGACTGTTCTCTTATTACCATACCTTACCAAAATATTTCATTTTCTTACTTTCCATTCCCAGAATCAAACCTTTTGAGGAAGCCTATGAAAATTATATTGTCTGTAAACACATTCTATAGAATGTTCCTAACGCAAAAGACAAGACACAATCATGAGCTCTTTTTGCCTTCTTGGGGATGCTTAAATCCCTGGAAAGGTACAGGAGGAAAAGAATATTGGATAACATTTTAAGGGATGCTATCATATTATACTTTTCATTTCCTGGGACTTCAGGAGGGACTAGAACTTTTGGATAAAGCATGTCTCCACTGTGTAAATTTCAGTTATTCCCTTCCAGTTAGCTTTGAAAATACACCCTGGTGCATGAACTTTAGGTCTGTATTCCTCAACATATAGAGGAAAAAAAAAGACTGGAAAACAAGTAGAGAAGCAGGGAGGAGGGGAGAGGAAAGAAAGATGAAACAGGGAACAGAAGGTAGAAGTAATACATTAATGCATAAAAGTGCATTTGCTCTTAGAGAATTATCTTTCACCACCTTAATATTATGTTTTATGCTTTTTCTCATCTTTCTTTTCAAATATGGATATTCAATTTATGTGTTGATCCAAACAATAACTTGAGGGTGCTTCCCAGTAAATGAGTCTTCAGCCTGAACCAAAGGTATGATTATTATCTTATAAACAAAAACACCCTAAAGCTAATGTTATAACAAGACATTTCTTTATAGAAATCCCTTTTTTTAGCTCCTCACTGTCTTTAAAATTTAGAGATAATATTTTATTCTTTCCTCCTCGAGGCAAATACCTTAGCATAAACGTCAAGATGCAGTTATCTGAGAACTCCCTCTACCTCAGCACCTCCACTCAAAGGAAAGAACAAGCCTTGGGCTAGCAAGTCTCACAGAAGGCATTCTGACTTGGCAGATTTTAAGTGTTAAAGCAGTCAATTATCTTAATAATCTGAATAGTTTGCAACATCCACCAAAAAATTGTAGTAGCAGTGAAACTGTCTTCTTTATGTCATTTTCATATTGTGAATTTCTGTGTCTGATTTTTTTATGGCCCGTTGACACAACTGTAGAATTTAAATGCCCAGCATTAAATGCTCAACTCTATGTTCAAATTTCATTTACCTCCTCCTTCTTCTTCCCTGCATGTCAGCTTCCAGCGTACAAAAGTGTAAATGGAATCAACTTTCCAACTAGAAAAAACCAATAAACAACACAACCACACCCTCCCCACCCAAATTAAATTGTAAAACCAAACAAATTTTTATAAATTTTGGGAAGTGTAATTTCTGAATTTGTAACTGGGACAATTAAAATATGCAGAAATTTTTAAAGATTTATAGTTACTGAACTCAATTCAAAAGAGGATTCCAGATGCTCAAAAAATTTTAGGTGGCTGTTTTCTATTTAATCTTGGCATCCATTTTCATTAGTTTTATACTGCCTATTTGCAGGCCTGCTGGCTGGTCTTCTTTCAAGGAATTACAGTATGTATGAGGTCTCAGGTAATTTACTGCTCTTTGTACAGGAGTACTCAGGAAAAATCTTCTCCCTACCTGACCTAATAATCTGTGTAACTCTAAGGAAGACTGACATCAATCTAAATACAACTTCACAGTTCTACAGTAATACCAGATCTTGATATCCAAACAATGTGCAAGAGTACAGTGAAAATCAGTAACAAAGAGACACACGAGATTTATCCCTCTCCTACACTTACTGAATATTGCAGGAGTGGAAGAAAGGGTATTCACAACACTGCTTTATAACATCACCTCTGACAATCTTGTGAAAGCTCTTTCTGATGCTAACAAGAACTGACTTACGACAGAAGACACATTGTAGGAAATAAAAATTGTGGTGGCCATTTCCCTTGTTCTTCAAGCAGAACAGGTTTTCAGGTAATGAAATAGTGATATACTATTCATATAAATGTCACAGAACTTACATGAAGACACTTACTGGAAAACGAGTGTGCTTAAAAGGGCACATATCTCAGGGATCTCACTAAAACTTCACTTTCGTCTGGCTTTCCCATGTTTTGATAAAGCAGCTTACTTCCCACCTCACAAGTAGCTAGTTATGTGGACTGACATAGGGTAAGGGAAAAGTCGTACGGACTTTTGATCTTGCCCTCTCCTTTTCCTCACCGAGCATTTGCTTAAAGAAAAGAGTGCAGAAAGCAAATTCTGCAACTTTTGCATAGGGGACATAACAGCCAAAATTATCAGCAGTAATGAGTAGTTTTGACTCCTCAAGTCTATCTACAGCTTCCCCAGAACACATGGATCATTCCTGCAGAAACTATTCATACTGACTCTTCTGTTACACACTCTCTCTGTTAGAATTAACCTGGCCTCGGGAGAGAAGAAAGGTTATAGGTAGGACTTTGATATATGTCTGAGGGGGGAAAAAAAAGAAAGAATAAATTCAGAAATATTAAAAGGCATTTACAAAGGTAAGTTATCTTCTGTCTTCAACTTCCTTTTGACAACTCCCTGAAAACAGCATACTTAGCTGCATATGAGCTGGGGTCTGGATTATAGTCTAGCTATCAGGAAAAAAAGGAGGAATAAAGAGAATAAGGAAACAGAATGGAAAGCAAGGAAAACAGTAATTTGACATAATGATAAATACAACTCATTTGACATATGAAATAATAACCTGGAGATGCCCTGCAACCAATATGGATATCACTACTTAACTTCACCATCCACCTATATTTATTCACAGGCTGATCAAACCATAAACAATATGCAAAAATCTTTCACTACAAATTGTGGATTTCTTCCACTACTGGCAAAGGGAGTATATTTGCACATGGGTTCTAAGGGCTGGCTTAGCTCTAAGAATCTGTACACCACTAAAATGTGTCCCAGGAGTACATTTGGACTCTGTGACAAAATCCTTCCTGCTCCTTTTCTTGTTCAGTGATCAGAGATACTTTATTATGCAAAACATACTGAACAAACAAACTTAATTCAAAATGTAGCCCAAAATAACAAACATTTCCCAACACAAGTTTCTGGAACTCTTGCATTTTCTCTGTTTCAAATTATAAAACAACACCTGAAAAAAATGACAACCCCACCTTGGTATTTACCAACAATCACTGGAAATCAGATCATTCACCAATCCCTATCCTCTACTTTTAAGTGGAACATTCAGACTATTTGTGCCTTCTCTATCAGTTGAAACATTAGATATGAAGACTGTACTCCAAGGTATACTTTTTACCTTTAACTTACCTTTTTACCTTTTACTTAGAGTTTTTATATTCAAAAGTTCTTAAAAAGCAGTGCTGTTTAAAAGAGGACATTCACCTACTTTGTTTCAGCAAAGACCTCAAGCAGATCAAAATAGAGGAAAATGATTAGATTTTGGTTTTTACTTTAGTTGCCATGCAAAAATAACCTCTGAGATTAAGACTGTATGTGGTAAAAAATAAACAGGTTTATTTATGTTAGCAATCAAGAACAAAAGTAAGGAGAAAAATTGAACCACAAAAATGCAGATTTCCTGCCTCAAAACCCTTAGAGATGCTTAGAAAAAAAGCTATTCTTAAACTAGGGGTCTCGCTTCTTCGTTATGTTTCAAAATAATCTAAAATGCCACATGGTATATGGCTCCATTCACAGAATAAATTGCGATACTTCCATGGGATATTAAATTCCATATCCTAAGTTACAAGTCATGTACACGACCCATGTAAAACATTATTCAATTACACCATTATCAAGTTTACATGTAATAATACTGCAAAATGAAATGTCAATAGATGCTTGATATTTTATTTTTAAATAATTTTATTCATGTATTTTCTACCAGATATATCATATACTGTCAAACTCTAGTCTCGCAAAGACAGAAACTTTTCTGGTAACAATGAAGAGAACCTTGAAATTCAGTGATGAGAATTGAAGGGCACATGGAAAATGCAGCTGTGCAAATTATGTTAACAAGTAAAGACAGTAAGAGAACAAACTTGTCTGAAATCATACATCCTCCTCTCAGTACCACTTCATGTCTTAGAAAGTAGTTTATACATAGGGTTTATGCTTTCCTCAAGAGAAAGGATGCTGTCTTGGCCTCAGCCACATTCATTTCTGAACGGACACAGCATAGACTTTGATTAGCACAAAAGCAGTGACTGAATCTGGTAGGAATTTAGTGTTGCTTCTCTGCAGTTAAAACAGAAATATATTGCATTTCTGCAAAAGAACAACTACATCACAGCCATGAAAAACTATATGGAACACTGGCATTTAAGTTTCCAAAATGACTAACAGAAAAGTTAGGGCTTGTCACTTCTTTCCTGCATCTACCTCTGTTTGAATCATAGCCAATTGCTAAAATGTCATTTACTTTATCTGACCACAATTTGGCCCTACACTTCTTTGAATAACTACAAAGATATAATTGAATGTGGAAAATAACATCTTATATTGACAGGGGCAGACCAGGTGTTTTAATCACATCTAAAAAATTTAATTGCACAGCAGCTGCATACAGAAAACATGTTTGCACCTGTACATCTGCTTAATTTTAGCTGGAAACATTCTGCTTTAGCATTCATTGGACAACATTGCATTTTTAAGTGGAGGGTGACAGAAAGTTCATTTCTGAAATAAAACTAAGTGAGAAAAGTTTTACCAAAACGTCCTTGTCTGTCACAATGGTATCTTTCTGCCTCCACCCCAAATACTATAATCAACATGTTTTTTATATCACTTACTCGGGAGTTTGGGGCACTGGTTAAGGTCAGTGAATCTCACTGCTGTGCTTTGCCTGACCTGATTTAGAGTTCAGAATGAGTTCAGAAAAAAGTGCATCAACCAAGTTAAATCAGTAAGTGCAATAAGGCATCATTTTTTAGAATGCTCACAGTACTATTATTTACATCGGGCTTCCTAGCAGTTACATCTTTGGCTACACCAGTACTGGAGCAGACTCTGCCTCACTCCTCCTTTGTGGAAACTTCACAAGCTGGAGGCAATGTGCAGACTGAGAAGGAAAAAGGAAGAAGAAAAAACAACCAAAACAAATATAACCCTTGAAATGACAACTACTAGGAATAGTCAGCAATCCAACTGTATGGATGCAATACAAAGCCTTTACAGAAACTGCCAAACCCCGTGAGCATGACTGATCCACCAAAGAAGGTTCAGGCCAATTTTTATCAAAACTGACTCGCATGTTCCCCATTATGTAAGGCACAAATTATGTTTCCCACTCTGTGGAACATTAGCTAGCCTGACAGTGATCTGTTCAGCCATGTGTGATTCATTAGGTTTTCCTTCTGTTTCTGAACATGAGCTGTAGAAGAGAGCAGCCCTTGAACCCCAGCCTGCTTTGGCAAAGTGTGAGAAGTCAATGACATTTCCTTGTCTCGTAGCATCAGAAACCCGCAGCCCCCGGCGCCCTGAATCACCACACTACACGTGCTCGGCTGAGCGCTGGAGTGGAGCAGGTTTTATAAATAGTGCCTACACAGGGTTTCAGTGTACTTGGGCAAAGGACATTTTTATTCGAGGACTGGCCTCACTACAGACAGCCTTGTTACAAGGGGTGAGGTTTATCGGATTAGAAGCAACACTGTTAGTATTCAGGACACATTTCCAAGTGCATATGACATGTCAGCTGCTTACATATCATCCAATTCTGCTTCATATATTCCTTTTAAAGATAAACATGAAGTGACAGAAGTGTAGAAATATCTGTGTCCTGCACTCTGTGAACATAACAGCTAAAAAAACCACCTTGACATGTCAGCTGACAACAGAAGAAAATATCCCTGATCTCTGCTGAGGCATTGTGATTCCTAACATCAACTACTTGTAACAGAGATGAGAACTGAAAATACAGAATCATGAACTTCACAATTAAATACATACATAAAAAGCAGGAAAAAAATTGTTTGCGTGCCCCCAGTCAGAGTTTCAGCCTTTGCTTCTCTTTGTGTCTGTACATCTACCTATTATACTTTAGAGAGACATCCCAGAGATCTAAACATACGGCTAGCTCGTTGTTTATTTCAGGTATTTGTAGCTATTTTATTTTTAAAGATATTTTCCTGCATCTTCCGTTGACAGACACAACACTTTCAGCAGCTTGTTCTTCAATCATTGGAATAAATGAAGCACTCCCTGCAGCAACTCACTTTCTTCCAAAATTAATTCCCTTCTATGTTTTTTTTTCTCTCTGTCCTCCACGTTCCTCCTTCAACATCTCTCTAGTTCTATCTTCTGCTCTCATTTTCAAATCAAGGTCAGTTTGATAACCTTGATTTTCTATGGGGCAAAGAATTTAGTCCAACAAAAGAGGATAACCCTCCCATGGAAGTGATGCTGCAAGACATTTTTCCTCTTAATCTGAGTCTGCACTTATTGTACAAACTCCAACTTCTAGGAATTCAGGGGCAACAGGTGTAGATTCATTTATGATAAACACAGCGCATTGTACACTGCCAAAGCATTTCTTAGCATTATTCACATTTAATTTTACATTCAAGTAACTACTAAGAAAATTTTGACCTTTTCGTATTCAACTTTTGAGAAGCTATAAAATAAAATAAGACCTTTCCTTTACTGAACAGTTGGATGGTGGGGTTGGTTATGTTATGTACACTCTTGGCACGGGGTGGCAGTGGGGTAGAATGGAACTGCGCCTCTTTAAAAGCCACACACGCCCACATGACCTTCAACATCCTGCCCATGCTGTAAATTGCATGGGAGACATTTCTTACGTACCTTGAAAGGTGAAGAGCTTCAGCAACCTTGTCAAGATTCTTATCTGTGCTCAGAGGATGGAGCCTAAATTTAATCTTGCTTAGTTCTGCATTAATCAAAACTGACTACACACTGAAGGCGGTGAAACTGTAGTCAGCTGTAAAACCAGTAGGAGATCAAAATTTTCTGGTAAACAAAGTACTCACAACTCTTATTGTGTTTCTCAGATAATGGGTCACAAATGGAACAACTGGGAAATTGCAGTAAAAATGTCACATGTTAATGGAACAATCTTAAGGAGGCCAAAATCTTCAGTCAGGTCTTACAGGTAACAACAGTGCACATTTTAAAGATGAGATGAAAGGAGGCCTATTACAAAAATACTGGCCTTCAAAATGGGAAAAGAGGCCACCTGAAAAGTGTGAGAAACTCTTAGACATTTCATCTAATTTACTTGTTTTTCTTTTATTATTCACTATAGTTATTTGTGTAAGCATCTTATATCCAAAAGGTCACTGTTCTTATCTGTCATGGATAACTGCAAAAAAGTCTAGCTGAGATAAAACTAGTGCACCTGTTTCTGGGAAGCAAACCTTCAAGTGTTTTCTGATGGTAATAATAATGCTCCACAGTAGAGGTGACACTTAATCACCCCAGAAACCATGTCAGTGCAATATATAGTTGCTAAGTGAAATGTATCAATGTATAACTTCCTGACCCAAGTGATAGAGGAAGGAACAAGAAAAAGTGCTCTGCTGGATTCATGCTTTTAAAAAATGAGGGGCTTGTTGGGGAAGGTGTAAAAAAGACAAACAGGCTCTTTTCTGTGGTGCTGGTGACAGAACCAGAGGCAAAGGGCATAAACTGAAACAACGTAGCTTCTATCTGAACATAAGGAGAAACATTTATACTATGAATATGACCAAGAACTGACACAGGCTGCCCACAGCTTGTGGAGTCCTTGGAGATATTCCAAAGCCATCTGGAAATGGTGTGAGCAACCTGTTTTAGGTGATCCTGCTTGAGCAGGGGCCTGGAACAGAGGACCTCCAGATAGTCCTTTTAACCTCAACTGATTTTTGAGTCTGTGATTTTGTGACTGAGATATTACCGTACAGTAGAACAAATGAAGCTAAAAATTACTGTTTCATAAAAGTAACGCAGAGTTGCACTGTTCATTAATAAAAGGCAACTAACTGCAACTGAATATTGCAACCCCAAACTGAAGAGTGTACAACAAAAGGGGTCCTGGGCAATGTAATTTTTAAACAGAAGAAAATTATGAGAGCAGATTATTTATTTTGGTCATGGTGGGATCACACGTACTAACTTTAGCAAGCACAGTGTCCTTTCACTCCCATGAGACACAAAACTGCTTGCAGGGCTCCTCTCTACCCTTGTTTAATCTGTGACACTGCAATTGGAATTTGTCACTCTAGGAGCTACATCTGATGTTACAGCCTGAAGCGGAGCTCAACCAAAATAAACAATCTGCTCTATTCTGCTTAGACTAATACGACAGTGATGTAAGCCCCAGCACAGCGGAAAATGCATAAATGGGCTGCCACACAGCACACGCACGCATAAAAACAGCAACACAGCTCACAAGTTTTATTACTAATACACATCATGTGTAAGAAGCCTTGCTTGGACTTTGGCTTTGCTATGCAACAGTATTTTTTGTGTCTTAATGTGGAAAATATGCTTATTATTTCAAAAGACCCTAGGAACTTTGTGCTGGACGGGGAAAACATATTTTTCTTAAAAAAATAAAATAGTTGAGTCAAGAATCTGCTTCAACACAACTTGTGCACAGTTACTAGGGTGGGAGAGCTGAACAGGATTATTTTATCATAAACATCCCACAGTGACTCAACCGTGCAATATTTGTCCCAATATCTTGTGTTTGAGTACAGTATTTTCCCTTCCTTCTCTGTATTTCTCTGTGTCTCTGGTATTTGATTTAGGGTCTCTGGAGCTTTGCCAGTGCTAGGCTGTTCGTTCCAGTTTCACATACAGGCTCATTTATGCAAATAGTCACACTGAAACCTTAATCTGGTTATTCCTTCTACTCAGGATCACTCGATCAGAAGGAGAATGGGGAGGAAAATGCTGTACATAATTCTGTTAAATTCATCAGCTAGAACGGCTGACCTTAAATTTAGAGCCTTACATGCAGTCATTTTTCCTTTTCTCTGTCCCCAAGCTAAGAGAGCCCTGCAAAGGCAACTGACTGAGCAGGTCACATTTTTCTACAAAGTTACAAGAGGTTATCTTGTTCAAATAATTTTATTTCAGGAAAAAATGAGGATGCAGTGAAAAGGAGAGCAACAAGGTCACTTCAATAACATCACAGAATATTTTGTAACTGCCTTGCTATTTATATATTTTCATCTTCAAAGATGAATTCTACATTTTTATATAAAAAGGCAAGAAAAACCAGCAGCAACAGCAACAACAAAGATAATTATGTGAATAAAGTAGCTCATGAAACTTAAGGGACTAAGCGCAAAACCCTTCTCTCTCGACATCAGGCACAATTTATACGGTCCCAGTGCAAGCTTTCCCGTATTGTCCTGCCAGTGACCTCCGCCCTCATCTGTAAAATCATTTTCTCAAAGGACATGAGGTTATCTGTTCTGGGCGAGAGCTCAGCTCCTGTGTTGCTACTCATCAGGGACCTCTACGTGAGCCCAGCCAAAGTGTAACAGCTACAATTTCGAGCGAGTGCTATGGAAGACGCTTCAAAAGCAGCGGCCACCCATTCACATTCCGCAGAGACAGAGCCGGCCTTCTCCAGACATCCTGCCCTGCTCCCTGGCCCTGCCTTGCCGGCAGCCCCAGCCGGGAGCTGCCGGTCCCCCCGGCGCGGCAGAGCTGGGCGCTGGCCAGGCGGGCTCAGCCCGCACCCCGCACTCCGGGCTGGGCCGGGCACCTCCGCGCTGCAACACCAGCCAGCCTAGAAACCCTCTGGATTGCTCGAATTGTGCGCAGCTTCTTCCACTACATCCTGCTACTAAAGGCACCGTGCTTTGCGTGCGCTCGTTTGTATTCGCGAGCTGTGTCTCGGCCTGGATGTGGGTATTTCCCAGCGCCTCCCTTCCCCCATCAGCAGGCTCCAGGCAGCCGAGATACTCAAATCTGCCCCTAGATGGGGATACTGACCGCAAATCGCTGCGCTGGGATTACAAATTCAATTCTCCCAGCACATGAAACTAAAATTAAGTACTGACTATTTATTAATCTCTGGGCCATTTATGAACACCCTCATCCTTCTTGTATATTTCTCTGGCCTGGGCTGGCACACGCCAGGGATCACATGAAAGCCTTTAACTCTCTCTCATCCCTTTTCTACACTGCAGTAAGAGCTATTTTCAAATCACATAAAACTAGACAGAAAAAGGAAGAGCTAACGGCTGCTCAGAGAAAACTCTGGACGCTTCCTAGACTAGCAGCAGTCAGCAAGTGATGTAGGGACAATTTTGTCATGAGAACTGACATATTTCAACAACATATAATAATGTTGAAAACATCAAGGGGATGAGGCGTTAATTTTTCTGTTTAACTCATACGGCTTGTAGTATCTTTCACATTTATTACCAAGAGAGTTATCTTCTTCATATTAATTTCTATTTTCAGCTTGAAACTTTTCTCAGCTGGTTGCAACTAACTAGCACTATATTGAAAAGTCAAAGAAAATCCCTAGAGAATATGTTTGGTACCCAAATAAACTAATTTCGTTATTTTTTCCATGCTTTTTTCAAGATATCAAGGGTGATTTCACACAGCAAAATGAACAACGGTGATATAAACAGGTCAAACAATTTAGTTTGCGTACTTAGGGGTCCCTTTCCACTTCATTGCATCAGAACCTTTTCTGTGCTAACCTGCACCTCCTTAAAGTCATTTCCACTTACACTTGGAGTGCAACTCACTGTCAAATAAATTGGAGATATTTTATATGCACTATGTGCAAGTATAAATGGACAAAGGCATGAAGCAAAGAATTCATTCCTCTATGATTACTAGTCTCTGCCAAAGTGATTATTATGGTATTTTTTTCTACTCTAACAAGAGATAGATTCTGCAGTTTGTTTCCTAGAATTTCTTCTAGAAAGTCTGTATGTTCGACTTCATGTAAAATGAATTTAGAGAAGAGTTGTTGGTACTGCTGTATGAAAAAACTAAATGACTCCATGATAAGTTAAAAAAAAAAAGGAAAGAAAAAATGAAGAGGAATAAAGAGCATGCATAGTGAAACAAAGCAGACAATCAGATATAAGTAGACAGAATAATTATAGATGTCTGAATAACACTCCAGATGGCATTTTGGGCATCGCAGTTAATAAGCAGGCTGTTTCAGGGGACCAGCATGTTAGCACATTATTGCAACAACTGGAAACCAGCAGCTGAAGCATGTCTGCCTGATTATCCAGGGAGCAGGCTACACGCAGTAGCTAAACCCAAAAAAATACAGTGCCTGAATGCTTATTGGTATGACAGGTTCAGGAACCCATTTTTCTTAAGTAATGTGCTTAAAAGAAGTTACCACAGACATAACTACCACTCACTTCATGAAGAAGAGGTTTCAGGCCAGTTAATCTGGTCTAAGTTTGAGCGTTTAGAAAAGATATCTTTTTGGCATTAATTACCAACTCTATATATTTAAATTAAAATTTTTATACTTCTGCTCAGATTAAAATCAAGATAGTCCCTACGTTCTTCTTTCTCTGTGAAAATTAATTTTAGTAAAAGCAAAAATTACAGCTGGCAGGGAGTTTACACTATGATTTAATTTTATTCCTTTTTTCACCATTGGAATCTGAAAACGACTTGTTCAGTTGCAACTGTTGGGGTTGAATGTTAAATTGCATGCCAAAATAAGCTTGATATCTTGTCAGTTATCTTCTGAAAGGAAATACATCATCTTCAGACCAGCAAAGAGTCCCATTGCTGATATGCAATCCTCAGGAAATGTATTTTAGGGATGGAAGGTCTGATATTTCCATCAAGTAGAAAGACTCGTAGCAACACCTGTACCATGGTAAGTCCTAAATTTATTCTAAAATGGCAGTTCTGTGAATACATAGTATATGATATTCTCCCAAATGTCAGAAATAATGTACCTTTTTATTTTTAATTTCAAATTAAGGTTACACCATAGAACTCTTACTGATCCAAAATCAGAGACCATTTCCATGATTTTAGCTCTGGAATCAGAACCTACAGCACGTAGTATTTTCACTCTTTTTATCTGATTCCTGTGTTTAGGTTTCCCCATTAATGACTGCTCAGGTCTCTTTGTACTTGAGATCTACACATAAAAATCCTAAGCAAAAAACGCAAAGTAAACAAACAAACCAACCAAACTCTTAAGAGTAATCCCTGAGATATTAAAAAAATAAATATAGGCATTTTTAGTAATTTATGTAGCTCATTATATGGTTTTAACTGCTTGCAGTAAAAAAATACAGATCTTGACTGATCCTGGGTTTGCAAAAAAAATCCCCTTATAAGTACTGTAGAACACATTTGTCAATTAAAGCATTTGTAGAGCCCTCCTACCTCCTCAACGACATTAGATGCTTGTTCTGAAAACAGAAAATAAACATGTTGTGATGGGGTGGTTTTTTTGTTGTTGTTGCTGTTTTGTTTTTGGTTTTTTGCCTGGGATCATTATTATGTCATCGTTTCAGAAAGCACATACTTATGTAAACCTGGGTGCAAAATCTGGCACTGTCTTTGTTAAACTTCATACAACTGGTCATTGACCAGCCTTGTCATTGTCCAGGTCCCTCTGCAGAGCCTCTCTGCTTCCAAGGGAGTCAACAGCTCCTCCCAGTTTAGTATCACTGGAAAACTTAGCACACCTTTGAGTAACTTGTCTACATTTCTGCTAAAAGAAAAGTAACTACAAAAAATCTAGAAGGACTGTCATGAAAAAAGCACAGGTAGGGGCTTTGCTTGGTAATTTTTGCTGGAGAAGATGTGTATCCTGATTTGACAAGGTTCTGTGGATGGCAAGATCTTGTCTTTTTTCTTCACACTCCGTAATTTTTACTGGCAGAGGAAAACAAACAAAAAAATCCAAATCAAAGCAAAATGTAACCTGAAAAGCTAAGAAATTAATGACAAGTCAGAAGACAGAAAAAGGTATTTGTTCTCCAAATTATACACACTTTAAGCATAATAATTAAGATGTAGTTTCAACAAGGAAAATCAGAGTGCTGAGTATTATTTATGCCCAGCTTGATTAAGCAAACTTTGTGGAAGAGTTTTTACATTCCTTGGACTAACTCTGAAACATGGCATGCCAGATAAGCCACAAGGGAAAGAAAAGGCATAAAAAGAGCTGGAAAATTTAAAGGCTGCCAAGTTCTCTGTTGTCAGTTCAAGAGTTCCCATCCACACTGTCCATAGAAATCTCCTTGAGCAGAATCTAGACTATGGAAGTAAGTTATGGAAACGCTAAAGAAACGTAAGTGTAACAGAAGTTTAGGTTGCCAGGCATCAGAGCAATGTCTCACACACTTGCTCTGGAGGAGATGTAAATAAGAAATGGCCCATCTCTGCTAGACGGGATTTTAATGGAGTTTGGATCCTAATATGCATTGGCATTTCTCTGACCTCCTTTATATTATGAGCACCTTGTTCCTCTTCTCTCTTTATCTTATGTATCTCCCTTTACATGCTGTTAAACCATTTGACAAAACTTCCAGAGACTTCTGCCATTCTATTATTAATCTCACTATCAGTAATATAGTGACTTAATTTCCCTTAAACATCACACGAGATACACAAAATTATTCCCAAAGCCCAAGAACCCAAAAAAATGCTCTCAAAATTATGATTCAAATCTTGTCCAGATTATTCTTCTGCTTTTTCTTTCTCCTGTTATTTGTCCTAAATGTCTTTTTTTTTTTTTTTTCAATTGAGTCCACAACATAATTTCTCAAACAGTTAACAACAGATAACAAAGAGGAGAAAGGTTGTCCCCATAAAGGGTATTTTCACCTGGACTGCATCAGCAGAAAATTGCCATAATCCAACGGTACATGAAGCCATATCATGGACTCTGCTTAGGCACAGTAATATTCTATCTGTAGGCCATCTTCAGTGGAAGTCTGAGATTTAATTCAGAAATATTTATTTGAATGGATTCAGTGATCCTCAACATTAAGACCACTTAGGACCCACTAGAAAAGATGGCTTCTGAGTTCCAGAGTTTTCAGGATTTTTCAGTATGAATCCCTTGCACTAAAATCAATCAAAGTGTTTACAACAGAAGGAAGATACTCATGAAGGTTTTCTGAATTGCCATCTCATGAAAATGCCACTGTTTTACTAGATGTTCTTAGATAAAGGTGACTACCATTCATTATTTAAATTATAGCCATACCAGAAGACACAGGGAAGAATGATACCTCATCCTGCTGGGCACAATATAAAATAGAGAATGAAGGACAGCTCCTAACATAAGATAGATAAGAATCTAAATAAACAAAAAAGGTAAAAAGGCATTGGGAAATAAAATTACTTGTCTGGAACGAAAGGCACCTTTTTTACCAGATGAACAACAGAGACAGCACGTAGGTGGCCAGAATCAGGATGAGTGTCTGATACCTGTGGTTCACAGCGTCACAGTGGGAACAGAATGAGTGTCTTTCACAAACAATCTAAATCAAGACATTTATCTCAAACAGAGAAAAATAACCAGAGCCTACAATTACTATGATTGCCATGGTCACAGGCTCAGGGAATGGAATGTCCTTCTTACATTCTCAGGAAAACTCAAACTGTGAAAAATTTACTCATTTCTTGGAAAGACAGGCAAAAGGAAAAGCGATTAAGCAACCACCTTTATCTGTGGAGAGATCTGTATCAATACCATACAGTGATGGTGGATGGAGAAAGATGTTGCTACAGAAGCTTCCATTGAATGGTTGCTGGGACCAGCAACAGGAGAGCAGCATAACACAAACCAGAGGGAAACTGAATTCAGGGATAAATTTTGAGTAAGAATCTTTTGCTGAGGAAAGTAGCATTTACTAAACAGACAAAAAGATTAATAATCTATTAAAGTAAAATATAAAAAAAGGAATAAAATGATAGCTTAGGTTACTAATGAAAATTGTTTATTAATCTTTTCCCTTCAGAGGCACAGTAAAACCCCACGGTTCAGTACTATTAGAAGCCTTTTTTGTTTGTGTTCCACATTGAAAACCTTGATTTTGAATAGGTGCAAAATTACTCAGGATAAAAGAGCCTGTCAGAGTCCAGGTGAAAACTTTTCAAATTTGCAATTGTTCTGCATCTCTCTTTGGGCTCCCAGTCCCTCATTTGCAACATATTAATATCATTGTGTCATTAGAATTTTTGTTAACATAATGCTGTAAAAAAGTGAGCCTGTAAAACGAAACTGCTAAATCCCAGCTTTATTCTCTAATGACTGCCCATCAAAAATGTTCAGATTACCTGTCAAAGAGAAGATGTTTTCAAATTTCTAGTTCTTCAAGCCATGTGGGAACCCAAAAATCCCAGCACTGCTGCCTTTTATAATCACACCAGTAAGAAAAAAAAAGCAATCAAAATGTAGCTGACAATCACAATAAATATTTCAGCAAAGTGCAATAACTTTCACCTTTATAGCAATTATGTGTTTCCCAGATAGAAAAGAAATCCTACACTTCTCAATAAAGTAAGTAAATAGAAATATGTAAAATATTTACTTGTTATATAAAGTTGTCTTTTTGTCAAATCATTACAAGAACTCAAGAATTTGTAACACATATTTTCTTGAAAGGATTGATGTCCCTGCACACAGGCAGAAGCTTCAGGTTTGGAAGAAATATCTTGGGGTTCTTCTGTCAGAGATATGCTGGACATACACAGAGAGGTCTTTTCTATATAGGCAGCTAATTAGAACAGATATTGAGGGAAAATTACCTCACAAAAAAATCCTTATATAGTTACCATGTTTGAAGTCACTGTACTAGGCAGATATTCTGCTCCAGAATAGTAAGTTCCTGTTTAGAAATACAGCAAGACATGCGGACTGCAAGAGTTATTATAAGAACAGTTTTTCCATTTAAATCTCTTCTTGCAAATAAGTCTGTAACATCTCTTATCCATGTTTTACTGACAAAGAGCTGAATAAATAATATTTCTCTATCTCAAAAAGGAGGGTAATCAAAGAAAGAAAAATCCCATTTGTGGAATATTTTTTCAACTCCCTTAGTAATGAACCCCATATAAAGGATTTTGAGTAATAAAATCAATAGTGAAGTAAAGGATGTATAACCTACGTTGCTTAGAACCAGTGGAAACGTAAAGAATAAAAACCTGAGCTTTTCACTCCCTAAAAATAAATCACTGTTTTGAACTGCATAAAATACATTATACTTCATTATATCACTGCACTATTTCAGGATCTAGGGACTGAAAACTTCTGGGAGGGTGGGCAATATATAAATATTTGCCAGTGGAATTTGCTGTTGTACAGGGGCCATACTTATGCAACCTAAAAGAATGTCATCATGACTTGTTTTGTTGAAACTGTATTCATACCTACTCTTTATGACAAACATTTCTTTTTTATTTATATAAGCATCCTTTCTCAGAAAGCATTTTACTGAATATGACTTTCTGCTCAGAGATAGACGCTTCCAGGGTTCTGATATCCATAAAGGTAACAAACAGCCTGGTAGCACTGCCAGATGCATCAGAAATCTGACAGGAAGAGCGAAGGGAAAAGGACGGATTGATTCCAACCAGTTCAGACTTTGACATTTTCTAATGCAGATTATTTTACAATATTATATTTTTACTAGAGCCATACAAAGTAGACCAAATACTTTTGCCAACATTTGTCATTCCTCTTTTATGCCTCAACTCGGCTTCACTGGTTCCTCTGAATTTGACTCTTTATACATGGCATTAAATTACAGTTTTACAGGTATTTATGGCTGCAGGTCAGGTAACCAAGAATGCTGCCCATTTTCAAAAGCAGATTAACACGCATTTTTCTATTTTTCTGCTTCTTTTTTGAGGGGATAATTCGTGTTTGTTTGTTTTTGAAGTAAAAGCTTTTAAATTACTTCCTCTGGAATATTAATATTCTGGATGGTAATAAAGAAAATTTTCTAACACTTGTTCATTTCCAGATGAAATTATAGAAAATTAAAAGGAAAGCTGATAACTGGATGACTAACATTACTCAGGTAGTTACAGGATGCCTCTTTTTTTTTTTTTTTCTCCCAGAAAAGAAAATCAGAACAGAATCCTGTGCACTGAGGGGAATTTCTCTGATCTCCACTGCATCTCTGCTCTAGAGTTGAAGCAGTCTGAATGCTTTGAGGCAAAGCCCTTAAGTGTGTGCTAACTTAAAAAACACCGTAGGGTATAAAAAGTCCCTTAAGGACATGCAATAAAGTGCCCTCCATCATGACAGACAGCCTGTAGACAAGTATTCTGCTGTACACCCAAAAAAATTCAGAGAGCACTGTTTTTGCATACATGATAAAGACATCCAGTACAGTGCTGAAAATACACTGGAGAACAAGGACTACCCTAATCTTCAAGTTAAATAGATTATATGTTTTACTGGACAGAATTTGGGAGCAGAACTGTACAAGCAGCTGAGACTTTGTCTATATACAAGGCAACACAGAATTTACTCATAGAAAGAACCCAGCTAGCTTCATCTCTCCTAGATACATGCTGGAAAACTAATGACCTGGGATAAGACCACAGTCACCATACAAATTAAATTGTACTTATTACTGTTGCTTTTTTTCAACTTCTCAGCTTTCAAAAAGTAAAGTACTTTGAACATAGTCTAACAATTCCATTGAAATTTTTAATCACACAAGCCTGCACGTTTTTTCTCTTAATCAATATTTCCAATCCACAGGTGCAAAATATAATTAAATAAGAACATAAGTAATGCATACAGAGCAGTACCTGTTGGGGAACAGTGCTATCCCTTATACTCCTCCTCACTACATTCATGTTCTGTATAATGATTTTGTCACGGTTGTTTTCTAAAAAATACTGTATATGTCATATCAAGAACATGGAGATAATACTTGAGTCTGTTTAAATGAAACAAGAACTGGCATAAGGTTAACTTTACTGTTGTTACAGCATAAAGTTGTAAAGACAAGTCAGTGACTTTAAACTGTTCACAGTATTTATTATCTGAATACTGCTGCAAAATGCATTTTTATAGCCTCAGCACTTGGTAGGCATTAAATAGCTGTCAGAAGAGATTTCAAGAGTAACCTTGTTAAGTTTTAACACAGATTTCACAGCACAGCCAGCCTCACCAAAATTGCCTAGCTCAGGTATAGGCAGCTACACACAGTCTTACATAAGTTAGTGTGTCCTTCCCTGTCTTTACAGGACAGCAAAACTCTCTGCCACCCCACGTGGCCAGAGGAGACACACATCACCCCAGCCTTTGTGTTTCAGCACACTGAACTCCCCTCTCTATGCACATGAAGAAGTGAAGGAGGTCACTGGGGAACTACCAGACCTTGAGCAGTTTAGTTACAACCCTGGGTATAAATTGTGCAGGTCCTCACTCCAAGAAAATGAGAAATTATCCATCTGGCTGTTCAACACTCCAGGTCATACCAGCTAAAAGCATTTTGAACATGGGCACACTATATCTGGGAAAAAGCCTAGTCCAATTCTTCACTTGAGGCATAACCTGACACTAAAAAAAAGAGATATACTGTATGTATACTTCAGTATTTTCATAACATAAACAGTAGATATATGCAAACCAGGGGAGGAAAAAAGAAAATAAAACCAGATAAATAGAGAGTGAGAGCATGTGCATTTTCTCCCCCTCTATCAATACTGTTACATGTAACAGGCATGGAGGAAAATAAAAATGAATCTGAATTATGAAAATTCCATGTCTAGAGCTAATTGGTTTGCAGTTCACTGGAACTCACTATGTCTGCTTTTCATTGGCTGCAATTCAACAATATGAAGGACTTGATCACAATGATCAATGACATTTCCAGTGACAAAATGAAAATTCAGAATAATAAGCATAATCAGAATTACAGGGAAAAAAAGCAGATATTCATACTATTTGGTCTTCATCATGCTTTGAGTTTGTAAACGTATGGACAAGGCAATCCTGCAGCATCTGCAATCAATTCTCGTAATTACATCGACATATTGAGAACTTAAAGAAAACCATTTCCTCTAATACCAACACAATATGTTATTGTAAAATACTTAATCTAGCTTCTCTGATAGCTGTATATAGCTTAGGTTTAATTTTGAGAACCTAAACACATTGCCCAACAGAATTCTAGGAGAGGAGGACTACTTATGAGCAATACTTTGGAAGTATTTCCTGTTAAGGAAAGAATAAGTAAGTTAGAGAGCAGAAGATTGCAGTCACTAGCACTGGAAATATTTTCAACGTGTCACTGATTTAGAAAGTAAAATAGAAAGTTGCTGAAAGATGTTTTCTCTAATGAGGAAGAATGAGAGAAAGGACTAGACCTTAATTAGTGTTTCCCAGTCCCTTAAATAGAGTAAAATATTTGGAATTTAGAATACTACCAAATTTTCAATTTTTGTGTGTAATAGAATACATAAAAAAACCCCAGCAAAACTCAAGTCATGTCTTGTGAGAAAGGCAGGTCTGGGTAGGTAGAAATTTTGGCAGGCCAGCTGCAGCACTCAAGACCTGGGACCCAAGCAGACAGTGCTCAGTGGGATTGTTTATTTTTTTTAATTAATTGAAAAAATAAACCTAACTATGTATAATGCTTCCTTTTTCAAAGTAGTGAATTTCACTACCACAGTTTCCTTAGTGGAACTTTTGACATTTTTGATTTTAACTCCAGTTTTGGGCAAGTCTCCCAGGCTGACTGATTCAGGCACAGGGTGTTGGAGTGGAAGCTCTGTTGGCAAAACTGGTGAGTGGATACTGGGTGGACAATTTGGAAAGCAAAAATCTACATTACTTTTGATCTGTGTTACATATGAGAGAAAGAAAATTTCCAGGCGAGCTAGGGAGGGCACTGTGGGCTTTTCCCATGGGAGACAGAATGGACAAGCAGGTACAGAAATAATTAGCAAAGAAATAATTACCCCAGTGGTAAAAGTAGAAGAGAAGGCAACAAAAGTGTTCAAGAGCAAAATCATAAAGCATGCTAAAATAGAGGACTTACACAAGAGAATTTTCAAGAACAGGCACTGAAAAAATGAAGGGAGCGACAGCAAAGCTGAGTGAGGGCTCTCACGAGCACTTAGAGGATAAAGGTGCTGAGGAAGAGAAAAAGGAAGTAGCCCAGAACGAGAAAGCCAGCCAAAAGTTTTCAGGAAGTTAGGGTAGACTAAAACACTGACACGGAGCCAGAATAAAAGTAGTTATGGTTGCATTGCAAGCAGATTCTCTGGAGTGGAGAGTGTGGCATCTGTTGAAAACACACAGGGCAACATGGTCTAATCTGTTCTGCACAGGTACTTACACCGTGCTCACCACCATAATGCAAATGCCCTCCAGCAGTGCATTAAGCTCCATGATTAACATCTGCTAGTGGTTGTGCTAATTTCCATCATTCTAAACCAGTGAGAGTTAAGGAAGCTCTTAAAAACAGGCTTTTTCAAGGCAGGAAAGCACTTAATGGATAGTCAGGTTAATATACATCCCACTGAGTTCTGTCAAGACTGTAAATCACCATCCTAGGATAGATTTCTATTTATCCAGAGACTATAGTGTTCGTTGCAGGTAGCATCATGACATAGTCCTTGAAAGGCTAAGAGTTGCAGGAAATAATTTTCCAAGTAGGCTGCCTACAGTTTACAGAAAAATTTTACAATGAACACATTTAAGGGAAGGATCCCAATTAAACCCCTGAGGCCTGACTCTTCTTTTTACAACAAGTTTATCCATATGTGATATCCAGTACTTTCAGTACCTTTTCTTATTCTAACCCTGCATAAGGAAGAAGAAACAGGTTTTCAAAATCATGGTTAACTTCTCCCAAATTGTTCAAACTCACAAACCAATGACAGTGATCCATGCATTTTGAACTATAGGAAAGAATATTTCCATGAGATCTAAGGCCTAAATAATGCCCAGGTTTGTCTTATTAATGCCATGCAGATTGGACCATTCTAATACGAAATAAGCCTATATTCTGGGCTGACACTGAAAGCAGGCACTATATGCATTGAGAACTCTTATTATGACAAGAGGCACAGTAATGTCATGAAGGCTATACCTGCTTTTTCACTAAATTTCTCAAAGAAACAAATCTAGATCACACTCTGATGATATTTCTTTAGAATTGCCACTTACAGATTTATAAATGTACACCTGGAGACTGACTAACACCCACGATGCATATTCAAGAGTTTCAAAAACTGATTTAACTATTACATTGGTTAGACACTTACATTCCTCCTAAGTTGTCATAATTGAAAATATATTCTACTTTGACATGTTTTATTAATTGCTCAGCATTACCATCTAAATAAAGATATTTTCAACAGGTAAGTACTTTCTAAATCCGTCCACTGTATGGCTTCACAGATGGAAAGATGCCTAATTTTAAGTTGCAGCACTGACTTATAAGCCTTCTGATATCTTCACTATCTGATTCAATAAACATGACTGCATTTCTCCTGTTAAAGCCCTGGATAAAAAGACCTCCCCTTAATATTTAGTTTCAGCTTACTAAACACAACTCAAATCCTGGATCATTGGATCCCAGACTGTGATAAGTATGCCGCTGCTGGTATGTTCACCCACCACTTAACTTAGCGGTATCTTTTTGAATAGCACCTGAATCAACCAGGAATCTGGTGGCTACCAAGTTGGACATTTTTCTGCTTACTATTTACTCCCAAAGTCATCTGAAATCTCTGTATCATGTCCCAGCTAGCAATCCCTGTATCATCTCCAGCAAGTTAGCACAGAGGAGGATTAAGAGTGACCATCTAGTCTAAAAGACAGCTGCATCATTTATTGAACAGTTACTTAAACACTGTGACCATTCACTTTCTGTCTACTAAGTAACTGTTTTAAGCATTACAAAGAATTGAAAGTAACCCTGGCAGTTTTCCTACAAGGTGCCTGCCTACTACATAACACATAATTGTTCCTGTCCATCACAGTTCAGATGATGTTTGTATGATTCATGGGCCTTGACATAAGGGTTTTTTGAGCAGGATATTATTTTTTCTGATGAGACGGGCACCACAAAGTTATACTTCTAAAAGTCTTCTCTTTACTCCTTTCAAAAGGAGACAGAACAGCATCATTATTTTCCTCGGGATCAGTGGAACGTGTGGGTGGCTGCATGGAAACAGTATTATATAGTGTGGGTAATTGCTTAGTCGTGCCTTTCAGTTAACTAAGCTTAGGCTTGTTTTTTTGTCTTGATTAGCCACGCAAGTCAGCTTGAATGTTTCACTTCTGCAAGAAATTTCCCAAGCACCTCAGTCTTCATTTTATTGTCTGAACAGAGAATTGATTCTGATAAAGAACCCTTTTTGACAGTAGACAACTTCACTACAAAACTTTTCTGCTAGTTTTACATCTCAAAGAGAAGGAAAACCCCATAAAATTATTAGTGTGTACACTGGTCTTTATCATAAATTTATTGTTGCAAACTAACTGGAGGTAAAACTTTAAGAAAGAAAAAATTCTGATAAAGCTTATATACATAAAGAAAAATCAAAAGATTTAGCAGTGTACTCTTCCATGGGATGATTCTAACATTTTTGGCACAGTATATCCTAATACACTAGGAAAAACAAAAATAAAAGAAAACAATTGGTTTTCCAAAATAAAAACTGTTTCCAGCATTAAACTATAGCTCCATTTCCCTCAGCTGCCACCTGTGATAAGGAAAAGAAAGACCAAAGCTCTTTTTCTTTTCTCCTGACAGCTGCTGTGCCACAACAGGCTAGCTATCCTGCTGTGGGCTGACACCTCTTTGTCAAGCAGGTTGTTTCCTAAAGCTGCGAAGACTGAAGGACTAGCTGAAATGGCAACACAGCCATGATAATGAATGAAGATAGGATTTTCAAAATGTTCATGTCATTTATGATTACAGATCCCATTGACAGTTAATGAAGTCTGGTACATGTATTTAAGAACAAATCTACCTTCAAAAATTCATTATAAGATCATCTCTAGCTTACAGAAAATAGAATGTAAGGAGGAACACAGACTAGAAGACGGGGTAGAGATTTGTAACTGTGAAATTAAACTCTTTCCTGGTTTTTACTTCTTGCATCCTTTTCTTTTTTAAAGAAAAGTAGTTTAAGCAAGTCCTTGTTATAGATAGACTTGTCTCTAAACACTCTTAAAAGAGACATTTCATTCTGTAGAACTCATACAAAGATTTAGGAATTATTTAGAACACCCTGGAAGTTTGGATTATGGGTGATGATAGACATCTTTCTTTAGAACATCCTACATTTGATTTCCAAGCTCAAACCACACCAAGTGCAAGAAATAAAACTGTAGAGAGGGGTCTTGCTTTCATGGCATGCAGGATGCCTCAGTCCTGTTCTTACAGCCACAGATTAAAGAAGTGTAAGACTTTTCAGAAGAGTGCCAGAAGGCAAAGCGCCACAGACAGCTGTGAACTCCCAGACAGTACAGCACTTCAGAATCATTCTGGCCATATCTCCTGTGACGGTAGCCTGGCAAGGTGAGGCTAAAAAGGACCATTAGCTATAGGTTGCCCTTACACAAAAGTAGAAGCTGAAAAGTCTACTTAGACTTGGCCACACAGTTAATGCCACTGAGACAACAAATGCAAATGGCAGAACGTAATGTCAACAGGATAACTTGTACAATTTTCGTTGCAGAAAACCTTGAAAGTGCTTGCTGTGCTGGTTGTACCTTCCTCTGGAATGTCAAATGCACTAGAGAGCACAGAAAAAGGTCATAAAGAGTTTGGGGCAAAAGTACTGAAGGTTTAATCCTGCTCTGGGAAAAGGTATAGTATGCCCTGTGCAGTTCAACATGCCTGTCTGTATTTCTTGCCCCTGTGCAAACAGCAAAACTTAACCATATCTCAATTTATGACTGTGTGATAGCCAGCTTCAGTTGCTGTCTGTCATGCATCCCCTAAGGAAATTAATCATAATCACAATTTTGCACTGTGACTCTGCAAAGACTTTGTCATTAAAAAGCTTGATTATCCTTGTTAGTAAGGTTTTTAAACTTTTACATACAACAGCTTGTTCTCAAAGCTTGGTATTGGGAAACACTTAAGGATAACTAAGCAACATGCTAACTCACACTCTTTTTCTTTCCTCTGTTAACATAGCTGCTTTATCCTCATTAATTAATGTGAGAAGCCATTACAGCTGCCACAGAGATATTATTATCTATTTCTTAATAGGGGGAAAAGCTCTGAGTCATTCTTGACATGAAAAAAGAGTTTTTCTATTTAGATGTCAGTGCTATGCAACCGGTTTTGAGACCTCCTTTTTTACTGTTTGGCATTTTGGATGAAGTGATGTGGAAAGGGTAAACTGATTTATACCCTAAGGTGGCATTACTAGTGTATAGCTCAAACCAAGCTGCTGTCAGAAAAGTAAGGTTAAAAGAAAAAAGACGTCTGAGAGCTGATGCACTACCTCAGGTACAATGGAAGAGTCAGCTGGACATCTCAGCTCCTGTCTCAGGCCAAGCAACGTGAGGGTGCTGCAGACCCAGTGTGCAGACAGACCAGAGCAAAGCAGCTCAGGGTGAAGCAGCCTCCAAAATCAGAGAGCCACAAAAACGTCCCCAGGCCCTGCAGCCCACAAATAAGGTACAAAAGCAATTTTTTGTTATTCCTTGTTTCCAGCAAGTACTGAGCTTATCTTTTCAGACCTCAGAGTCAACAAAGAGCAAGTAAAATCAGCCTCAGATTTTTCTGGTGATATAATGCAAACGGAGCTTGAGGGGCTGGAACACTGATCCAAACCCGGTCAAGCCCCATGCTGCAGAGAAACTAAATTTAAATATCCTTTCCTTGATGGTGCATGCTTGTTGCTATTATATTTCTTAATCTATGGAGATAGACAGACACAAAATGCCAGAATGATGAAACTGAGGGAGTTATATGGAAAATGTGAAGGAAGTATCTGTATGCCTCCTTCAAACCTGTGATCTTGTGCAGACACATTTTACACTTAAGTGAAACTGTCCCTGATCAGAATTTCCTGCAATACCTTAGGGGAGGAAAAAATACATGCAAAACCACTTCAGCAAATGTTTCTGAATACAAAGGTCAGAGAAGAACGAAACTGTTTTCAAGATTACATTATCAGGAAAGATTCCCAGAGTGAGTGAAACATCAATAAAAATAAAAGAGTCCTGAGAACACAAGCTGAAAATTGTTTGCTTGCAATTATTCCATTTATTTTTGTGATGTGCCTTTCTCTTGGCACATTTATCCCGAAAGGATACTCAATTTTCATGGCAGAAATATCACACAAAGAATATGGAATTCTCTTCTAATGAAAACTACAGAAGCACATGCTGAAAATACCAAAAATAGTTTTCTGATGCTCAAAACACTGAATCCTTGCTTTCCCGGCTATCGTTGCTGTCCAGTGATCAAACAGCAGAAGGACTAAGATACACTATTTTGAACAAATAGTGCAATTAATTACCTAACCAATGGAAGGGGGGAGGGAATCTATTAAGAATTCAATGATGTACAACATTTATTATTTCAATAAGGAGGTCTGTTATTTTGCTGTCTGTACAATTGTCTTCATGAAAAATTCCAAAATATACAAACATATATTCATGCCTTTGTCTTGAAAACATGTTTGTACATATTTCATATGAACATGGGCAAGCATTTATTTTACTATTCAAATAATGTAGTCCAAATGTGCACTCATTCAGAATGTCTATCTACATATGCAGATCAGGTAAATCTGTGACCTTTTTCCATATTTAATGACCCAATTTGGTCAACAAAATAGGCGTTTTTAAATTTCTGGTAGAGACAGATTATAGATAATACTTTGTAATTTAGCTACTTCAGCCTAAATCTAATAAAGCAAACCTGAGCACCCACGAATTATTTTGAGCACAAGATAAGAGCTTTTAACAAAAAAAAAAGTTACTTACACTCTGATGCTTTGCCAGGAAGTTGTTACACCAGGAAACTATAACCTAGAAAGTGGCTAATCTAAAAATGTGTTGGTCTCAACTTTTATCTCACAGTCACACACCGAATTTTAAAGAAATAAACTGCCAAATATTTTACTAATACTGCATATTAAGATGAATATTTTATCACTTCTGCAGATTTTTAAACAAGGATAAGACATCACAGAAGAAGACAGCTGCCTGACTAAAAAACAATACATTGGCTGTTTTTCACTGTTTTCAGCTATGTAAAGCAATCTTTTTTTTTTTTTCCCTCCAGAAATCAGTTGATCATTTTTAATGTCCAGGTCTTGGTAGGGCTCAAATGATCCCTTTTTAAGGATTTTGAGGGCTGAATTCATGGCTTTCCTTGCACAAAATGAGTTTCTAGTATTTTCTGAGTATGCTCATGTCAGTCCCTTTACCAGCCCTACATTTTCAAACATAAACTGTATGCAGGGAACAAATAGGGCTGCTCTATAAGAAACTCTGATCCTTCTGTACTTAGAAGTGTCAAAGAGAATTGTTAGTGGTTTTGAATATTATTACATGAAACACTATAAGGTTCCTTCTTTTTCCTCACTATTCACAAATATCAGTGAATACCTGGGTGCTGAAAAACAATGTGAAGATGCAAAGATATTCGTGCTCTCTACACACCACTGAAAAGCTGCTGCATAGTCCCTTCTTCTACCTAACACAGAAAATGCTGCCAAATATGTTACAGAGCATCTGGTCACGACTCAAGCATATTGCTGAAGACTAGCTGGAAAAACTAGATCTCAGGGAAATGGATGTGATACCAGCAGAGTGACAGAAGCTGTAAGAGTTAATGTCAAGTTTTTACATGGCCCTTTTCCTGAGATTTTGCCTACTTTTTACTCAAATTTGCAATTTGAGTAGTCTGTCTCTTGCTGCTACTAGAGAATCAAACTTTTAGGGTGCTGCAGCAGGATTTTTTTTTTTTACTAGAAGAATGAAACCACCCTATTGTTTCCATCTATTTGCACTGAATTCCCCTTCCTCTCCAGTGGGGTATCCTAGCCATTAATTTATATATTCATTTAGTTATAACACCAAACTTGCTTTAGCTGTCTTTAGGAGGCAACATCAGGTAACTCCTGAATGATAAATGACTTCCATTAACACTGGATGGCAAATATGACTTACTATTTGCATTACAGTTGTGCCTAATAATTTGCACTAACACCAAGGCTCAGTTTTTCTAGGTAATGAAGAAAAACATTCTTCCTCCAAAACCTATATAATGTAAAAAATAGCTAAAAAAATAGATTAATTTAGGGATGTGACATTGTTTATATGAAAACATGCAGAAGAGCAATAGCAAGAAGCATTTTGCACCAGTCTTGTTCTCTTCTCTTGTAACCAATACTTCATCCAATGGATCAAGTTGCATTGCTGTGAATGATTCTCCTGATGCAGTTTGCAAGGTATGATTAATTTTACATAAGCCATTTACAAATACTACCCTAAGTCTTATAATGCAGGGACTGCAAGGTAATTAGTGCAATTTGATTCTTCTTTGAAGGCATACAGAGCCCATACTTAACAGATCGTGAATTTCATCAATGATTTGTGGAACATGATGATCATATCTAGAATTTGAAACCACTTAAAGACAGAAAATGAAAGTAGAATATAAATTATCCGTCATCACAGCCACATTATACGGACAAAAAAATATTTAGAAAGGAACTGATGATGCATGAGATACACACCGATTTAGCCTTTAACAGGCTGGCATGCTTTATTTTATGGTGCAATATAATCACAGTGGCATGATTTTATTGTTCAACTCTTTCATGTCCTGTAAATGGCATTAGATAAGTCTATAAATAATAATGTGGTAGCTAATTGAGACACAGACATATTTTCTTCTTTTTTTACTTCCTTAATGCGTTCTATGGTATAAAAATGGCATGATGCTGGTAACACTAGGAAAAATAAGCATGATTAGCCTTCCCTTTGTGTAATTGCACATTTAAATATCTGGTTAAGTGGGTGGGTGTTATGCTTTACTGCCACAAGTTCAGGAAAGACGGATCAATTGAATAAAGTCAAAATGAACAGTAGAAAATTCTTCGTATAATACTACAGCATTTTGCATTCCATACCTATAAAGAGACTTACATATGTTTTAGTGGGACAGTTCTCTTTTACCCTTACTGTCCCCTATTTGGACAAGCAGGTTATGTGCTCAAATTCAACTACTGAGGAAGGATGAGAAAAATTATATCAAATATAGTTAAGCAAAATTTGCAATGTATTTTTAAAGCAAAATAGTATAAAAATAGATATGATAAATCTCTCAGAGTCTTCTAGGACAGAAAGTGAGTGCTACTGACAGACTGTATTAGCTGGCATTCCTCTTTTCTAGCCCCATGGCAAGAAGAAAGGCATTTTTCAGAAGGCATAAGATTAGGCACTGTGGCAGTTAGACCAAGTGGCATGTCCTACTTTTCAGAAAAATACTACCAGGTTGAATGTATGCGGAATGCTGAAGTAGTTTGAGAGGGATTCTCAAACTAATTACTCAGCATATTATTTAACCAAACTTTCCCTCATGCTCCAGCTATAATTTTCTGAATGAGAGAAAACTCAACTGATTCATAAGTTTATGCAGCCCTATAGGTTTACATGGGCATAGATGTGGAAACTGTATGGTGACCATGACATCACTCAGGTGATCTTTACCCTTGTTTCTGGTGGTTTGGTTTTTTACATCATTTTAGTCTAACTACCACTGATGGGTAAATAATCTTTTGGTGGATGTCATTAACAGGCTGTCATTAAAAACTCCCATGTTTTCTTTATATAGTCTTATATATATTTCTTTATATATCTTTTTTCTTGCAGTCAGGCAAAGAAAGAAGCTTAGCATCCTCTGCGATCTTGTCAAGGATATGACTCTCCGAGGATACAACAGTAAACACAGAATCCTGGGACACAGCTACAATCAGAGGAAGCCAGAAAACTATTTAAACAACCCAGCAACAGTGTTTCCTTGGTCTCATTTAGGATGGAATCTCAGCATTCATTCTTTCAACTCTTACTTTTGTGGTTTATTTTCATTCCTTGAAAATAAATTATATGGTCATTGCTTCTGTGTTTTGCTTTTTATTTAGCCCTGAAGTCACATGCTGCTTAGCCATGGTACCTGTCTAGTATGTCATAAATTTTAAAAATTGACTAAAGTTGCACAAACTTACTGCCAGAAAATACTGCCTGTTGGATTCACAATTTAGTCTGGGTACCTTAGAAATTAGGTCTTTTCTCGATAGTGTTTTCAAAAACAGTCTCACAAGCAATATGAGAAAACACAGTCCACGCAAAATTTCTATCATGCTATATATTTACTGACTAATTAAAAGTATCAGTCCTTGAATCTTCATCTATCCAAAGTTTACAACATCCTGTAGGACTGACTAGAGAACATACCTTTCAGCTCTAGCACTAGTCTTGGAAAGATAACAAAGACAGGATCAGACTTGAAGAGATATCCCACAAATGAATCAGAAAAAGGAAAAAAAATGCAGAATAAGTTATTAGGCTGCACTAAGGCATAAATAAAAAATTAAGTCCCTCCTTAAATAAGTACAAACTAACCACAAATTATACAGAGCAAGAGAGCAAGTTGAGACATACTTCAACATGGCATGTACGTGACACATGTAATACACCAAGGAAAATTGTTGTGCTCTATCCACTGCTGAAGAAAACTCTGCCTAGTTTTGAGCATCCCAGTTTAAGGAAAATATGACTAAATGAGCTTTTTCAAAGGAAAACAACAGAGCATTAAGTCTTTTGGTAAACATGAGTTATATAGAGGGACTGAAGGGATTAACTTTGTTCAAATTGGAAAAGAGATAAAGGGGATATCATGGAGGGTTTCCAATAGGCAAACAGTCAGAAGAACACAGTGACCATCTGCTCTTCATGTCCACAGGCAGAAAGACTTAAACAAATCAGCTTGCCTACCAGAGCAGAAGACAAAAGACATCCTTTTTCATAGCAAAGAACAGATATTCCAGGGAACAGACTGCTTGAAGAGACAGTATCTCCATCCTCAGAGGTTTTTAGGAAAAGGCTAGAAAAATATCAGTCTGGATTAATTTCAGCATATTTGATCCTGCCATGGATGATAGGTTTGATTACGTGGCCTCGTGAGGTCTATTGAATTCTACATTTCCATGACAGTTTTCCTTCTGACTTTTCTTAATCAAATGAAGTCTTAGGCTTTTGAGTTCTTCATCTCCCTGCAGACTCACACAGGTTTTACTCTATTTTTCCCTTTCTAACAGTAATGTGCTTAAAGTCCCCTGTGCTTACTACGAGTTAAACAACTTCAGCATTCTCAAGTAATTTGAGCATTGAACTAGTTCTCTCTATTCTGGTTCTCTCTATAGTAGAGCAAGTAAATAACCCAACAAAAAGATTGAGAAACATAAAATGAACCAATGCATCTATTATTAAATAATAGACAACTAGGTAATTCACTAAAACAGAAAGATTATAAACAAACCCATAAACTCTACATTAATGGGGGGGGTGGGGTGGTGCGTGTGTGTAAATTTTTGTATTGACCTTGAAAAAACATGTTCCAGAAACTTGACATTTTGGCTCCTGAAAACTGGTCTTTTAAAAATGATGGTAGAAAATGATATGAAACTATGAAGAGATCCTTCTTATGGCTATTTAATAATTTTTAATATTATTTCAATCACTTTACAAAACATGCCTCTTTTTCACATGAACTTTCCAAACTGCATAGTGATGCAATTTGGAGATAAACACAAGACAACTACTTAAATAGAAATTGAGCTAGAAGATTTTTTTTTAGTTAAAGATTCTGTTACATCACCCTTCTTTTGTTCTTCTGTCATCCAGAGGTCTTCATTACATGAACAGGATATTTTATATACTATAAACAGTTTAGAACATTAACTGGAAGTGAAAACTTTAACAGCTAAAGAAGAAGTACTGAAATTACTTTTTCAAAGCTATCCTCAATAATTTTCTCCAATCTAACTAAGAACACTTAATAAATTTTACTAACACATGGTGCTTGCAGCTACATTTTTTAAAAGTACTGAATATACGGTAGGAATCAGAGCTGGTCTGATACCATAAATGCACAACCCCTGCAACTCCTACTAAATTTGACCATGAAAGCTTCTACAAGGATAAATGGAACTAAACCAAATACATGAGGAATGATACCAAGAAGTAGTGATAAAGCAGAAGCTTACCTAATTTTTGAATCTATAAATTTGATTTGGATTAAGTTTATAATCAGCATATTTTAATTCTGTTTGCTCAGGCTTTGGCAACTTTTCAAGAGTTTGTTAAAACACAGAGAAATCTGTGTCTGTAACAGTTTGATACTAAAATATAAATGGAAAAGAGACAACACTTTTTAATGATATTAAACTATGATGTTTTGAGGACATTATCAAAGAAGATCAATGTGTATAATATTGAAAATGTAATCAAAAATGATTTAATTTTCTCTTTACTTGTTAAGTTTAATAAGAATATCATGATTAAATAATATATGTATATAGATTATATACATGTATATATATTATACACATATGTATATGTATTATATATAAATATGTATATAGTAACACATGATTAAATGACTGACTAAACTCCACTTTCTAGCAATACAAATACTTTAAACTTTGCTTAACTGAGTTATTTATTTCAGCTATTAGAAAGATGTAACCTGTGTTATGACTGAACAGTGAAGTGCGTGACTGAAGTCCGTTCTTGCATGTATGACTTCTCTATATGATTCCTTTAACAACTTTTTCTCCAGGGTAGTTTCAGTGGGCAGCAAAAATCAGAAGTCAGCATAATTCACATATTACATATTTGAGGTCACCCATACAATTACTCTTTATTTCACTAACCTAAAACAACTCCTTTTCACCTTTTTTTCATATTAATTTCCAGTCCAGTTGTATGCTAGCATCATACAAAAAGAAATTGCAGGTATTCTTTGGGCTTTCTCAAAGAGTGGAAACGGAGGAATTCTGTCTCAGCACAGAGATTTTTTCTTAACACAGCCGATCCACAGTAGGGCACACCAATTCTGTGTGACTGCTCCTGGAACCCTAAGTTCATGGATTTAACAACACTTTTGTGTTGCTCAGAAGAGCACAAAGCAAACCACAAAAAGGATCTTTATCAACACAAAGCTAACAAGTAAGTCACACAATCTCTCCCTGTACAGCATATAATTTATTCATCTAGGCTTTCTAGACAGTTAAGATGACTTAAGAAGGCAGTCAAAATCCATCTTTTATTGTATAAAACACATAGTATGATCCCACTAGTAATCAGTCTGATATTTACAATAAGTTAAGGATGGGGCAGGGTTCCCAGAGCATTCTAACTCAGAAGCTCTCCTCTCGTGACTGGAAGCTCCTAAATTCTACCTTAGAACTTATTCATGGCCAGCCTATGTGAATTTTCTCATTTCTGACCATTAATAAGATTCAATTATTTTTTCCCTTCAGAGTTATCAAAGTAAATTTTTTTCTTATTTCCTGGAATTAATTTCAATAAGATATACTCTAAATATGATTCTAGTGCAATGCTGACCTAGGAAATCTTGAAGATCAGTTCTAAATTAAATAAATTAGAAAGAGCCCAAAGGGAATCAATGAGAATGTCCACAGCAGACATGTAGTAGGTCTTTGACGAATGGTCCTAGACAGGAAGTCCCTGCTGAAGCTTTTATCTAACATAGACTAAAGGACTTATTAGCAAATAAAATCTGCTATTTCTGCTTGTATCAAAGGTTAAAGAAGACACTGAGGACATAACTTCCATATTCCTGAGGCTTCTTCAAGTGCTAATTTTTGGTTTTCCTTTCCCTATGATTCAAAATCTGCTACAAGTGTAGTAAAAAGGGGTAGCACAAATGATACAGATATCCATACATTAATGTGACTGGTGGGAGGATTAATGTGGAGAATTAGTCTGGATATTATGTAGGTATTACTACATCCTATCAGAAAATGAGAAATGTTAGATGTGCATATCATATGTGATTGAATGGGAAAACAATGGTCGAATATAAAATAGGTCACCTGCTCAAAGTTTGTTATGATGGTCATACCTCTGGCTTATACAGTAGAGGGAATTTCAATACTACAAAAGTGCTGATAAAGCAGCAAAGGTAAACAATTCAAAGCTGGGGTTTGAAAGCAGGGCAAGTAACAGTGACTTCAGACCAGGCATCCCGCTCCAGATTTACATCTGATTAAAAGATCACTGGGTGCATGGATATCGACAGAAAACATATAACCAGGTCCAAAAGAACAGGAAATGAGAATATTCAAAGTTCTTATCAAGTACACTCAGCTGCCTGACTGAACATGGCTCAGTAGAAGTAATTTCTGAGTAATACTGTGACGAATGGAAGGAGGAGTGCAGGAGTGATAGGACAGCTTCTTTGCTCTTATCAGCACTTTCACTTATTTATTTACTGACAAGGTTGCCTGGAAGTATTTTGCTAAAAATAAAGCATGGAAAACAGGGAAAGGAAGAAGAATCACTGGAATCAGCAAAGATGTAATAAAATTATGAAATTAAATGATTCTCCAAATTATACTTTTAATTCTCCTGTTGCCGTCTATGAATTGATAGGGCACAAGAAAATGGGCAGCTCTGGTAGCGAATGTGCTGCAGGTATATCCACAGAGGCACACAGCTGTGCAGAGCTGGCACAGATGTTTTAGTTTTATTTTTGTTAGCTCTCAGTCTGATTTTAGGAGGAGATTACTCACAGCTGTTGCACAGTGAAAAAATAATGTACTGGCACTAATCCTCCTCTGCAGTGGGACTCACAGCACCCGTCCTAGAGGTAGGGTTACTTGCTGCTCTAGGCAAAGAGATAAATGCCCATTTCCACTCCTCTTTCAGACAACAGTCATTAACTGTTGAAGCCCTAGGTGCATGTTTTTACAGTACTGTACTTGTCCCCAGGAGGTACTGCAATGACACTTTAGATGAGTAAGAGCAGTATCTGCAGTCACATTCAGGAGCATGAAAATTATAGGTCAGAAAGAAATTTCTCCCTGTGGTCCAGTATTACAGAACTAAGTACCTCATGGGTTTTTGCAGCTTTCTTTCAAACATCTTTCACTGCTCATTTCTGGAAAATAACATTACATGGAATGCAAGAATTGTCATCTACAATGAAACCTACATTCTTACGAAGTTTTAGTTACCGCTATTATCTTTTAGCTTGAGTTAATATCAGGTAATCAAACTTCTCAAAAACTTGACAAAAAGAAGGTGTACTAGATTCAACTGAAATAGCATATAAGATCTCAGGTGTGTTTTTCCCTTGGTGTTCAGGACGTGCTATAATATTTTACTGTCCATACTGTCCGCTAGATAAAAGATGATAATATATTATTACATTCCCACAGTAAAAAACTACAATTTTGTTTTTAAATTTAAAGTGAAACCAAGCAAAATTTTTCTACAAGAAAAATAACTGGCATCACTTCCTGCCTAAAACTTATCATATAATATCTGCTATTTTACATGTTTGAGCAGAGCTCTTCATAGGTACCATAACAATCCTACTAGAATCAATTAATGTGCTTTAATTTTACAGGAATTTATATGGTTTAACACTAATTGACATAGCACATCAGTATAGAACTCAAGTATATGATAATTGCTGAACAGGTGAATTCTGGTGCATAAACCCACCCCCACTACTCACCTCCTTACCCCCCCTGAAAAAAAAAAAAAATATACATATGCTCTAAACAGGTACTGATAGTCAAGTGATAGTCAAGCTGCAGTGGTCCAGATTCTACCTATTCCCCAATCCTTCAAAAGTTAACAAATACATGCATGGTATGAGATCACTAATTTCCACATATGTGCACATATGGGCTCTGAAGTCAGGCGTGCAATTCTCCACCTGCCTGTTCTACCATTCCATTACTTTTGTATTCTTTTCATTGATACCACTTTTGGAATGGCACCTCTGTCTTCTTAAAAGCTATTTCATAGTCACAAACCACAATCAAAAAATATCTTCTCCTAAATGAACTGCTTCAGTCATGAATGAACTGTTGTCTGTCCTTCCACTAACAGCGCATGGGGCCAATTATCTTTTGCGCACTTGCAGATCTGCCTTCTCTTTCACTTGGTCTGGTTCTTATGCACTTCGTGACTGAATTCTTGGGTGAACTATAAGAACAACTGCATAATGCTAATACCTGCCCCTGTGTTCTACAGTGAGTTTCAAAGTCCAGAAGTGCCACAGTACAATAGTACCACAGCTATGTGACAAACAAATACCTGTTCCTGCTGTGTCCTTTCAGAGACTCAGCTGAATGCTCGCTGCTGGCCACCAACCAGTACAACACATTTGTTCTGTCATGTCCTTTATGCAGCATGGTGCTCATAAGGGAGAAGAGCTTGATAAAATCCAGTGTGAAACATGAGAAAGCACCACCAGCGCATATGATTTCTACAGAGATCATATAGGGAAAAACAAAAAAGCAACTTTAGAGGGAAAACAAAGTGAAGCTGAAGTCTGACACAGGCACGTTTGGCCACATACCAGAGCTACTTCCTTCTTCTTTGCAGCAGAGCAGTAGTCTTTCTACAAACTTGTAAGAAAGCAAAGCTCACAACTGTGTTATTAAAAAAAAAAACAAACAAAAAAACCCAACAAAAAAATCCCATCCTATTTCAAAGAAACTTGTTTTCCACAATGCCATTTCCAGAAATCGCTGAGCTATGCTTGTGAGATTGCTGTGAAAAAGACTGAAAAGAAAAATGGGAACTTTTTATATGGATATCATCTACCTTGACTTCAGAAAGGCTTTTGACTCTGTCATCCATAACATCCTTTTAGGTAAGCTCACTAGGAAATGTGGGTTGGATGAATGGACAGTGAAGTGAATCAAAACTGGTTGCATGGCAGAGTTTAGAGGGTTGTGATGAGTGGAGCAGAATCCAGTTGGAGGCCGGTAGTCAGTGGCATTCCCCAGGGATTAACACTGGGTCCAGTCTTATTCAACTTGTTTGTCAACAACCCGGATGAAGGGATAGGAAGCACCCTAAGCGAGTTTGCTGATCATACGAAACTGGGGGGACTGGCTGATACACCTGAAGGCTCTGCTGCCATTCCATGGGACCTTGATAGGCAGGAGAGATGGACAGAGAGAAACCTAATGAGGTTGCAGAAGGGCAAGTGCAGGGTCCTGCACGTGGGGAGGGATGACCCAAATTACCAGCACAGACTGGGGGGTGACCACCTTGAGAGCAGCTCTGCTGAGGAGGACTGGGAGTTTTTGTGGATGACAAGCTGACCACGAGCCAGCAGTGCCCTTGTGGCCAGGAGAGCCAATGGGATCCTGGGGTGCATTGGGAAGAGTGTGGCCAGCAGGTTGAGGGAGGTGATGTTCCCCATCTAATTGGCCTTGGTGAGGCCACGTCTTGAATGCTGTGTCCAGTTCTGGGCTCTTCAGAACAAGAAAGACAAGGAGCTACCAGAGAGGGTCCAGCAGAACTCCACAAAGATGATGAGGGGTCTGGAGCATCTCTGGCATGATGAGAGACTGCTGGAGCTGGGCCTCTTTAGTTTAGAGAAGACTGACAGAACTCATACCTCATCAATACAAACAAGCATCTCAAAGGCAGATGCCCAGAGGATGGTACCCGACTCTTTTCCATGGTGCCACCTGCTCCAGGTGACCCAGCCTTGGCAGAGGAGTTGGACCGGATGATCTCCAGAGGTCCCTTCCAACTCTGTGATTCTGTGAAATGGACAAAACTGGCAAACCATAAAATTCTGTATTATCTGAATGCAGTGTTTGTAAAGCAAGTTGCACAAAGCAACAAGAGACATGCATAAGAGATTATGCATAGGACAGCAGGAATGAAGAACTGTGTTTCTATAGGATAGTCATGATAAGTTTTTAAAAATATGTGTAAAAGTAATTAGTACATAAAAAATATGTTATTTTATTATTCCACATAAATGAAGACCTACATCCAAAATGTTAATAATATTAACTGCATATATTTAAAGTAAAAATCTTTCAATCAAAATTACGTTAGAAGTAATAATTTTTGAAGTCATCAAGGCTAAGATCCCACTCTTGCATAAGTATTTAGATTCATTTATTGGGGTTTTTTTTCAAGCAGAATTCCAAAATAGATGAGGCTTCATTATCATGGTTTGCTTCTTTCATTTGAGACATTACTGAAAGTCTTCCTAATGATGATCAGCTTTCGGTGGCAAGGTAAGATTTATGGAGAACTGATGTGCACTTTTTCTTTTACAGAATAGTCTACAAAGCAGCAAGGCTTAGGAAGAACTCAAATAATTGTATTTCCTTCAGCATGTTAGTAGAAAATAGACTGTAAAGGAGTTTATGTCTCTAAAGGAGACAAAATTTGCAGCTACTGAACTCACAAATCCAATGCAAAATATAACCCACAAAGGTTCTGTCTTTATTTTCTCAATATTCTAAAATTTCATTTGAAAGGAGTTTGACCATAGTTTCTTGTCACCTCAATGGCTAGACTTAATTACTTGCTTGTCAGATGTAGTGGCCATCTACATAAGAAGGCAGGTATGATGAAAATAAGGCCTAAAGATTAAATTCCTCATTCTATCTCAAGGACACTTTGCTTTTATGAGCTATTCTTTCCAGAAAGGAAATTGGTCATTGTTAAATTCCCTTTCATTTGCAAAAACCTGCGATCTCACCACACAATTCAATGATACATTTTTATTCTCTATTATTTTTATTCTGTTATTTTACTCCCTGCTTTATCATAAGGACTTGATCTTTTCCTTATTAAATCAGTGGAAGAGTACCTATTGAACTGAATGATAAAGAGAGTGAGCAGCCCTGCCACCAGTATGGGGATTAATTCTGATTTACCAGTCACAGGGAAGCCCCTTACAACATGCTGTATGATCACAGAGAGAGAAAGAGAGAGAGAAATCATCGCCTTAGTGAAGGCAGCAAAGGCAAAATTTTTCTGTGATGTGCCATTCAAAAAGCTGCATATTAAGTGAACACAACAAATTCTAAGAACAGTGTGCTTTTTTTCCAGTGATTCAATTCCCTTTTGAGCTTTTACCCGAGAGGAAATCCTGGTGGCACTCTTTTACAATTTCTGAATGGACTATCAACTGTAATATAGAATTTTTAGAGAGTTTAGGAAGAAAAATGCAACTGGATATCTTTCCCTGCATCCTCACGCTGACCTATAGCTTCTTTCTAGACTCATCCATGTAACCCTAAGTACAATTATAAGCTACTATGCCATAGAAGGAATATTCCTATTGCATGTATGAAAGCTGTCCTGTAGTCACACAGATTAGGATTCAGAAAGAATCACAAGGCAGCTGTGAGGTCTTTTTGCTTGCAGTAAGGAGTACAGAGGTTTTTCCCAGTGAGTATATTCACAATTTCAGTTTTAGATGTGGTAATAGTTATTTCAATCCAATCCCTATCACATATGCTGACTAGAGAGACAAAAATCACTGTTACTACAACAAAAAATTCACCAGAAGTGCTGTGAGGATGTTACTCAGTTTCTATGTGTTACTCATCTGCCAGCTGTTCTGGAGTACCTCCCTAGAAAAATTAGCTCATCTGATCAAGAAAGGGAAGCAAAATGTAAGCAGGCCAAACAGAACAGTCAAGGTCAGTGGATCTGCAAGCATACTGAAGGGCTTTGGTCTGTTTGGGATAGACAGCTGGCTCAGTCCATGCTCACTCTGAATATTTTTAGTGAAGTGTAAAAACTCTTATATACATTTCAGGCACAGACAGGAGCCCTAAAGACACAATAGGAAATGCAACCCAGCAGGTACTTCAGTTTCCACACTGGGATAGTATTCCAGTGCCAATGCTGGATTAAAAATACATATTTGAAATGATCCTTATATCGTATATGTTTCATATAAAATGACATATGAAATACACTTTAACAGGTAACATGGCTGTTACTGTTACATGAGAATGAAATTAGTTTCCATTTTAGAGAAAGACTATCACTCTAAGAATTTCAAAGGGAACGATTTTTCAGGGGAGGATTTACAATTCAAAATGTTGATTGGTCTAAAGATTGTGAATCAAATCTCCGACAGCATTGAAATGCTTTTCATTTATCTGTTGAACAGTTTACCACAAAGGGTGTCAGACTATAAAAGGGCCTTCCTTCATCTATATCTGACATCTAGTTCATGTATTTTCTAACAACAATAAAATTGGTGTTGGCAGGAGTTAAGACTAATTTATGAGATACAAGTCATTCAGGGATGACCAGGATTTTAACACAGGCCTATTATGACAAGGCAGATTTTGGGTGAATGCAGTTAAAAAGAATGAAATACTGCCTATTGTAGTCAGTAACCCAAACAGAGAAGCTTTATCTGAGATGTCTAATATTGAAGAAGTCAATCAGATGAACGATCTAGTGATGTGAGACATTTAACAGGTAAAACCTGTATGGGGGTAGGAAACCATTAAAAAGAATGAGTGATGCTCTTGGTTGAAGTATTCTGCAATCATTTTTGAGAAAACTACTGCCTTAATTTGTACAGAATAACCACACTAAGAGAGTAGATATGCATAGCTGCTCTAATTGAGGTGGAATAGCCTGCATACTTGTCCCAGATGACTTGTTATGAGGGAACTACATTTAGATTAAGAAAAATCTGAATATATTTTAAAGCATTTGAAACGAAATACATACAAACTAGATAAAGATCTCTAGAATTTCTTGCAATGTATTGTGATATTATGTTCACATGCAAGTTTAAGGTGAAGTTTAATCTTAAATTTTTTTTTTAGTTACAATTTATTCTCAATTTCCATTTTTGGCAGTTTGAAATTCACTGTGAGTTCATTGAGGCAAGCACAAAGTGCCCAGCTTGCATTAGTAACTCCATGACTCTTAAAATGCATGTAAAAAAAGAAAGCTTAAAGCACTATCATTATGTTGTGCATCTAAACAGCTGTTCAGTTTTTTCTCCTACACTGACTTTTCTATTTCTAGACGAGTGCCAAATGCCATTGCAAGAGTTCATGCAAGATGGAGGTTTATTTCTTCTTTCCTGGAGACAGAATTTTTGCTTTTCCTTTTTTTTTTTCCCCAGTAATTTTCTGTATTTTCCTAAGATAAATGCCACTAAAACTACTAACACACCTTTGCTTTTAGTATTTAAAAAAATAGGAGATTTCAATATTAAGGCTGCTACCAGCGGTTCCAGATCTTCTGCTTAACAAATTAACCCAATAAAACTTCATCAATTTAAGAAGTTATATAACAAAGGTAGCAAAAAAAGCTGCTTCAAATAGAACACAAAGTCCAGATGTCAACTAAGAAACAGTGAAGTCTAATATTTTCATCCAGATCAAATGTGCCAAATATATTGGCATGATTTTCACTGTAAACAGGAGTCAGTTCTGATACCACAACACACTTAACTGTTACTGTCCAGAAAATCATTCACTGCCTTCACAGTTACACTGACTCTTCCATGATGGACCACAAACCCTTGTCCTAGTGATATAAAAAGTGCATGAAAGAAAATTCTAAACCAACAGAGAACAGCAGGAATATTAGACTAATAAACTTCCTGCTGCCACAAGGCTTTGCATCAGCATACCTTAACAGATAGTTCCTTAAAATTTATCAAATGAAATATTTTGGATCCTTCATTTTTTAATGAGAAGAAAAATATAGGTAACAGTGACTTTAAACTTTTTGAAAATTGAAATTGTTTTTGAAAGGATTTAGATGGAAAAAACTCGTCAGCCTCCTTTAAGATTTCTTATTTTCCAGTTTTGGAGAGCTTGACTTTTCTGCCCTCATAGTCTTTTGATGAAAACAAGAAGACATAATCTATATAGTACCTCATAAATTGTGAAGAATCTCAGGATATTCTTTTTGAGATAGGGTTCAATTACAGTAAGTTGCACACTATCACAAATATGTGATTTACCTCCTTGATTACCCGGAAAGATATACATATATATACATGTATAATATTACAATTAGATTAAATTCTAAAACTTTATAGGGCAATGACTTCATTGTACAATAGCTGTAGTTCTATGGTAGTTATAGAACAGCTGTAGGCAAGCACTGAGAGACAGAGAAACAGCTACTTTGCCACTCGGTGAAGCTGCTGATCTTTACTGAGACATTCAGAAATCTGCAGCTGTTGAAGCAGTATTTGTGTTACGTCTGCTTCCAGCAGAGATGACAGGTGAGAAAGATCTGGAAGATGACAATAATTGCCACGGTCAGTCCTGATATACCAACATAAAAGGATGTAACAAGCCTCAGAACTGCCCCTGCTTGCGAAAGCCGTCACTGGGAATGGCCACCACGGTTTCTACCGCTGGGTGCCAGCCTGGGAAATGAATGGAGCTAGAGCAGCCAGTGCTAATACTGGCATAATCCTGGGAATGCAACAACCACCCAGAAGTAAGGGCAGACTTGATAAGTATTAAAATTATTTGGTTTTTAAAGTGTAGCCTGCCATAACAAAACACCTCTCCCCCTCATTGTTTTTAAACAGCTTCAGCCCATTCATCCCGCCTTTCGAATACATATCTACATTTGCTTTTAATTCTCCATGTGAATCCAACCACTGTTTCTGAAAGTGTGCCCTTCTCTTTTCTGTCAGACTTCAGGAGTAAGCTAAACATGACAATGAGAAAAATGTTTGTCTGCAGCAACGGACAAATACTCTTTATCTAAAGAGCCGCACCATGAAGAGGAACTGCGACAGATTCTTACCTTTGTTAATTAAATATTCATTTTAAGTGGAAACAAATTAAGTTCATTTTCTACAAACTGAAGTTCATTTTGCCCATGACAGTAATTGGTAAGGGATCTTCCTGCCTTTACCTTGGCCCATGAGCTTTCTTCCTCCTGTTCTTCCTTTATAGCAGAGAGGGAGTAAGCAAGCAGCTAGGTGGGAGCGTGGCTTTTAGCCCAGTCTAACCCACCACAGAGGGATATCTACAGGGAAGACTTGGCATTACTCTTAGTATGTCCTGGTTGTATGATAGGGATCACAGCAAAACACCAAGCGATTTTCCCATGCCCAAGCAGAGTTGCAGTTGGACTAATTGCAGAGGTATTTTTTATACTAGGCCACACAAAGGGAGTTATTTATTCTTTACAGACTTGGGAGAACTAGCACCCCTCGTTTTTAATATCTCTTTTTCTTTGTTTTCCCTCTTGTTGTAACCATCTTAGTGTTTTTCTGAAGCCCATAACATATAAAAGCTAATTATCTGTATCCTTTTTTTCCACAACTTATATTAAACTTAAACCTTTCTCCTCATTCTGGGTTGCCGCAACTTTCTGCCCTAAGTTCTTCCCTTAGCTCATGACCACAAGTTTGGCCAAGAAATCAAACAGCAGGTCAGCTTGACCACATGTCAGAAAATCAAACAAAAATCATTTTCTGGAAAAGAAAATTACACTTCCAGCCCAAACTCACTTACAAACTATGGTGCTTACAATTTAGTGTTAATAATAAATAAAGCTCCATTGGTTTTTTTTCTAATTCATGCTGTTTTTTAAATGGATGAAAAGGGATTTTCACAGCTACCCTACACTCAGACACATAGAACTCGTTGCTGAGAAAAGGCAGCAGCTGCTACTCCAATGCTGCATCAGTCCACATACCAACCAACAGCAGCAGTGCATTCACTTTGCTATGCTATTTTTCCTTTGTTGACAACATCACAACTGTGCTCCTGAAAGCCCCAAGGGAATACTAGGAGCTGCTTCAACTGCTCAAAAGAATAATAAGAGTCACTTTCCCCCCTTTTCTTTATTTATTGAAAGACAGTTTACCTGTGTTAAAAGAGCCAGGCACAAAGAGACCAGGATGTATTGCCACTTCCTCTTTACTCCCACCTATCTCCCCTCGTCCAGTGTGCACACTCTAAAAAAACAGGCACAAAAACAGTCTTAGAAGTGGCAAAGACGAGATCAGACATTGTGATGCCAGAAAAAAGATCTTCCCACACAGACTGAAAGAGATGCTAAAGACTTCTAGTAAAGGGAAAGTCTGTGAAGTCTCAACTGGCCTTTTTCTTTTCATACCCTAACCTTATCTTCCACTAGCAATGCATCAGTTCAGTGCAGTGCCCTGCACTCCAGAACCAGATCCAAGATATCCCATTGCCAGTTATGCCAGACTGTCATGGCTCTGACACATATTTAGCCATAACAACAACTATGATAAAACGAGTATGTGCTTTTCAATACAGACCAATATAAACCCAAGTTTTTGTAGTGCTTAAATAATAATACACTAATATCCTTGAGGAAAAAATAATCTGTAATATAGATTTTAATGATTTTCTTTTATATTGCAATGCCAGCCTTTCATATTAATGCTATTTTATTTACCCTAATAAGTCGTTACTTTAGTAAACAGGTAAAATTTCATTAATGACTGTTGAAATTTCTCTGCATTTTTAAAGGGGTTACAAGGAGGAATTAAGAATATTGTATGATATGTCTGTAAGCTAAACAGACGTTACCAGTAGTCTAATTATTTTTAGAGATCTGTTAAAGGATAGTTTAATATTAGTAGATTTTAAAAACGTTATGTTTAATTTTAAAGTGTTCTCAAACTTTAGCTTTCAAGTTTTTTTTTAGTCTCTGAGAGATACATTGGAAGTCAATTAATACATTAAATGACATTAACATGTAATCTGATTTTTTTCTCAGAGTAGAAGACAAACTATTCTTCTGCAGTACTAATTATTTTTTTAAGTATTTTTTAAAGTATTTTTTTAATATATCTCCTGAGTCTTGCTTGATACGAGGGGTAAATAATGAAACACAATCTGTTCTTTGCACATTGCTGCTGAAGAAGCTGAACAAATGTTCTGTTGAAACACACAAAATATACCAGATACAGATACTAAAGATGCTTTTTGGGAAAATGACTTCAAAACCTTTATGTCAGAAAGTATATAAAGATGGCTGTTCCCAGCAAAATTAGATCTAATCACAAGGAGTTGAAAGCAAATTTACAACAAAGAACAAAAAATTAAAAGAGGAAAGAATTTTTTTAAAATACAGTTTTACAATCCATGCTCACTGATATCTTGCATTGTAAGTAATATATTCCCCAGAGGACATATGTGCTAAATGTTCACCTGGGAATACAGTCTTTTTTCTCTGGAAGAATTCACTTTCTTCATATGAAAACCTGCTATGGTGGCATGGTGAAAAAATTACCTAATTTTATTTCTAATTAGCTTTTTTTAGTTCTATTCAATGGATATAGGAGGGGAAAAAGGAAAAAATCCCATTTTGAGAATGATCTCTTGCTTTTGCTAGGTGGGTGGCTACACTGGCCAACACTTCACAGTCATGAAGCAGATCTTTACACAGCATTTCCAATTGACAGCTGTTTGGGGTTTTTTAAACTATTTTGTGTACTCATACGTTATTACAGAAATACCACAGAATATATAATACACTTTTTCCTAGCCATAACTTTAATCAGAAATGTTTTCTCACAATCTGTAGGGCACCTACATTCCCAGCAGACTGTCAGTACTGTTCTGCTTATGGGGACCTCCACCTCAAAAAAGACAGTGAAAGTTTTTGAAGGGATCAGGGGAAGTCAGTATCAGAAAGAGAGCATGAATGCAAGCTTATCTAGATCTAGACACTTATCTAGACTGGACACTTGGGCAGCATCTTTTTCTTAACTCTTGCTGACATTGTTCATAACCCTGTGGCAGTGGGCCACAGATGGGCATTAGGTTACACAGACATTTGTGATAAAGAGAGGAGATAAAGTAACAGATTTCAACTTCCAAATTGAGAGAATCATCCTTTCTCAGTAAACGTCAAAAAAACCCTGTTCATATAGTGTAGGTTTATTCTGATAGCATTCCTATAAAATAAATATTTTTGAAAAAAAGAGAAGGAGATACATCATTCCTACTTTTCAATTGATAAGGGATTACAGTGTCTTTAAAGTTTGTTTGGTTTTATCCACTTCCTTTCTCTTGATTTTGTGCTTTGTCCCTATCCTTAACCTATGCCCCAGTGAAAGAGTAAATAGCGGCTAACAGTGCCAATAACATTCAATAGTTCATGTTCCCTTATTCTTTACCCAGGCTGAAGTAACCACCTTTGGTATGAAGTCCACTCTGCAGCATGCTGGAAACATGCAGTTTGAACCCGTTTTTCAATTTAGCAGTAATGCACTCTGAACAGTAATATGTTACAGAGCCAGCTGGTCTTCCTTAGCCTTTTACCCTTTTTTAATCTTTTAGTGTTCCATGGACACCTCATCCACTCTGGGCTGCTGTAACTTTTGATCATGTATCATATTTGTTGTACTCTTCTACGTTGCCTTAACCTTCCTATTGTAAAAGGCAAAGGCACTGCTAATAGCACTAAAAACCAAAGTAATCTCTCAATTAGGTAAGAGATTTGGAATAAATATGCCAGTAAAAGAATGTGAAGCATCACTGGTGTGTATCTAAAAACCAAAACAAAATCAAAGATAAACAAATCTAGCCAGTTTAAATTTGCAAGTATATACACCTATACATCCATAAACCTGCAGAGATGTACAAATGCACGTGCACTTGTTCACAAACATGCACGTACTCTGTTTGCATATGCAGTTCCAGAAGAGGAGAACTCCTTTTTTACAGAAAGATTTGACTATTATCACAGCAAGAAATTAACAATAACAATAGAAAGGAAAGCAAGTACTATTTACAAATTTAGACAAATTGGCCTCAAAGTATAGGAACAAAAACACCTAACTTTGCAGTTAATCAACATGACTCAGAGAAAAATGTGGTAAAGTATTTAAGTTGATATGCATTAAAAATCTCAAACTTCTCAGATCTCAGGACACAGGAAATATTCAGGCTTCATTCTATAAATTATCTTTTCTCTTTGTTTGGTCTAGCAAAGATGGAGAATCATACAGATTTCTCCACACACATTAAAACTTTTAGGAACAGTGGATATGATATCAGCAGTGGTCATAGATCTGGTTTTACTTAGTAGTATAGTTTTAATGCAGTTCTCTTAACTCTTCTGCAATATATCCAAAGGAAAGGATTTTCAAAAAAAGAAGTATTTGTACTGTTGTACGGAACCAAGCATATTAATTCCACTGCAAGGTACTAAGGTCAGACTGAAGCAAAATAGGAATAAAAATTGATTTTGTGTAAGCTTGTTTGGGATTTGCTGGAGAAAAGAAAAGTTATAAATAAACAAAAATGTTTGCACTTTTTTTTTGTAATTTAAATTCTGTAGAGATCAATATGAACCAGGAATACTTTAGAAAATATAATTTACATTTTTGAAATTCAGAGTGTGTTTCTTTTTCTCCTAAGAATTAAAATCATCAAAACTTATTTGCAGCTTCCACATTATTGGAGTTTGAAGCTGCTTGTGAGGATTCAAGAAGCACAATGAGCATGTATGAACTGAAGGGCAAGTATATCTCTTCAGCATCTACTTAATTGGCAAAAAGTGACATCACCCACTAATGAAGAATTAGGTGATGCTGTTTAACTTCTAACACTGTTAGTTTATAATCTCAGACAAAGTTCTCAATCCTTCAGATTTAGAGCACAAACATGATCATAAGTATGTGTAAAATAGAACAGTTTTACGCCTGAAAATCCTATGTATAAAATTTAATATTCTAATATGCACTCTGGAGCCTCACAGACAAGCCTACCTAGTGTATTTTTGAATTAAATTCTAGCAGTAAAAACACACACAATTTGTGTCCTAATAATGTCTCTCTCTATTTCTTATTTTAGCCTGACATCTGGTATCACAGCAGACTTCTGCCACCTGCAAGGTCAGGAAAATGCAGACATCTCAACGTTTACTGACTATCGCATTATTAGAAAGATTTTTAAATGGGTGAGATGGCTTTTATTTCTTCACAAGTGTCTCCCATATACAAAGTTTTAACTATGAAAAAGGCAATCTTAAAAAGGTACACAACTGGAGGCAAGCATTAAATTGATCCTTACGGTTAATGAAAGAAACAATTACGGCACACAACCCTCGACACGTAGCTAAGTCAGAAAGCCCTCATAAACTCAGACATAATGACGTCCTAGTTTCTTATTCTCACATGGTATGCACTGGTTTGTACCTGTAGAGGATGCTATGTGCCAAGTACAGCTGTAGTAGCTCGGCTGTATTTTGCACCCAACCTGTGTGTCAAGCACAGATCCCATCAGCCTAAAGCCTCCCATGCAGCTTCTACTCCCCATCTCCTAACGAGACACATCGTCACTGTGCTACCAGCTATCTCAAAAACCCCAACAAACACACACACTCCTCAGCAAAAAGGCTTCTGAGTTCATTAAGCTTAAAAAGTCAGTTGTTTCCTTTGCCATCTGCTAACTTATCCTGAAGACTTGTCTCAGTCTCATCCAGCATGGTTATTGGAATAGCATCTGTCCACCTGCAATCCTGACAGGTTGCAATAAGAATATTTTTAGATACTAATTAGTAAAAAGTCATGTCTAAGAGAACTTTCCTGACTTTGTGCTGCTGTTTACAACTCTTCAGCTGTGGGCTACCAGAGAAGCAGCTCCACTGATGCAGCAGATGCAGCACTGTACATAAAAGCATGATAAAGGCTCACCAAGCCAAGCCTAACCTGGCACATTCACTGGTAAACAGCCCATAAGCAGTGGCCACCTGAGATTTCTTCTCAGAATATTGTTTTCTTTCCCGGTAGGACAGCAAAATCCCTGACCTCCACTTCAACATGATATGTAGTTCTTTGAAAGAGTATAAACAACAGAAATAATTCCTCTTGTTTTTCTTTAAAAAATATGTTTTTCTTCCCAATGCAATTCAATAAACATATACTTTTAAAGTCTACTAAAATCCCTTTTCCAATACCGAAGTAATTTTTCAACTGGTATAGTCACTTTTTTTTTTCTCATGCAAAACTGACTTTTAGTTCCTGTAGTCTCCATGGGCCAAATTAATTTCTGCTTTATCACTGGAGCTTGGCAAAATTACAAGAAGAATTTGGATCAAACATTTCTGTCTAAGATACAGAAGCAGGAAGATGTCCAAACACCGTAATCTATCCCATATTTTATTCTTGAACTTGAATTGAAATCCTAAAAAACCTGTTTCTACACAACCAGTTTGACTCTAAATATTTATCTAAGCCTGTAACAATTATGAAAACAGTATCACCTTTTGAAAAGCAAGCAACTGTTGATACTACTGAAATAAAAGGCACTGATGAATAAGTGCTTGTGATCCATCCTGGCCAAAGCCCGACTCAGGTAATTCAACTACAGAAAATATATCTGAAATAAACCTAGTTTCATTTAGTGAGTTATTTTGGGTTATATTTTTTCCATTCTCTGTTCCTGCTGCTTGATATTTAAGCTGTGGACAGAACTTCTATGCATCCAGATAGACTAAACACCCTTAGAATTTTATTATTTTTTTTGTTTTTAAATTCATGTTACTCCTTGCTTGGCCACAAGAGGCATATAAGAAAACAACAGCACAATTTCTATGTTAATAACATTTGTTATTTGTCGTTTTGAAATAACCAGATGCCTCAGTAGTTACACGGCAGTTGTAGATAAAATCAAAGGCAGAGGCACAGATGATATTTCTCCTGAGGAGCTAAGTACCAAAGTAAAGTGGGATGACAAAAATGAGCATTCTGAAGTTTGCCCAGAGCTTGGGTTGGATCTCTTTGCCATCTGCTGCCTGCAGGAGCCGCCCTGCAGCTGCCTGCCCGCTCACCACTGCAGGAGCCTCTGCGCCCTGGCAGGAGGAGCTCCTGAAGCCTGTTGCCAGCAGAAGCAGCAGTGTGGAGGAGACTTTTGTCCCTACTCTGCAATTCCCTGAGCCAGTAGGAGAAATTCTCTAGACTAGTAGAAATGCCTGAAGATTAGCATTTTGTTAACTCAACACATAATCTCAGTGATAAAAGGTTGTGAAGATGTCTAGGTCCCTTGAGAGTAAACAAGATCCTCAAGGGGTCAGTAGTTATCAAACACATGCTGCTTACTTCAGCACCCCTTTGCAAACCCATAGCTTTGTATGTGTTGGCTCTGGCTCCTGTTACACAATTTTTTAGCCTATAAAACGGATGCACTAAATGCTCATCCTGCATGGTAGTTTGTTTTGTGCCAACTACCACAAAGCATTTGAAAAAGCAAAATAAAGTGTAACACAACACAAATACTCTTAACTACTAATTCTTGCCACTGTTTACTTTGCAGGCAGGCAAAAGCAAGCACAAAAGCTTTCCACATCTAGAGTACAAACTTGGGACCTGTGATTCAGGATGGTTAAAATTATCTTCTAAGAAATAATGAGGCAAACTGACTTGCCTCACTTGTCCATGAAAACGCCTGTCATGAAATGGAGGTGCATGAGTATTTACACTGAAAAAAGCCAGTAATTCATCCAAGACTGGGTCTGGATAAATACCTATAAGAGGGCATGACTCTGCATCTTCCTATAGCAGAGATAAGCAGTTACCCCGTTAAAGCCACTGGAGACTACTTGCAGTATTGTTGCTAACATATGCTTGTAGAATCAGGATTTAATTTCCCACAATTTCAGCGTTCCAGTATCTCAGACTTCTACTCTGTGGGAACATGATTGTTTTGGGCAGGATTTCCCCTTGGGGTGTGTGCCCTTAATTTATTGCTGCAGGGTTGAGTAATGTACCGATCACAGAATCATTCATGTTTTATTAAAATTAATTTCAAGGGATTGTTGGTTTTAGGAAGCATGTATAGGACTGCTCAGAGGCTTTGGCAAAACAATACCAGCAACAAGGAGTAATGAAAATGTTTCCTTTTTTCATTCCTTTCAGTGTAAGATAAATGAATCAGAGTATACCAAGAAAAGGAAAAAAGCAACAGGAAACTCCTGCTATTTTGTCCCAGTTTGTCTGATTTCTCAGGCCTGTTTTGTACTGCTTCTTCTGGAAGGAGTTCCTCTTGGCTAACATGTATCTTTAGGATCTATCTACACATCTGGGTCAGCACAATAAAAAAGTTGTTTGTGAGACCTGGCTCTCCGTACCAAATGTAACTGGGTTTTCTTTATTCTCATTTCTCATCTTCATAGGAATATTTCTTTTAAAGTGCCTGTTTTCAGATCTTTTCTAGGCACGTGAAGACAGTAGGAAAAAATTGCTTTGTCTGGTAGATAATTTATTGTCTGAGATCATTTTAAGGTGAAGACACACCACCTGGTGTAAAGAGGTCTCATTTTTTAAGTGATAATTACAGGCTGAAACCAAAAATTGAAAGAAAGAAATGTTGATGGCTTCTTGGAATATTTCAGCCACTTTAAAGTGAGGCTGAACCAGAAATTCCCATTTTAGAAGGAAAAGGAAAAAGAGGTGGGTGAGGAGAGCAGTCCTACTGCAAGAACTAGAAGACAGCAGACACTTTCTGTTGCACAGCTGATGCCTTAGGTTTTAATTTTTATACTTTTCAAATTCTATATTGCCTAGGGTGTAACTCTGAAGTGTTGCCCTGGTTTTTGCTAAAGCCTTCTGTTTTAACCTTGGAGTCAGAATTCTTTCTCACAGTTTCAGATAAATAATAGCCAATGTTTACTTAATGGTATTTTCTGGTTTTCATTCCTTTTGTGATAAGAGAACTTTGATGAGCATCTTTCTTCTCCAGTGGGATTGAGAAGGAAGTGACATGTTCTCCAATCCCTTGTGGAGTTGAGAATTGTATAAGATGTGACATATGTAAAAAAGTTGCCTTTTCCCTCCTTTCTGCTGAACTTAGCAGGTGTGAGAGCCTCTTTATTGTGTTTTCCCAGACACACTGAAGTTTCTTGTAGCCTGTTTGCTGCTGTTCTCTTATGCCAGACAGACAAAACAAACCTCTCCGAGCTTGCTACTCAAGGACACTCAGATTGTCCCAGGCCCAAAGGTGGAAACTAGGGCCTCTAGAGAGGAGAAATTGAAGAAATTACATCATTAGCTAAAGTCTTAATTGGCGAATTTATGCTGGTATGCAAATGAACCAAACCTATAAAAGTGTAAAGAACTCGTGACCTGTCGTCCATCTCGGGGTCCTTTTTGGATGCAGCCTCTGACTCCCCCAGGGTGTACCTTCGGAGGCCTTTCAAATAAATACCTGCATTTATTCCCTTACTCCTGTCTAGTCTCTGTTTCCAGGTAGCCACTCAAGGCATCACAGCCAGCACTGTTGCAGATGTACACAACAAGACAGAGCTCCCACCTCACCATGCACAAGTGTACACCACCACTATGGCACTACAGATGCACCAGGTGTGCTATCAAGATAGTCTATATAGAAGAATCACTTGTCAATGCTGCATTTTCTAAAACCAATTTTTAGTGTGGTCAACAGCTTTTGCTATAAGGAGAACAAAACCATTAATTTTGTTATTGTGTCAAAAATCAGAGAAAAAGGAATAAAATTAAAGTACAAAATGACTAATCAAATTCACTTGACAAGTCCTAATTCACTTTGATCTATCCCTCACCATAATTTCATTGGCAGGTAAACCATACATATTTATAAAAGTGGCAGCAGGCTGCTGTTGTTCTGTTTGTAATTTACAGTAACAAAGAATTCATTTCGATTACCATACTCGAAATCCCAAGGTGACTCTGCTGTGGTTACAGGCCCCCTGCTATGCAGGATACCTAACATAATAAAGAACAAAGGAAAACAATGCTACACTGAGACCAGGGCTCCTGGGTAATCAATTCAGGTATTTACAGCCGAAACAATAGCTCTGTGCAAATCAGCATCATTACTACAATTTGCTGATAGAAACCCCAGGGAACTCAGGAAGCGTCTGCCTGCAAAGCAGCTGATTAATCTGAGTTCCTTATGTTTTGTTAAAGCATTATTGTTTCCCACCATAATAAACAGTAAATGACTGTTTAAGAAAAGGGCATGGGAGGTGCAACCAAATGTGCAAGTACACCTCTCTTCCAGCATTTTGGCCTGCCATACTGGTCAGCAAATGTATCTGTCAAGAGAAGGAGGCCAGTATCAACCTTGCTCTTGTAAAGTACCTTTGTAATGAAGTACCAAAAAGTAAAAAGCCAGACTCTGCACAATCTCCAAGAAGATATTTACAGGAGAAAAGTAAATTATATTTTTGTGGCTCTAACAAATGAAATATGAATAATTTTTTTGTTAAAAGTTGTTACCTAACACTTGGTCAAGCTTAGTCCCAAATCCAAATGCTACATACAAAAGGAGATTCACATGGAAATAATTTTCATGTGCTGAGAGTAAATAGAGCTCCAGACAGTAAATAAAACAATAAATGGAATGAAATTCTAGATTCAAAGCATTTTACTTTTAGTTCAAATCAAACAATGTAAGCTCATATAAAATGCAGAAAAACAAGAAAACAAAATAAATAGAGAAACAAACTCTAGGATAAAGAGAAATAAAAAAAAGGTCAATCCAATTGAGAGAAGTAGAGTAAATGAAAGATACAAAGAATAAAAAATTATCAGACTATAGTTTAAAAATAAAGCATGCCTATTGTTTCAGGACTGAGAATTGCCAGCTGCAAAATACATCCTTCTGCAGGCAACTGATATTGGGAAACAACTAAATTACATATTGTTTTCTAAGAAACAATTAAGTAAAATGGAGTACCAGAAAATTTAGGGTAAAAAATGAAACAAAATTCTTCAAGGTAAAATCTACAAAGATGTAGAATACAAACTTCAATAGGATATTCTATAGATCCTGTTCTCAAAAGTCATTTAATCTAGACAAAATATCAGGGGCTTTCTTAAACAATCTTGCATTGGAAAGGTAATCTTGATAAGCTTAACAGTTTTGTTGTTTGGGGCTTTTTGTGCATCGTTTTTTTTTGGTTTGTATTTGGTTTTTCGTTTGTTTGGGCGTTTTTGTGTTTTTTTTTTTTTTTTTCCTTTTTCTGAACACCTGGTATATGTGAAATTATGAAAAGGTAAGTTGTGGGATATAAAAATGGCACAAAGCAAATGGTACAATTCTGTAATTGGCACAAAGCTGGCTGTGATTCTGGTCACTAGAATGGTCTGTCCAGATAAAATGTAAAGAAGTACACAAATGGTTGCAGGAGATCAATCTACTTCTGTTCTGCTTTTCCGGTGTATCTTGGCGAGCATTACCTGCACTGCTGCAGCATCCCAGAGCTACGAGAATTTCAGCTTTATATTTAACTCAATTATTAGGCACTTAATTTAATAAGCCTTTACATTCCAAGGTAAATATATCCCTGTTTTGGTATTCGGTTAAAATATGCTTTGTGAATTATTTATTTTACTCTCTTGAAAGGCAAAAGTATTTCAACAACCTTGATTGTCAAAATATACATGTAGGTCACAAAGTAAGCAAAGCTTCAGCCACAAAGCTCTGTTTTCAGAAGTTCCCATGAAATTATCTCTTTACCTAGAAGGCATCATTAAAAGAGATTTAGAAAAACAGAATAAAATAAAATTTGAAGAAGAGATTATTCTGAAGGCAAGAGTTCAGAAGCTGTTAATAACTCACCCAGCAGAGAAAATTCATGTCATTGCCATTTAAGATTATGACAATAAAGCTACACTCATAAAATCAGCACATAAAATATTTCACTCTATAAAACTTTCTAATTGCCTTTTTTTTTTAAATCGAAAAACAAAACTGAAGGCTGCCAATCAAATAAAAATATACTAGAGCTCTGTGTTGGTTTATAAAAAGGAAAAACTTGCAGATCTAAGAAGAAATTAAGTCAGGACTTTCATGGTAGAACGAGTTGGAGAGGCAGGTACTTGGCAGAGACAGGTAGAACATACTCAAGCATAAGCATACATAAGCAACAAAGCATCAAGAATTTGATAAAAGTGAAGTAGGCTAAGAAAAATAATATCATTTGAATTAAAACCTATGCAGGTCTGAAATTCATTTTTCTTTAGATTGCTCAATGTTGAATCCATGAACTGTCAATTGTATGTAAAAACATAGTTGAAAACAACTTTCCACTCTCTTTAAAATTCTTTGTCTTGGAATGCATAAGAATGGTGATGTTGATTCTTTTGTTTTTGGTTTTTATCTCTGTGTCTGAAATTGTAAGCAATTTTGTCCAAGGAGTCAGAGTTTTTCAGAAAAATATTTTCTGAATGCTTCCTGGCAAAATATATCAAAATACAGAAATGATCTATCTCTTTTTACAGAAAAAACAACCAAAAAAAAACCCAACCAAAAAACCCTACTGAACTCTCTGCACTGGGTTTTAAACCCAGAATCAAAATCCTACCCATGGCAGCAGTGAAACATTCTCACCTGAATATGATACTTTATTCCTGGTCTCACATTGGGAAGCGACCCCCTAAATCTTCTAAAGCCAGGGAGAACAACATTTATTTGCATCCTGCTCTATGGATACTTTGATTGGTTTAATGACTTTTGACCAGATATTCATTTTCACCATGAAATAATTCTAACAGTGACAAATCTTATTTGAAAACCTAAAATTTTTCTGGAACCTGAACATATACCACGTTCTTGGCTGTGCAACAACCCTTGCTGGCTGCTTGCCTCTTCCAACAATTTGCAAGCAGCAAGCCACCTGTGAGCTGATTCAGTGAAGTCATGCCAATTTTATGCTAACCCCAGTAGCTGAGCAAAACAGCAAAATTGCTTAAATGCAAAAAAGCACATCATGACTGTAACCATACAGACAAACTTCTCACATCTGCAAAACGTTGAAAAAGAAGAAGCTGCTCTGCACAGAAAAATTATAATTTACCAAGGACCTGGAGTTAAGAAAAAGTAGGTTTCCTCACTTTGCTGTGCTGCAAGTTAAACCTAGAAGGCGGCCAGCAAGCAAACCTTCCAATATTTCTTTCAGCACATGAGGGAAGCAGCTGGCATAATCAGACCCAACCCAGATAGCACAACATTCTGTAGTAAAAAGTTTGGAATGTTCAGAGTGCCAGTCAAGCCACAGTATATGACAACCCGTACAATGAGCAAAAGGTAGCCATTCCATCTCACAGTGTTCAACACATAACCATTAAATGACTCAATTTTCACAAGCAGTGTCAAAGTATCTGAAGAAACCTCAAAGAGGTGCAGTGGTTCCAGATATCTGTGCTCTCCAGCACTGTTCAAAATTTTTTTTTTTAAATTTTTGTTGTCATGGCCCCAATATTTTTTCTCTGACAGGCACTGAACACTCAAAAAATGTTAGTATAGGTCTGAATGTGCAAAGTCTTAATTTATTTATTTTACTTTGCACACGTAGCTATTGAAATGCCAGTAGCATAAGCAGCCTTTCAGAAATCCAAGGCACAAAGTGGACTGTATGTCAATACTTACAGAATATTTCACCTACCAGCAACTGAGCGTAGACCAAGTCATTACTTCTCTGGTTTCTGCTGTTAGTTAAATAACCATTTTTTCCTACAAATCTTGGACTTCATGCTTATTGTACTTACTGGCACTGTTACCCCACCCTAATTAAACCTAAGAAAAGCATAGTGTCATAAAGTAGCAAGGAAGGTTGAAATATCAGAGAAATATGATAGTGTATAGAGACCAAGAGTTACTTTTTAAAAAAGAAACATCCACAAGAAAACCTTCAATAACTAAACAAGAAAGGAAGGTTCCAGTTTTTAGTTCCCAAAACAGTTTTGTATTTTAAACTTCTTTATTACCACTAAAAAGGTAATTCTTCATCTGCTTCAGGTCTTGAAACTCATCCACCTGGAGAAAGACAGTTACCCCACTGAGATTTTGCAAATACCTCCTCCTATGGTATCTGTGTGCCTTTGTTCATGGCTCTCAAAAATTAGATATAGTCACCTAATCTTGACAAGACTAGCCATTACAGAAGAAAAGATTTGTAAGTGGTAAACCAAAAAAAAAGCTAATGTGGATAAGCATTCTTCTGTTGGCATATTGAGCCACTTCTCACATGTTCAAGGTCAAGCATATGTTTAAATAACATCCTATTCTAGAGCTCAAGTACTCACAGCTTTGCAGAATCAATCTTTCATTGGCATCTGATTATATGCACAGTGGGAAAAGCCATACTAAAATAAAACAAATAAAACTGCAATACAATGTTAAAAATGCAACAGAATGTTTAAAAAACCCCAATTCTGAAAAAAAAAACTTTACCTGTAGGATGTTTTTCACTCATGCATATGATAAACAATAAGACAGATATCTGTAAATGCTAAGAGGAAAATTTTCTTTTAAGACAGCCACTTTAATGGAATATTCTGCCCAAGTGTCAAAAACTATTACATAATATTAGTACTTAAAATGGAGGTCAACGCAATACTGCCCAATCTACTTCATGCTGAATTAAAAAAAAATCATCTTATAGAAAAAAAAAATCTTCTTATAGTACAATTCAACTACATGACTGCTTACTGCTCATACAAAACATTTAGAAAAGAATTTTCTTTTAAAATAAAATAATGAAGTACAGGTGCTTGCTGGTATCAAAAATGACCTCTTGAACATTCTTGGCAGACCTAATGTAAAGTCTTCATTTTCTTTTTCCTCCCCCTTTCCTTTTTTCCTTCAACTAAAAAAAAAAAATCATTGCAGAATCTATTAAACACAGCAGGGAGAAGGAAAGAGACAAGGGAAGAAAAGAACTCAAAGGATGTTTTCCTGGCTTCCTTAGGAGCCTAATACAATCTTATGAATCTTGTAGAAAAAGAAGAAATAACATATTCATACATTTGGAAAAGAACAGATAAACAAACTGAAAAAAAGGAAAGGAACACAAAGACAGAGTAATAATATCACATTTCTTGATCAGCAACTAGAATCCAAAGGAATGCTCACTTTTCTGTAACATATTTTGAAAGGTCAAGAATATTGCTCAACATGTGGAGAAAAATAATCATTTTCATCAGAAGTATTTTTAACATATTTTAGTACTAGTGTTAATATTTCAACCCTTGGATAAATACCATCTGAACTGCAAATATGAATAATGTATTTTCTAGAAAACAGGAAGTGCTGAGACAGTATGATCAAAACCATAAATATCTCTCTGAAAACAGGGGGTCATTACAAGGCATCAGGATACACAGCAAAGTGAAAGATAAATCATATAAAACACATTTTTTGTATGCATACAGATAAGGACAGATAATCAGAAAAGAGAGCGAAGGGTTGAGAAAAGAGCTCTCTCCAATGATATTCATTCTCTTGACAGCACACATTTCCAGAACTGTCTTATTCTTGCAAAAATAAAACCAAAACCCCCTAAATATTCACTATTAGATCTGCTTCCTGTGACGAAAAGCATTCTAAATCCTACCTCACACTGAGAGACTCATTAAAGACATTCCACGACTACTTCTTGGATGTGAGGATATCATTCAGAAAGTGCAGAATGATTAGAATGGATGAGTCTAGGCTCTGACCGAGCAAAGCACATACACCTGCATTTATATCCTGCTGGTTTTGATGGAATTATGCAGATGCAGCAAGCTAAACACAGGTTTAACTGCGTCCTGAGGTGAGGTCACAGTTTGGTTCTACATGTTCTGCAGAAACTCAAACCACCATAGAGACCCTATCAACACAATAAGGACACCTCTACAGAAATATTTTATTCCTTGCTGTTATAAACAACGCCTTTTATGAAATGAAAGACATCAGAGAAAAAAAAATTCTCAGGAAATTCAGTTTCTTTGTCCCGGATAGGGAAATGCACTACAACCAGAGCAGAAGTTGCCAAGTGGCCACACTGCCCCAGTGGCACGTGAAGCCATCGCCTCCCATGGGTGTACAGCACGTGCAGCACACTCAACAGAATCTGTATATTCTCCCCATTCTTTCTGGCTTCAGAAGTAAGAATACCTCAACTTTGAGAGACAAAAAACCCAACAAAAATGTCTCCACTTTTGGTACTCAGTTTTTTTTTAACAAGGAACACAAAAGGCAGAGGTGGGGGGAATGCTACATTTTATACTTCTGTACCTTGGCACATTACAGATGTTTAATCAGTCTTGCCTTCTGTTTTTATTTTATCACTAGCAAATATTCTTTTAATGCCTTCTGCTAGTTTAATGACTTATTAAAACAATACCTTATATCCCTGTTCATGCAATACAAATTGGACTTTAAAGACACAAAAATCAAGATTGGAGGGACGTGTAGAATGCTTTAAATTATATTTTAAATTATATTTAATTTCTCAATTCTCAGACTTCCAGAAGGTGGTATTTCACTAACAAAAACATAATTCAAATACAAATGTAGAGAGTTAGAAAGTCAAAAGTACAATAATTTACAAGCCTTTAGTTAATGAATAAATTAGTTTTGAAACCAGGTTTTCAAAGCTTGCCAATGTTACTAAATAACAATAAATGTATTACTCTTTGGATTGTAACAAATGGTGTCTTTTCAAATAGTTATTAACGTTGATGGAAATGAGGTCTTAAATCCAGGTCACTCTGCATGCTTTTCAAAGGCACCACTTTGTTTTCAGGTTTACGTATTCACAACTCTACTTAACTTTTCATCTTCTTACTGTGCCAAAGTTTACACCATGTAAAATCAATAAAACAACCCAAAATATCTGAGTAGCTGAAGAAGACACTTAGCCCACCAGACATATAGAGAACTTTGTCTTTAAAACATGAAAAAGGGTTGTAATAAGATAATTCATATAATCTGTGGCACAAAAATTAAATAAAGAGAAAAGTACCAGATTGCCTCCAGCCAGAATCACCTAATAGCATTTAAAGAGAAAGGAATTACCATTAGAGTCTATGAGATACTCTAAGCACCCCTCAAGGGCCTGTACATGCTTCACTTGCTTTATGTGAAGCCTTGCATCCTTTAGAGGACAATTTTGTTAATCAGTTTTCAAGGTCACAGCTGAATGCAAAAGGGACAGGCTGTGCATCTGTAGAAGATACTTTTTTCTGGAAAAGTCATAGTTCTATTTATGTGAAAATGATCTGCCGTTACGCAGACATAAGTCCTAACCTGAAAACACTTATATAATTAAAAAAAAAATACCCAAACACAGAAAATTGTTTGCAGAATCAAAGTCTAAAAGGGTCAAGGTGAGAGAAGTGTCTTTTTAATTACAGTTACTTTAGCAGATATGTGCCTAAATATGTCCCCACAAAACAATAATGACTATTTTGCCTGAAATTATGGATTTATTTGAAGGACAAGATAGAAAAAGAGCTATTTTTCACAATCTCAATAATGAGGGTCTTTAAAATGTTTCTCTCTTGTTTTGGTATTTTACTTTAAAAACAAAATTAAATTACAAATGCATTGAACTGAATAAATGACTTTCTGAAGCTGTTTTGTATTTATATACCCAGACTGAACCATATTGCAGCATCACTCTCACCACACGCTTTCTGATGAGGACATGCTCTGACACCTTTTGAGGCACATATAGCAAAAGCGAATAAATACAACTTCTTTTGTCAGGAAATCCAATAAACGCCAGCAGGGCTGGAGAATCCATAGGGAGCAAAGCCACAGTCTTGCTCACGGGTACAGTTCAAGACTGACAGCAGCGTTGTCAGCCTGTTTCCAAACAGGTTGGCCAGATTCAGAGTGAGTTCAGAGAAGTGAGTGCAGTTGTCTTTCCTGCACTGTGTGTATCAGTGGGCTGGTCCTGGTTTTCTCGGCAGCTGTTTGGCTGACACCGCCTTTAGTGGGTACAGAGAACATACCGTATGGGAAGTGGTATGACTGCTCTCTTTGTTGCTTCAAACAATACAAAAAGAAAGAGGAATTTGTAAAATGTAAATGGAATTTGCACGCCAAAAGAGCACTGTCTGGTTCCAACTTTCACCAGAAATACGGGCAGATCTGTCTCCTGTCCAAAGTGAAATAAGAGTAGTGTGGGAGGAAAACATTTGTAAACATAATGCACTTCAAATAGCTGATGATTGCTCATGAGAAGAAAGGAAAAAATAAGAAACAAGTACATATACATAATAATGTATATATAAACATATGTATTATATATACATATATATGAAAAATTAATCAAAGTTCCATTTTAGTTAATAAACATGTAGGAATACATATGCTTAAAGGGAAACAAAACTGAAAGTGACTCACAGGAGGGTTTTGTAAAAGTTTGCTGCTGTAGGAAAACCTCAGAAATCTCGGCACAAACAAGCAACACTTATGCTAACTCATGTATTCAGTAGAACAGGTATCATTTTTCTCTTATCTTGCTATCCACCAAAGCACATTTTCTCTACTATTTTAATCTCTTTTCACCAACACTGAGCTCTTTCAGGAGCACGTCCAACCACAGTCACAGTCAAACTTTAGATATCACCTGTAAGACTTATTTTCTCTGCAAGAGAAAGGTATGTCACTGTAATTAGAGAAATAGTATGAAAAAAATTCAAACACTTTTGATGGACAAATGTACTTGTTTTCATCCTGCTTACTGCATTTCAGTGTACAGTTATAGGGAATTACTTTAACAAAAGCTAAAACAAACATGTCAAGTGAAAATACAAGTCCTAGCATAGGAGTCTGTACCAATATAAAAACGTGTTTTTATTGGTGTCACTTTTCTTGTAGTATTCTTACACTGACATACCAGGGCACTATCACTTCACTGTGCTAGTATCACTATCATTTACAAACTTGTACTGGGAAAATTATTATTCTCTTAACTGTGTACATTTTCATCCATTTTCAAATGTCTGCACACAGCTCCCTTAACATGTCACAGATACTGACTGAACTTAACAGATTTTGATTGATTTTGATTATGATGTATTTCTTGCCATTTTCAAGCCACACTGCAAATCAGCATCTTTTTGCACCAAAGTTCATAACAGTTAATGTATCAACAATTGAACTTGAATTTTGTCTATTTTCACTATGGGACTGAATTTACTTTCTATGTCCCTGCCTGACCCTGCCCTGGATTCTCCCTTCATAAGGAAAATTTAATTGTGCTGGTAACTTAGTTGGTAAAGAACTTAGTGCATCACAGCACAATTTACACTAACATTTTTACTATAATTTATCATTATACAACAATGATACTGTTATTGCAATAATTTACTGTTTCAAAATTGGTATGTTTTAAAGTAAACATACAGTTAAGTTTACTAAATGAACTTTTATACAAATACATTCATCTAGAGGAAGAAAGAAATTCTCTGAAGACCTAAAAAATTTAGAAACCTAGTGGTTTCTCTTACAGAACAAAATAAATAACAGACTCTTCCTAAGACTGCCTTCAGAAACCGTCTTGCCTTCAGAGGCAACCTTTAACAACATCCAAAAAATTAACAAGAGGGAAGAGAGCTATCAATGATCATGAGCTGCTAAATTAAAAAGCAAAAAAATAATTATATCTATTCAATTCCATTACAGTTCCATCAAGACTGTAATGCACCAAAAGCTTTGCACATTCAGTGCAAACTGTCAATAGAAAATGTGTGAAATATTTTCCTTATATTGATGTCAGTCAGTACACTGCTATGACAATTCATTATCCACCATGGTTTAGAGAGAAATAAAGCAGTAAGTGTCCCTATTTATTATATGTGTACAAATGAACATATTTCTCCAACATATTCCTCAATCCAATCCTTGTTTTCCCAAAATTTTGTAGCCATACGCCCCTGAATGTGATACACATCAAAAGTATGATTATAAAATTTGAGAGTAGTACCTTGCCCCAGACATCTATTGAAAGCAGTGTGTAAACGCTTGCCTTCGAATTCCACCAAACTGTTTATTTGAATCAGGCGTTTTTGAAATCTGATAACAATTCCTATGGAGCTGTTTGACTGAGGAACAGAATGGCTCTCCAAGACATTACTCAGGACAACAGTCACTGTTCCATATTAGATCATTAAGTGACTCTATGAAGTGTCAAGTAACATTTAATAAAGTTCTCTGCATATTATGACAAGTTCTCTGTCTTATGAATAGTCCTTCATGTATTTGGTTTCAGAAGTTATGTCCTGGTACATTTGTCCAGCACCACTACTTTCCATTTTTCATAAGTCCCTGTAAATGAAATTATTCTGTTGTGTGTATGTGTATTCAGGCTTTTTGTTGCTGGGCAGCTTCATTCTTTCTTGGATATTTTCACTCGTGTTTCTCTGTGCTGTAAAAGCCAACCACATCTTTCGCAAACCCTTTCCCTTCCTTCCCTGCTTTCCAATTCTTGCTAAATTACAATTATCAGAGTTTGACAATACTGCTATAACAGATGTCAATGATCTTGCAATGATCTTTGATGACTCAAAAATAACCCAGAAAATATAAATTGTAATGCAAGTAAATGCCCATATAATTTTTTTTCTATATACCTTCATAAAGCTAAATATATAGAACACTTCTATTTCTGTGTATCTAAAACTACAGTTAAATTTGTTCTATAGATTCTGTCCAAGGCACAGTAAATAAAAGAATTACTCAATTATCAATGTAAATGCTAAGAAATTACTCCTTAATACTTTCTGCCAGAAATAGATTTAGGAGCTCTGTTTCTTCCATGTTAAAAAATTGTCTAACAAAGCAATCTTCCAAATACTAGCCTTTAATGGACTTAGTGTTCATCATTTTTATATACCCTTCATAGGAGTGTTTAGAAATTTACTTATTTTTATTTGACTTCTGCTTCAATAGCAGCCTACACTCTGTGCATACTTTTCAATTCATTGAGTTCTCTGTATCTTCTCAGTTTCTTTTGTCCTAGTGGAATGCACTTCTTTTTTAAACAAAAATTGATCCTGATAAACTAAAAATGAATTTCTCAAAACTAAACTCAATTAAATAGATACTCCTTTGTAGCAACTAAAATAGTTTCTCTTCTACATATATTCATTCTCTCTCTGACTCGCAAAATAAAGAATTTATAAAAGACAATTTGGACTAAACTGAAATTGGGAAAATTAAATTGAGAAGATGTACTCTCTTTCATGTGACGTTAGAAATGCCCATTACATAAACCAATCCATAGCAGAAATAAAATTCAATTGCAATTGTTTCAAACACTCCTAGCAGTGGCTGTTTCAAAAATACTTGCATACATCAAAAGCCATCTATATCTATATGTACAAACATATGTATAACTGTAAAAAATGAGTCAAGACACTCCACACCATGATTCCTTCACATCTTTGGTAAGTTCTCTCAGTTAAGCAGAAATATGAATTTTTCTGCTGCTGTTCAGTTTATCAGGAGAGAGTAGTTGTGCCCCCAAGTAGGAGAGTGGCTGTGAGGGGGTCATGGCTGGAAAAGCTGGCAATATCTACCAAGTACACTCCTCATTTGATTCTGCAGACTGTCAGGGATGTGTTAGATTCCAAATCTGCCCTGATACAGCAGAAACAGTACATAACTGTGCTAAGCATGCTAAGAACGCTAAGCATAGCATATTTTTCACAAAATCAGCTTCTTAGATTTAAAAAAACATTACTTTTTCCACACATGCTATCAATTCATATGTATACAAATATATTTTTGTGTGTATATATACACAACCAAAATATAATGTTTTGCCTGAATTATATTTGAAAACAATTTTCACACAAAGGTATGTTACTTCTCTATATTTGTTTCCAAAGAATGTTTATCTGTCTCCCATCTTCCATCAGTGATTCATTTAATGACACATCAAATACTAGTTGCTAAGTGTCAATTCACTGAAAATATTAAAGCATTGAATTTTTTAGACTTCTCATTATGCACTTGATTTTGTAAAATTTTCTTCATTTGTCACATACAAAACTCAACTCCTTATTGCTGCAAATTTTAAAAATATGATAAAAGCAAGTCAGAGACAATAGAAGGCAAGGGTGGAACAGCTCTCAGCTTACTGAAGTGCAAAATGAGCCAAACCAGCGGCTGCTCCGCAGAGAGCAACAGCTGAAGTTCCTCCCCAAACCCTTCCCATAACGCCTCATTGAGACCTGAAAGGAACATCTCTGCAGTTTGCTCACCTTGTTCCTGCAGAACTCAGGTCTCTGCTGAAATGATGAGGCTTGCTAATTAATATCACCTGTGATGGTGCCTTTGCCATACAGATATCTCTCCAAAGACAACTGGATTGTGACCTCCAATAACAATTCTCAGAGGCCACTACACCGCTATCAGACGGTGCAAATGTTCAGCTATTACTAACCTTGCCTGAAGCAAAACTAACCAGAGACGAAAATGCTTTGTCTTTCATGTCACAGAATTCATTTTTAAAAGAAAGAAAAGGAAGTTCCAGACACCTGAACCTGCACACATCTATGAGAGAAACGGCATACTGTGGGCTTGCAAGTTTCAAATGAGACTCTTTGAATAACATTTTAAAAACATTTGCTACTCTGCTTTTCTTGGACATTGCAAATAAATTCTAACTTTAACATTTAAATTTACAATACTTGAACAAAATTACATTCATTAGCTACTGTTTTTCATTGATTATATGCAAGTATTATACTCAGGTTTCTTCAGAATATTTTGGAAGTGTGGTTCATGACACCTTGGATACGCTACACTTGGATACCTGACAGACTAAAACTACTGATTCATCCAAAACCATTTCAACTTTTAAGTCTTTGTGTCTTTCAACATGAATAAAATATATAAGTGAAGAAATCTACAAAAACAGCTCACTGTATTAATCATGCCATAGATTAGAATGGCAGAGAAGATAAAACATATAATATAGGGCCTATTGATAATATTCTGCACTCTGCAGGCTTCAGCTGAAATGTCAAATGCAAAATGAAATTCATAACATTTATTGTATTTCACATAGATCAAGAGATGCATATTATTGAAATAAATTCAAATTAGAAATGAAATTCACTTGTGACTTGTGACATAAAAATTTTCACCTGTGGCTGTTTCAAACATAGACATAACACATGATTATATTTATGTTTACAAACGTGGCCAAACGTAAAAATAAAAATTAAAAGAAAGAAATTAAAAAGTAATAATAAAAAAAAATCAGCAGGAAGTTAAAACATTCCCTTCTATTTGTCCTTTTTGTCAACTGTATACTAACACATAGGCCAAGCAAAGGAATAACACAGAAAAAGCCTCCGCATCATAAAGAAGGAAAAGTAGGCAGCCTTTTTTCTCCCAGATGAGGGGAAATTTAGGTTTTACGGTTCAGCGAAGGAGACAAGTGAGGTAGCATAAAATCCTCCTCACTTGTCCCCTGCTGGTGAAGGATATGTACAATGTGACAGTGCAACAGCTTTGCCACAGCACTCTTCCCTTCCCAGATGTGTTGAAGCTGGAAGCCGTCTCACTGAGAGGCAGCTGCAGTGCAGACCTTAGCAGATTCAGAGACAAAGCCGTAAGAACTGCACTGCTGTGCTGTCATTGCCATAGGGGGCTGCTGGATAACTAGCGATTCTAACTCAAGAGAAAGGTTAAGGCAACTGAATTCATGCACAAGGCACATCTTCCAGTAGCCCATGGTACAAGTCTTTGAGTCTGAAGTCCACAGTGTGCACGTCAGAGGAAATGAAGGTCACTTACTGGCATTATTAGACTTGGTTCACATTTCAAAAGACCAACAGAAGTCTCAACAAAAGATTTTCTCTGCATGGTTTTGCTTGTATCAGAACTCAAATATTACAGCTGTAACGAGTATTCTATGGGTTACCTTATAGGTAAAAGGAAAAAAAAAAAGCTCTAAATCAATTAGTTCTCAGTTTTACATCTAATTTCCTACTTTAAATAAGTGATTCTTAAGAAATCTCATTAATTTAAGAAACATTAGGGAATAAAGCAGTAGACATTGTCCCTGATGGTCATAATGTTCAGACAAAGTAGATTTAATTCTTAGTGCAATCTTTTTCCACTCCTCTTTGAGCTAACTCAAGGTCTATAAAGACAACAGAATTTCACAGACAGAGATTTGAAGAAGAGACCACATTATCAAGACAGGTCACAGAGAAGGGAGAAAGTACTTCAAAAAAGAATAGCTAAATATAGATTTAATAACTTGCTTGGATTATAATGGCCCAAGGTGTAAATTTAGGATCCTATGCCCCAGAAGCAAAGAGAAATAGCAATTAAAAGTCTAGAATAAGGTGCTATTTACTCTTCTGAAAACATCACATGGGCAATGTCTTCTAATGGACATGGTCTGCATTTTCATCTTAGAAAACAACAGAAGGTCCCTGATAAAACTCTCTTCAAATAACAGCAAAATTGACCTGAATCAAATTGTAGTAGAGCTTCTTTACTTAGAAAATGTGAACAGTTCTCAAACAAATCACAGAATATTCTGAGTTGGAAGGGACTCACAAGGATCATTAAGTCCAACTTTTATGTGAATGGCCTGTAGGGGATCAAATCCACAACAGTGGCATTAGCACCTTGCTCTAACTGGTTGAGCTATTGGTGGCTCTCTGTCAAAAGCTGAATTTTGCAACCTGTCTCTTCATCTGTAGCATTGGATTCAAATAATCAACTAAAGATTCTGGAATTATTTTTAATGTAAAGGTTTTGAATACCATGGCTGACCTGCTACCTCATCTATTTCTTGTCATAGTCACTGCTATATTCATCCTCTGATACTCTTTCTACTTTTTTATTTGAAACCCAGACTGCATTAATACCATATATCTTTTACAAGAAGAAAGAAAGGTAAGGCAAATTATTTCAGGTGTCTTTAAACAATATTTCAAACTGTAATTGAAGAAACATTTCACTTCAAAGCAATGTACAACACTAAAGCACAATACAGTACAACATATATATCAATAAGGAACATGGAACACATATATCAACAATAACATCATAAAGATCAAAATATAAAATATGAAATTAGAAAAACCCTAATCCTCATAATAGACCTGGGGAGATGATCTTCTTTTGGCATATAAAATCCACAGGTAAAAGCTAGAACAGAAAATCATTCACGTATGTATGTACTAAGATGAAAAAAATTCTATTCCTTACCAATTTAGGAACACTACCCCATTAAAAAAAAAAACAAACAACAACTCATCAGTCTTGACCATGACTCTACAATAGAGGAAACAAGCAAGCAGGAGTGATAGGAGAATGTCACAAAGTGCTGCTGGAGGAAAAATTTTCTAACTTGTACTTTTACTTCAGAAAAACCCCCAAACTGAAAAAGATGGCTGATTAAGAGCTAGTGAGAAGCTTCGGAGGCCCAAAGCAATCCCACCCAAACCAGATTAACACACTGTTATTCCCAGTAACATGCAGCCATTTATTCTTTATTGTCTGAAGGAGAAGAGAGCTGCCCATTGGATTTCCAGCAGTACTTCCTATAGTACATCCACTTTTTCCCCCTCTAAGTACTGACCTTCTCCACTACTCTTCTGCCCATGGATTCTAATGTGATCACAGTCTGAACTGATCTACCTGAAAAGAACTATGACGAAGATGTGACATCACAGTTACCCTTGAAGAATAACCAGCATATGCACTACTTCACCACTAGCAGTTCTCACTTCCAACTCCAGTATTAGAAATTCCAAATAGGAGAAAAAATATAAAAGATTCCATTATTTAAACAAAGCAAAACATTCCTTTGTTCAAGACTATGAAGCAGGGATTTATTAGATCAGAAAAAAAAAATTTCTGATAACACAACACCAAATACTTCTCCTTCTGGAGAATTCTTTCTACCTATTAAGTGACAGTATGTCCTATATATCTTTTACACTTATCTGTATCTGCTGAAAGCTAAAAATAATGGTGCCTTTAGGAATTGTACCCTACCGAGTTCATGAAAGATGACGTGAGGCTTTTCTGTTCTACACATTTTATTTTTACGCTGCTTAAAACTGCTGTTATTCCTGAGCCTGATTTATGGGTACCCTGGGGTAATCCTAGCCCCTTTTGATGTTATTTCTACTGGAAACAGTTGACAAAAGCAGATCTTCCCTCGAGGATTGCACAGTTTTAGTATTTGTTTCAACTTTCAGCCATTTGCTCAACCTATTAAAGCTTCTTCAAAGACATAGAATAGCAACCCATCACCTTGAATTCTACAGGAAAAAAAAAAAAGCATAAAGGCTGCCAATTCACACTAAGTCTGGTGTAGATAAGCAGAATACATTGGAAGGCATTACACCACATGGAATACTGCCTTTGGATTTAGCATAGCCCTGCAAGGGTGCTTGGCTTTCAACTATTTCACTCTGGTGGTCAGACCTGCATGAAAATATTTATATAAAATATAAACCTAAGGCAAACTAAGTGTATCTAATGTAAACTTGAGAATAAAAAACTGGCAATAGAGTAACATTGCTTCCACTTTGTATTTTTTCTATATAGCAGAGTAGAATACTGCTTTACATAAGATTTTTAGGAGCTTTGCTAACTTTGCTAAAACCATACAAATGCTGTGCCAAGACTCTTGGAACTTAATTGCTCTGCCTGTGGTGGAGTAACTGTCAATGACAAATCAATGGAAACACCTAGAGATATGGCATATGTTGCTGCAAACAAAAATATTTAAGAAAAATGCAAATAGTACCTAACTGTCATATTTTCCTGTTTGGTGTCTTGTTGGTTTGGAGGTTTTTTCAGGAAAAAAAAGGAAGAAAAATCTACTTTGAAGAACATACAAAAATTTCTTATTTTACTATAGTGAAGCTAATACAAAGTAATAGCTGATGTACCAAATACAGTTAATCCTCTTTTTCACATGAATGCTACAGAAGGATGAAGGTAGGTTTCACAAAATGCTCTAAACTGCAGAGTGCCCTAAATGCTACTTTTCAACTGCATAAGCGTATTAGAAAGTAATTGCCAGTCCAATCATCTAAATATTTAACTGAAGTAAAAAGATTATGGCTATTTATGTAATTTCTTGGAATTATATACAAATATTACAAGAATGTTAGGTTGGAGAAAGGAATTAGAAACACAAAAAAGCTGAGTAGAGATTTTTAAAGTAGCCTAAGATTTTACGATGACCTTTTCATAGCTGATAAATATTTCCATTGTACATTCTCTCCCTCTTTCCAGTGGTCAAAGACCTACATTTGACCATCCTTGCAAGTGGTAAAAGACAAAATCAAAAATTAAACCAATTTCTTGCACAGCTTTAATTATCTTGGTATCTTGGGTTTTGGTATCACCTACAAACATCGAGTATTACACAAAAGTGAATGTTAGGATTTTATGGCTTAAAAAAAAAAAATCCAACTTCTGAAACATAATCAGAATTTAATGTGTGTACACATTCTTAAAAATTTAGAGTTATCATAGAAATGTGTATCAATATTTTGACATGATGAGAACAAACAAATTTCTTACATTTTCCTTCTTTTAATGTTACCCAGAGAAGGGGATTTTAGAGAAGTTTTCTTTCCTTATTTTTTCTTGGCTTCTTTTTTTTTTTTTTTGGATGGTTGCTCTGGTTTTTTGTTTACTTGAGAAGAGACCTTACAAAAATAGTAAATTCTCATTAACAGACAACTTTTCCTGGAGTCTAGAAATACTTCGCATTCTTGAGAATCCTGGTGGACACAGGTCCCAGAGATAGGTGCTGTTTATCCCAAAAAGCTCAGCTATTCAGCAAGTTTTACCCCTTTTTGGTACATCGCATAGTTCAGTGAGCTCTTCTGATGTTTCCTGACCCCCACACAGGAAATACTGGGATATGAATAACCAACCCTTTTCCATTCCCTCTCACTGCTAGCATAAAAAGTACACTTTCACTGCACATCTAGTTTCAACAATGAGCCTTTGGGTTTCAGCTTCACAGTTAACCCAGGCTGGCTATGACAAAGCACTAGGTTACCCAATTCTGTCAGTCTGTCAGTCATTTCCATCTGGCTTAGGATCAGGGATCAGCCACTGGCCCTCTCGTGTTTAGCAGTACAGACACACACCAGGGTTCTGCACTTCAGTAAGCCAAATCATTCCTCTTGCCCAGTGAATCTTCAGAAGGGACAGAATTAGCCACTTTTGACCAGTTGAGTCTGCACCCTTGCTGCAAAATGCTGACACACCAATTTGACAAAGACCAATATTTGGTCTTTGTTTAATCTAGGAGCCAGTTCTGTGAATACTCCACAAAGGATGCTTCCAAAACCAGCTCTTTCCAGAAGACACATCATATGAATCAGTACAGAGTTCAAGGGTCCTTTCTAATTTCTCCCTTCTGACCAATAACTACCATTTCACAATTCTCTTTGCACTTTCACATAAAATATCTCCTAATCAGTAGACAAATGTGTTTCAGGTAATTCTTCACTACAATGGTAGCTGTCTTTTCCGGGCAATTGGTTTTTAATCCATGCATTTGCAAGTAAATGGATATTCTTGAATGTATGTGACCAAATACCACATGCAAAGATGGATTACAGTATTTCAAATTACAGTAAACACAAACATGAGAATAGATGCATTTTACTTTGATTTATAGAAGAAACACCAAGAAGTTAATTTCTTCAGGAACAGTCTGTCCCCCTCAAAAAAATCCAGCTCTTTCCCTGGCTCTTGAAAACATATTACCAGAAAGTATCTACACACTTATGCCACTAGCTTGAGCACTCGAGGTTTTAGTTAGAGCTCAAGCAGTCAGATTTCCACCTGCAATATGACTAAGGTACAAAAATATGAACTATAATTGTACCAGCAAAACAAATAACACACCTGAAAATATGACCCATTTTTCACCATGTTACCAGGGGAAAAAAAATCCCAGCCTTTAAAAAAAGAAAATGAACAAAGAAAAAGAGGCTCTTTGGAAGTGATAAGCACTGTGAAGTACTGAGATTGTACATCTCTGACAATTTTTGTTGTACTTACCTAATATCTGTGCATGTTATACATGTGATACAGCGACTGTTTGTTGTAACGAGGTTCAAAGCCACAGATGTTTCACTGTCAGCGGTTGGGTGTGCTGCACATTTAAAGTAAAACTCCTGAAATATAGAAGGAGAGATAAAGAGAAGATTACATACCTGCTGCTCATGTCCTTCCCTTTATCTTTGGGTAACTGACATTTGAGAGAACAGACAAATCACCACTGCCAGCAGCAGAGGAGGACAATCATTAGGAAAGGTTTACAAGGGATCCCTTACAAAAACATCAGTCTAGGTGTGTATTTTGTTCAGTGCCTTTCCTAGCAAAGAAGATACCAGTATGACACACTCCGTGATCTTCTGGATTTACAGAAGAAAAAAACCCCACTTCATCTAGACTTCCCTTAAGTATAGTCATCAAAGGCAAAATACGAACCAATTTCAATATGCATTAATATTGCCACTATCTTTTCTTGTTATAGATATTACCACTTTCTGAACTCTACAACACAGAATTTTAGCTCTAAAATAGTGAAATCTGGCCTGGCTTTTGTGATGTTGGAAATCTTTAAGATACAATTTTACCATCATAATAAAGGAAAGCTCTAGCTCCCTTGGAGCCCATATTACATTTGCAAGTATACGGTGTTTGAATCAGGTTGCTTTAGCCTCTTAGACTGCCTTCATTAGCACATAGTTTTCACAAAAGTGTGTGTTTTGTTGTCTTTTCTGCTGCATCCCAGGGAAGGCTGTATGAATCATACCATTCTTTGATAAGATTTTGTTACAAGAACATTGTTCTGAGTGTCCAAATCACTCTGAAGACACATGCTTTGCAATAGGAGCAACAGATTAAAGTCTGTAATTTCTTTATTGCTATGGGACTTTATTTCCAGTAACAAATTGTGAAGGCTTGTAATGAAAACATTGTATAAATGAAATTTGAATTGGAAGTAAGCGTATAAAAACATTGGAAGAAAGGATGAGAAGGCGTAAAAGAATGACAATTGTTGACAACATCAAGATACTAAGATCATAGTTTGTTCTCAAGAAACCTGGACTTGGTAAAAAACGTCCTAAGAAAGCAAGGAAAAAACCCTAACAAACTGCAGTAAGAGAAAAATTAAAAAGTGAATAAATTAGCAGTATTTCCTAATGACTCTTAAAGGATGAAGGAAAAAAAAACACTACAGCTACTGTCAACTTTTTTAGGGTAAAAAAGGCAAATCCAGGCCTCAGCATTAGGAACAATTCAAAAGCCATAAAAAAGACATGCTAGGTGTTTGCTAGTGTCACTCCCAGTTCCTACCTAGACTATGTGGACACATACTGTAGCACTCCCTAATACATGAGTAAAAGAGAATGCATGGATGAATGAGAACAACAAAAATCAGTTTTCTTTAATACAAAATCCCCTTTCCCTCTCTACAGCTTTGCACAGAGATTTACAGCAATCCTGTACTAAAAGCAGTCCAGACAGGATCTCTTACTTTCTCAAAGCCTACAACCTTGCAGTAGGGAATTTTTTGTCTGCAAAACAGCTATCATTTACTGTTTTGTTTTTTTTTTTTTTTTCAATGATGATGATAACTTAGCTACAGTGTGTATTTCTACATAAGACAAATCCAGTACCATGCAGTACTGTGCTACTCTAGGGTGTAATCTGGTAACTGGGGTATGAGAAGTATTAATATAACCTTCTGCCTAGGTCAGTCACTCCTGTTTCTCACAGAAGCACTGATACAAGCAATAGATTCAACAATATATCCATACCCCACTATAAGTGAAGGGTACAATGCCTAAAGCATGCCTTAAATATATATATTTATATATAAATATATATAAATATAGCAGTTTGAGAGAACTATGTGGCAAGAGTACAGTTTGAAGGCAAGCCTATCTTTTAAAGTAATTGTTCACAAGACTTTTGAAGTAGTCACCTGTACATATTTATACACAGCTAAATTATCTGTGTGTCCTGTTCCATAACTTCAGGAAGTAGTCCGAGGCAAGAAAACACGCCTAAGGTCATCCTTAGACAAGACTTCAGACTTTCCAAGTTTTTCCTCTTGTTCAAGACACAGATACACACACAACTTTTAAATATCAGCTGAACTGGAAGAATTTCAGCTTCAAATGACCCAATGAACTACACATTCATCCAGAATACATGATAACCTTACACAATCTGTAACTTCAATTTATTTTCAACCTTTAAAAATGTATCCATTGATCTTTGTATTATTTGCTAATAGGTTTTGGAGCTTGAGTTTCTTTGCCCTTTAATTTGAGTTTGCTTTTGTTTGAATTAAATGTTAAGAAGGATTTATTTCAGTGCAGAAGAAGATACGTATTTCCTTGCTTCTGTATGTCTTCTGCATACAGCTAAAAGAATATTGTCAACTCACAATTCTAGAACAGGTAAACTATGAGTGAGGAAACGTACAAAAAAAATTCGATAAAAGTACTTATCCATTATAATAAAGCCTTATTTGGGTCACAAACGAAAAGAGTAATAAAGGTATTAAGCTCTGAACCAATTGAAATAGGTTTAGATCTTTTTTTGTCCCTAATGAGCATTTGTTTGGTGATTTTAATTGCATTTGATAATATCTCATGATGGTTCTTGACATGAAAGGTACTTAATGAAGACGGTAAATAAAGCTATGGAATTCTTATTCCATGGAAAGACAGACAGACAGCAAAGGAAAAATAGTCACGAGTCTTGTGCTACAGTCACAAAATACTTCTGCTATATCACTAGGAAAATTACTTCTCAATATTTCTGTTTATTGGCCCAACCACTGCTTTAAGGAAATTTCTCTAATTAAATTTATCATCTGCTTCAGTGTTGCTGAATTGAGAACATTATGGACTGTGAAAACTCTGTTTAAAATAACAAAAGAAAATCTTGCCACTTTCCAAAGCTATTCACTGAAAGACTCCCTGCTTGACTAAACTTCAATTAAAGAAATAGTAAATCTTAATATTAAATACAAACAGAACAGAGAGCTCATTAAAAATACAGAAAAATGCCCCTCAAGATTATGTGTCAAGTCTTTTTTTCAGAAGAAATCCTGAAGATTAAAGAATAGAAGAGTTATTCATAATAAATATGTTGAGACTAGCAGTATACCCTTGCAAAATCAAACAGTATCAACCCACAGAAAGCACAGTTCTACACAATCAGTGCACTAGTCTGTCTCTGGAGGTCTGAGATCTCAGTGCTGTGCTGGGAGTTCAGAAGTACAGGGAGAGATGAGAATCAAAAACGCAGTACACTGAGTGCCTGAGAGTTCTGTGGTAGTGTGGACTTCATTTCCACATTTTTATATTTCTTTTTTTTCTGCAGTGATACACATTCCATCTGTCTAAAAGCTTTTGAAAGTCATGAAACCAATTACGTTTCCAGGGGCATATAAAAGTTTATGTTGCCTGGTTTTGCACATTGCATAAATACACAATCCACAGGTATTTATTTGTTACCTCTACCAGATTTAACTTAACATACTTTTTTATGCCAGGGTATATACCTATGAAGTTATCACTACAGATAACCCATCAGCACAAGTTGCTTCTCAATTGCTTCGAGCAATGAAATTATTGAAAGCAAAATATAAGAGGGAGCAGTGTAGCCACCTCTCGCTCTTCAGCCTTACATTTCACCAGGCATGTAAATGTAGGTATTCTTTTATTAACTCTTTCATTCAGTGTATGGTAGCCTAAGGAGGGAAATTTGCTGGATTTTTTAATCCAAGTCATTTATGTTTGAATGTTAATCTCTGAACAGGTGTAGAGACCTAGGAGCCAGCTAATTTAGGACTAACACTCTAATTTAGCCTCAAACTGTAAAATTCATACAAGCAGTAGTTACTTCTTAAGGTTGGTATTAAAATGTCTCTCAACTTATGCTATGTGAGATGGTACTTTCCTAATTTTGAGTTTATAATAAAAAACCCCCTCAAACCTAACAGAATAACACAGAAGGAATGAGCAAAAATCCATGCAGTCTACATCAGTATCTGGCTACTTCTAAATCATTTTAAAACAGAAGAAATCACATTATTCCTCCTTTCTGCACATGTGTTTTTAGGTACAAAAAACTCTCTGATGACTGTAAGTATTGCTGTTCAGCAATGAGTAAGGATGTCAAGGAATTACTGCAAAAGCCGAGACAAAATTTAGTGCTTTTCTTAGTTCTAAAAGTGAGTAGTTTTATGGTCACCTTCTACTGCAGTTAATACCTTTAGATCATTTTCTTGCCTAAAGGCATAGGTCCCATGAAATTGTGAACATTCTGTTTAACACTATAAATGTCTTCCTTTTGTCAGTGTATCTGATATATTGTTATTCAGAGAAGGGAGCAGGCATCACTCTTACATACTCTGTCATATTCTTCACTCCTGGTATCGCTTTTGTGTCACACAACATCATAAAAAGTGCATGAGGGAAGAAAAGGTTCAAAGATACATGGTCAATTCTAGCTACTTTTTATGAAACTCAAGAAGAAAATGGTCAATTTTTTCAAAACCCCCTCAATCTTCTTTGATATTCAGTAAAAGTATCTCTCTGTAAACTCTGTCTTTTCAAACAAACAAGGGGTTTACATACCCCTAACTGCTGATGATAACTGAACTGTCTTCTATATGGCCAACTAACCATCCTAAGCAAGATCAAAGTCATACACAAACAATCAGGGGGAAGGCAGTCTGAAAAAGGCCTAGAAGAAACTTTACCCTTGTGATACATGTTCTCAAGTCCAGTTTACTACATTGTCAGAAAAAACCCAGTAGTCTGCTGAGTACCACCAAGATAGCCTGCACCTTGGCTGGTGTGCAACATAAACACATAAAAACACACATTCCTCCCCTTGCTTCTCATTCTGTGCTAAGTTGGCCAAACTAAGGAAGCTCAGCCAGATTTCCTATTCCCATTTCTTAATAAGCTACAAAAGAACATGAGAGCCTTATAGTATTTCCCTCTCAATTACCCACACGTTTATTTAGGACTGATAGGCAAAGCAATTTATGAATATGTTTTATAGACATTGAAGGTGTGGTTTTAATTTTTTTAAGTTATCAGTAAAATCAAACCTCATTTCAACTATAACATCATAATTATCCCCATGAAAGAGAGAAAACTTCAATGCTACTGTGGCACACCCCTGTGATAATGGTTCATTTGCTTTTGAAATTGAAAAATTTAGTCTATATTCAGTGGATCTGGGGATAGATTGAAAGAAACTCACTTTAGAACAGCTGTGGAATCAAATATTTCTTCTGGGATGTTCTGGCAAAGGCTGGGCTTAACTCTGTGCAGAGACATTTTCAGGTTCCCAGATCCCAGAAGAACTACAGGTAGTGGTTTTCCAGGCCATAGAAATATCTCAGTGATGAAAACAAATAAATAAGTCTAAAACATCACTGTTTACATGTGGAACAGGCACTGCTTTTAAAGCTACATAACTAAAAAGTGTCAGAACTACATTGGCTAACTAGTATGAGGAAGGTCGTACAGCCAAAGAGCAACTCTGGAAGATTTAAGTCCTAAATGATTTTGTGATAGACTCATGAATGCATTACATTGATGAGACTGCTCCACTTTCTTCTGTGAGCCAGCAGTATTTTGACTAGCTCTGGTTACTGGAAGATATCTTGCTCAAAATAGTGGCAGTTCCCCCAGGCACCTCACCAGATGCTACCGAGAACCTCAAATCAGGTACTGAGCATAGGAAGCATCACCTAATACCATTAATTTGGTGACTGCTACTCTGCATGGTTTGGCTTTGCTAAGCAAACACTGCACCCTAAACAGCTGCCAAGATCAAAGGGAGAAAATCATTACCCAAAATATCATATTCTTGCAGTAGAGCTCAGTTTATGGTAAAAAACTACATAAATAAAACAAAAGCATTCCTATAGCTGCGTACATTTTAGACAAGCAAATTCTTCTGTCTCCTCTATGTTTGGAATTCCTCTGGAAATGCTATTGCAATACTTGTAGATGAGATGTTAACCTTAAGCTCTGCTCCTGTCATCAGCACTACTTTCTTTTAAGATGCTCTCCATTCAAGAATATTTTTCAAGAATATATTTCATTGAGATTCCAACCTATAAAGAACCTTTTCTCTCTCTGTGGATTTCCTGTGATTCTTAAACTTGATACTTGATCATTACATCAATTATGTAAGCACTATTCCAGAGGGCAGCTGACTTCCCCAGACTGAAAAATGCAGCTTCCTCTGGGCACAGCTAAGTGGATCACATCCTAGGCAAACAAGGGATAAATACAGCCCTCATGCCTCAGTGGTTAAGGACAAACAAACAGTTAACTCATTTTAAAGGGAAAGGATTTATGCACAGTATTAAATCAGCATTCAAGCTGCACCATGTAGGTCTTTAAGTCTGTCTCATGAATTGATCGCTACAAACATTATAATAATGCATGTGATTAATTGCTAATTTTCTATTAATATTTAGCAGAAAAATATTCAAGGTTATTAAGTGACAGTGGATTTGAAGTTCCTTAGCATAGATTTTAGGAATACTCCAATGCAATTATTAAATATGTTGCTCACTTTAATCATTCACATATCAACATGAAAGCAAATCTCTAAAAACCATAATCATTTTACTCAGACATTTCTTCACCATAATAAAAAAAAATATAAAGTAATTTTTCCTGTTAGACTGAGAAGATCCTCTGAAGAACTCAACACCTGATCTCAGACCTAAACATTCAGAATTGAATCAGAAAAATCAGCAAGAATGAAAAGACGAGCATGCCACCAAAACCAGCATACCTGATATACATTTCTACACTAATTTCCCGATCCCTTCCACTTTCAAATTCACAGAATCCCTGTTGCTGAACATGCCAGAAATGGCAATTCACGGACACTGTCAAAAGTGTGAAGTTCAAGAGAAATGTCTTTATGGGATGCAAGGAGAAAAACCAATATTCCAAGAGGGATCAAATGTTACATAATAAGCCTTGCTAATCTACTGCTGATAACTAAGCTGACCTAAACGATAAGTTGAAACATCTTCTGATGCGAAGAAAGTCAATAAAGTGTTAAGATATTAAATTTAAATGTCTGTAAGTACTATATACTTACTTAATTTGGCAAGAGACAAAAGCAGCATAAAAGTGCAGAAGAAATATGAGCATCTCTCGAACATCTGCTTTCTGACCGAACCCCCTTGCCCTTCTAAAAATGCCTCTGGCTAAGAAGATCTGTTACTCATAATAAAAGCTCTTCAGGATTAGTATCTTTTGTCAACTCTTTGCCCGGGCTTAGTCTTCATGAAAACATCAACTTTGACCTGCGTGAATGACGGAGGGAGTGAACTTTTAAAATTATTATTGCATTTTTGAGACAAGTAGCAGTCAGGGGTAAAAATGGTATCCTCTCGCATTTTTTCAGACTTTCTCTTCAATTATAACACTTGAAATCTAAATACTTCCAAGTGACTAAAAGACACATATTTCAGAGAAAGAAGTGTCACTATCTTTTATAATATCTCCTTTTAATTCTTGATTGACATTAAGTTCACATAAGAAAAACATTAAAAATATACAGTTCCACTTCTTTCTCTCAGAATTAAACATATTCACCATGCCTTTTATTCAATTGAGAATATAAAAAAATTTTTATTCAGATATCTAATGTGATATAACCAAGATCACTGATGATTGAAAAAAGCTCGCCTATCTATTGTCTGCACAAAAACCCCACAAAGTTATCTGTTGCAGTCCGGTTGTGGGCTGCACCCTCNTTAATTAAGTTCACATAAGAAAAACATTAAAAATATACAGTTCCACTTCTTTCTCTCAGAATTAAACATATTCACCATGCCTTTTATTCAATTGAGAATATAAAAAAAAATTGTTGCATAATAATTATTTGAAAAGAAAGCCTTTGATATGGAACATATTTGAGTGTAGCAGGATTATGGCATAGGAAATGTACATGCTATTAATGGATCTTTACAAGACAGTGTTTTAGTCCTGACCAAGTCACTTAAAACCAACCTTCAGGGATATAAAAATCTATCTAAAACTCATCATAAATCATTTTCATGAGACATTTTCAGGGATAGAAATTAGCAACAGGCTATTGTCATCATACCTAGACCCCACTTTTACCCACATTCTTTAAAAAATGAACAAAAATCAAGCTAACAAATTTCTGTTTATGTATTTATGCCCCTTGCCAAAGACAAATATTTCTAGCTCTCATTTTCCACAATTCACTGGAAGGACAGAGGTATTGTTCAAAATTTTTTTAAAAGACAGCTATGATATCATTCAGTTTTATTCAGACATCTAATGTGATATAACCAAGATCACTGATGATTGAAAAAAGCTCGCCTATCTATTGTCTGCACAAAAACCCCACAAAGTTATTGATTTGTATTAAAATCAAAACAGAGGAGAAAGATATATTTAAGATTCAAATAACTGGCATGATGGGTTATTAACTATACAAGTTTATAATGACACCTGGCCTCTGAATAGAACACGAAACTATAGTTTTCTAAGAATATTCTGTATAAGGAAAGCAATAAGAAATGTACCTATCATGCAATTTGCTTTTTTTGACTACGAGAAACGACACAGTGGGGAAACAGAACACAAGTGCCTTGGGAATACCTTAGCTGCTGCTGCCCACGCATTGCTACTTCAACCACGCAGGAAAGTACTCTGAGTGAAAGTGACTTTTTACATTTTTAACAGCATCATTTCTCATTTGCTTTGCTCATCTAAAGGCAACATACTTGCTTCATTTCTCTTCGAGTTGTGACTTTTGCTCCAACAGTCCTGTCACTAATTCTGCTGTCATTCCTTCAAGTAGCAGTACTTCCGTGACACAAACGCAGAACAATCATCACAACCCAGTTCTTCTCATCAATCATTTTCTCTCAGGATAGACAAAGAACTGAAGGCTGTAGGGCATTGGGTCTCCTTACAATTGATCTTCACCTGGAATATTACCTTGTAGTGGAATCAAAGGCCAGTCAATCCCCAGAAATGCAGAACTAACAGGGGTCACAGGTACTGTAATGCCTGTGGCATGTAAAAATGCAGTAAGATAGTTTAAGTAAATAACTTTTCAATCAGAACAGCCATGCTTTCACATAAAATAATGTGAAAGTTTTACACACTCCTTTCTCTGAAAGAATGAAAACTCTCTCCTTTCCCCTCCCTGCTCCTAACTTTTTTCATCCATACATCTATCCAATGCAGTCACTGATCAACACTAACTTTTGGGCTGAAGCAAGACTGCAAGTGTCAGGATGATTAAATTACCTAGCCCAGCCTCCAGAGCCCAACCCATATTTTTCCACTGAATTTGGTCACCAGCATGTGTGAAACAGATTATTTTGGAAAAATTCCTTTGAATTACTTGAGCCATAGAAGAAGTCTCAGTTTCAGAGCAGCTACTTACAATGTACTATAATCATCATATCCTGAACACTGGTGCTGATTTCTAGGACTAAAACTTTCCAATCAGCCTCTTTTAAAGTAGAATCCAACTGTCTAAATTTGTTATCAAGTGTTTCCTGTAGAGAATAAACCCTTTACTTTGAGCTTAATTTCCTCTGGCAATCAGATTTGTATTTTTATGTGAACAAAAGCCATGAAAAGGGCTCAAGGAGGGAAGAAACTAGAATACTTCACGATAGCAGATCCTCAGGCTGTGCTTCTTACGGCACAAAAACTTGCTTGCAATTACAGCTTTGAGTGATTTGTTTATCTTCCAGCCACGTTAGCAAGCACTTAGGGTAAAGACAGTGATCAAGGCTTCAGAATAACTACAGAAAAATCTAAAATGTATGAGAAACAGGACTCCTATACTTGAGCTATAAATATTGCACAGGTGACATTTGACAGTAAGGTCTCTCAAATAAGCTTCAGAGAAAAGCCTGCAGCCTTAACAAATCACAATGCCTAGGTAAATGACATAATTTCTTTAACTATTACTTTTTCCTTGAGTATTCTATATGACAGGAGTAATTCCATAGTCTAGTCTGTTAATACTGATGTATTTCTGCAACATATACAGTAGATTTCCATCCATCTGATCCTGTCATGAGTGAAGAATCTAAGGTTTGTCCATACCTTGATATTGAAGGAATTGAGCAGGTTCAAAGCTTCAAAAAAAGGTATTTTTAACCCAATAGCCATTTTAAAAAATGGCTGTTATTTTTGGGTTTAGGTTTTCAGCCTTTAACTAATATCACCTATGTCCTAGAGCCTCACCTCCATCCATTAACCATACAGATGATCTACAAGTCTCTAACACAGCTGAAAGACAGTACTAAGACACCTTTCATTTAACACTATGGCTGCCTCAGGGGGAGCATCAGTATTTATGTGATCTACTGGGCAGACAGAATTAGGCTGTAATACTACAGGAGTGGCTCTTTGCTTCATCTCTGTGTCTTCAGCTTTGAAAAACTGGACAGTTTGTTCTGTCATCTTTCCAAAGCCTGCCATACATCAGGATATGAATAAGAACAAACCAGCCAAGACTGCCCAGTTACGATGGAAACAGCAAAAGGAGGAGAGGGAGAAAATGGCAGAAATGTAATTCTCTCCCTCTGTACAATGTATGCTTGCCTTCTTGGAAGATTCAAAAACGTTTGGCACCTTCTGCATATTCTTTGAATAGACAGTAGGGTTTTTATAGTTCTATTTACCACCCAGCAGTCTGTGGCTTTTCTTTTGATGCATGTTCTTTGATGATACAGTTAGCACACCTACAGCTATGCTGTCCTTAAGTTTTAATAGAGTTCTACTAAATTATTAAGGTTTATGCTCCTAATATTTTCCTTTCTACAAATATGCTAAAGAGCAGGTCTTGTGTCCCACCAACAGAGGTAATGTCTAACCCAGACAGAACAAGACACATTAAACTGTAACATTTGAGAAAATTCTGCAAAGTTTTTCCTGTAATTATTTTTTCAGGTTTTTTCAGTTGCCAGAGTTGATAAGGTTGGGAGTAATTTTAGTAAATTTAGATTTTTTTTTTCCTTTCCCATGAATTCTTGGTTTAAATCTTTTCTTCTTCATCGACTGAAAAGACAGATGGAATGTTTGTGCTGTAGCAAATAAACGGAGATTTTCTTAAAACAAAAAGCAACCAAAATACCCTGCATGATAGCCAAAACACGAGATACAGAAAAAGGAGCAATGATGCTAAATATAATCACATGAATACACTAATGCTAATAGTTGATTCATATTGCCATCTCCTAAGACGGGGAGAAGACTACGCATATGTTTAGTTAATTTTGTTTGTTTCAGCTAAGTAAACTGCATGTAACTCCCTACACAAGGAACATTACAACTATTTCTTCCACTTCTGTGCAATGAGATAAAGAGCTTTTATTGGCAAGATAAGTATTTTAGGCAGTGCTTTAAATAGCAAAATTTGAACTATAACATCTAGCAGAAACACCTGACAAACTTGCGAAATACAAATATATGTCCAGTGTTTTACATGACTCACACATTAAGAAACCCAAAAGTACACAGTGTTGCTATGGAGTCGAATATATCCCTATCTAATAAAATGGTCCTGTAGACTAAACTCTTGCAAAAGCTTTCCCCAGATGTTCTTACAGGTTACTAGATGCTCTTGAAAGGGCTGCAGAAAATTAAGTGGGTAGAAGGGACAAACAAACAGAAAACCCACCAAAAAATTCCACCAGACTCACTCTTGTCTTCGGCTAATCTTGTACTGCAAAATCTCTAAAGTCTCTGCAGTAAACTGACTGTTTTCTGGCATTTAGGTTTATGCTTTCATCATTTTTTCAAATATATTTTCTACATGTAATATATACAGATGAGCTAGATGCAATATATATGCAAGATGAGATAGAAAACGTAAGTCACAGTGGGAAATTCATTAGCTCCTAACAGTCTTGTTGGGAAAAAAAATAAATCTATGTTTGCATACTCTTACCTATAGTTTATAGCATAAGAAATCTGAAAAATGCAGTAAATAATTAAACAAGCATTTAACACAAAAACCATATTTCATGTACATATCAGTACAGAAGCCAACATTTCTCAGTAGATGACAGCACAGTGTCATCTTTGAAAAGGTATTTTGCATTATTAAAGACAAAAAGATGTGGACTTTCTTCCTTTGAGATAATTTAATGCATAGATATATTATCTAGTGTAGATGGCTGTTTGCATAACTTTAGTATAATGCTGATGAAGCCTTGATAGACTGTTTTCACTTATGTGACTTAATTTGCTTTTTCTAACAAACCATTGTCTATTTACACCATCTTCACTGTAAAATCAAGCAGAACCCCCTCCCTCCCCCATATTTTTTCCTAAATTAAAAAATCCAGAAGAGACTAAGGCTACATCTACACTAGCAAACAGTTTATTGTTAAAGACTATCCAAGAGCATGTCAGGGTGATTGAACACAATCATCCACAGAGTTGCAGGGTCAGCAAGGTCCCTGACATGTTTTAGATGGTGCCAACCATCACCTTGCCCAGGCAGGGTTAAGGAGCAGGCACACCCAGGCACCGTCTGTGGCTTCCATCCCTGTTTTGGGGACTGAGAAAATTTACTAGCTATAGATAAGCTATGGCCTTCAGGCATGAGGAATTTTATCAGCAATACTCGACCTTGTGGACCTCCTAGAAACACTAAATGAGGCATGATTTTACATATCTCTCTACTTCTGGAAACACATTATCTTCCTAACTGCTGCTAACTCCCAGTTCAATTTCATCTAGTCTTCTGACCATCCAGGCAACTGATGGCAGGACTCTTTTCTCTATTGCAAAACAGTTTCTGCTCCATGATTTTTTAAAAGTAGATTTCTACCTGTATAAATAGCATGTAAATTCATATTTAGTCAAAACAATTTACTTTAATAGAAATCATGCCCTCACTCTGATAAAATAGTAATGTATTTTGAAAATGTGACTAAAAATGGGTTTACACAATAGCAGAATCTTTAAGAGAGCATGAACAGCTCTTGAATGATTTCCCCAAACAACGTACATTAAGATCTGCATTTGACATTTTAAAAAATTATTTTTATTGTAAGATCTGTCTTACAAACTAAAATGGTCAAAGTTTAAACTTGAAAATTACCTCAAAAATCTATTTAAGAAAAAAAAAAAAAAAAAAGAAAAGAACCCCTACAACTTTTAAATATGTTTATTACTGAACAATTTTAGTTCAATTTTATGTAAGGAAAGGAGATAATTTAAAAGATACAGATGTGCAACCAAAATCATTGCCTTGTAATGGGATACCAGAAAAATAAAAAAGGACACATTACCACAGACCTTACACAAAAACAATTGTCTAGATGCATTGTCTTAGTCACCAAATTTCAAGCACATCACGTTGAGTCCCCAGGGCTGTGAATACACAGGTCCCTATGGCTATTGAGTGCACTCTGACAGTGTGGCAGCACTCACACAAACAGCCATGAACTCACCCTGTCCAGAGCACCAGCACCACTCTGCCAAAGCCACTGGTGGGAATTCGAGCTGACTCTGACTTACAGGTGTGTGGTGGCAGAGCCAGAAGCACTGATCTGTTTCACTCCAGGTCCTGGGTGGGATGTAGAGCTTGCAGAGGTAACTGAGCCAACAGCACAAATTTGGTCTCATGAATGTTGTGTTCACGCAAACATAACAAGTCTATTATAATATTTGTTATGACACCTTTCTTCAGACTCCAAAATTCTCCCATTGATGGCATGAGCAATTAATCAGCTAGTGTTCATCAAACACTGCCCTGTGCTTACCCCTGCCTTCACAGTTTCTTGACTGCTATTCTTTCTGTACAGAAATTACCTCATTTAATAGCAGCAAGCTCACAACTTGGAAACAAACTTTCCATCATGCAGCCTACATATTCATGAATATGTAGTACAGAGGTAGGAAGACCTTGGATAAGTACATTGCATAAAATAATCCCCTTGGGGTAATTAGTAGTCAAGAAGAGAATTACAATTGTCTGTAAAACACACACTTCATTCTACTGTTCGAGCCTGCAAATTATAAAAAATGTGCCCTTTAAATTTCAGAGAGAGGTTATAGCTGGATATCAGACGTGGTTTTGCCTTGCCTGCTTCATGTTTACAGTTTTAACTTCTCATTTAACCACTACCATGCTATGATCCAGTCTCGAGGAAACAAACCTCACCACTTCTAAAATAGGCCCTAGCATAGAAAAGATGGTCCAGCCCTTATCATTATAAGTAGTCTTCCCAGTCACTTTTTTCCAATCCTTAATAGGATGTGCCTCAGCAACAACTTGGAAAACACACACATTTATACAGAAAGTAGAAAACCCATATTTAGCTCTTTCCTGGGCACACAAAGCTCTTTACTCAGCCCCTAGCAGAGTGTGTATACAACTGCATTCCTACAAACACAAATACTTGGCTTATGTGCTCAGTAAATGCCAAACACCTAATTAGTGCTAAACTCAGAGACTGGAACACAGGACAGTATGGCACAGACACAATATTCTCTACACTCTGCATCTGCAGAAGAAACTAAGCCCAAAAGAAGATCCTCTGTGTGCTGCTCCCATTGGTAATTCTGGTATACTTCAGACATAAGACACAGAAGCCACATCTGCCCTCAGTCACAAGCCCAGTAGTGGTGGTGGTGCCCTTTTGCAGTGACTTTACAGTTAAAGCACCTTTGTCTCCATGGACCACATGAAACAAGCAACAAATGTTTCACTTATATCAAAAGACCAACCTCGATAAAAATTAATTCCAAAGAAACAGACACTACCTCTAAACTAAACTGGTCCAGATCCCTGCACTGACTGTTATCAAGAACAGGATGTGGGCTGTGCCTTTACCTTGTTGAAAGCTTGGAGACCAGTAACATTGAGGGCAATTTTTCCAATGGGTGTTTCCTTTGCTCTCGAAGAACATAAGCAGAGAAAACAGAAATTCGTGGGCAGTAAGATACCACATATGTAGCACACCAATGTTTTCATGAAATTGAAACAGTTCCAGCTGTGTAGTTCTTGTACTTCCTATGGACCTGAGCCAGGCTGCAACTGAGATTCCTGACAGGCACCCTAAAACATCATGGTCCAAAACTGGACAGGCAGCAAGTCCATCCTAATGCTGTGAAAAACAATCTGACCTTCTGTAGTAGCCCAAAAAATAAGTAAAAAATGAATACAGAACAATAAATCTTGTTGTCACAGTGTGCCATAGTTCTTGTACTTCCTATGGACCTGAGCCAGGCTGCAACTGAGATTCCTGACAGGCACCCTAAAACATCATGGTCCAAAACTGGACAGGCAGCAAGTCCATCCTAATGCTGTGAAAAACAATCTGACCTTCTGTAGTAGCCCAAAAAATAAGTAAAAAATGAATACAGAACAATAAATCTTGTTGTCACAGTGTGCCATAGTTCTTGTACTTCCTATGGACCTGAGCCAGGCTGCAACTGAGATTCCTGACAGGCACCCTAAAACATCATGGTCCAAAACTGGACAGGCAGCAAGTCCATCCTAATGCTGTGAAAAACAATCTGACCTTCTGTAGTAGCCCAAAAAATAAGTAAAAAATGAATACAGAACAATAAATCTTGTTGTCACAGTGTGCCATCTCCTTGGTAACCCACACTGTTTATTCTGATCCTCTCCCAATCACAGGAGCTTTCTTAACACCAAAATGAGGTACAGGCCTTCAAGGCACCTCTCCTCATGGTAGGAGGTTGGGAATAGACAATCTTTAAGATCTCTTCCAATCTAAACCATTCGGTATCTGATGTATGTGACATTTTATAATCTCTGAAATTAAAAAAAAAATATAACAGAGGAAATAGCGTTACTTTAAATACAGCTGCAAGTAATATGTTAATGCATGTAAGGTTATTTGATTTTAAGATGTTTCAACCCTGCAATTTTTACGATTTTAATTTGTGGATGCTTTTTTGGGGTGGTTGGTTAGGTTTTTTTTTTTTTGGCAGGGGGTGAGGGGAGAGGATAATAGGGACCAAATATTTTCTATCATAGTTCTTCTCTTTTTCATATACTTTGCATTTTTATTCCTATATATTTTCAATGAGTACTTGTGACCTTTACAGTTACTTCAAAAAGTAAATATTTTAAATCAAAGTCTAAATAAACTGTACAAATTCATTACATCAGGTTTCTCTGAGCTAAAAAATGTTTATAAGAGATTTTCACAGAAAAGAAATGCTCCAGCAAAATCTGTAAATTACAGGAATTAAGTTATCACAACAAATCCTTATTGACAGGTTAGTGATCCTGCAAGCAATGCACTATTGCCTACCAGTATTTAAGAATAAACTTCCAGAAATCAATTTGTTTGTGGGTGCCACCTCTAACACATGTAAGTCATAGCACCTTTAACAGATATCTCCACAGTGAGTTTCATTACTTTTCCTCATTTACAAACTCAAATTCACATGGAGCTAACGTTTTCGTCTGCAAAGAATGAGATATGCACAATTACAGCTCCTCCTTGTTGTGGTTTGCAGTTTCTGCCAGTGGAAGGCAAGCCGCAGCCTTCCCAGAGAGCGCAGCGGGGTTGCCTGCCCCACACAGTGCCCCGGCAGCTGTCAGCTCCACAACACGGTGGTGATAAAGGAGGTGAGAAGGCTGCCCACGTAGGCACCTCAGAGGATCTTTATCCACATGGTCCCAAAGGCAGACAGGACCACATGGGCTGATTCCCCAAGGCAGAAAGCCCAGCACCTGGTATGGGGCTGGATTTTGTATGGGGATGAGGGGGGCGGAGAGAGCACATGGACTAATGGTCCCAGGGCACAGGGGCAGTACAGGGGTGGGATTAGGGTACAGAACAAATGGGGAGAACCCGAGGGAATGGCTAGGAATAGGGGCAGGGGAGGGAGGACAATGTGAGGAGGGCAGGCAATTTAGCAAGTAAAGGAGCTGGAAAACACAGCATAACACCTCCTAATGGCACTGTAACAGTGGTGATTCAGTGAAAAGTTACTTCTTAGTAATTACCCCATAAGCACTAGAAATATCAGTTTCTTCCTCTTTGAAACAGACGAGTATAAAACGCACTGATGCAACTTGAAGAATTCTGTGCCATTTCTGATGCTGCAATGGTGCGGTAGCAGGAGAGTGAAGCAGCTTTACGCATCAAATGGAAGAAACCTACTTTTCCCTAGAACATTCTTTCCCTCATTTCCTGGCATCAGTTTAACCATCTGTAGCTTCTAAGAACAATTTGTAACCACAGCTACTTTGTCCACATACATTTAAGTGCCAGAGCGCAAAACCTCAAACATTTGATTTTAGAATACCCCAAACATTTACCGAAGTCCCAAAGAGCTGCCATGATGTACAGTACAACTGATCAGCAGGTGTATTTACTATGAAACACAATGTTTCAGTATTATTTATCTTTTTTTCGAGTTTTTTATGGCTGTTTCTTGATCTTAAAAAGTCCCAAGCCCGAGCCAAGAGACTGGACTCTCCTGCGGATTCGTGTTCAAGTTGTTTATTGTTTCTTATCTCTCAGGGTCTGGAGCGAGGACAGCATGCCCAGCTCCTCCAAGAACTACAGCAGGAATGACCCCTGAGAAGGCCGTCTTTACCTTTTTATCTCTTTCAGGAAAACCAACCAAGTTCTACAACGTATAATTATTTATCAATCTTTTCCAATTAATTTCTACTTTTTCTTAACATGACAGTGCTACCTTCACCAATGCCCATCACCATCGTCACAGCAGAAAATGGAGGGGAGAGAAGAAAGAGGAAGGGGAAGGGCACCGCCCTTTGCCCTCCATCTTAACTTTTTTCCCCTCGTACCTCCATAAATCTAAAACTACATTCACCCAGTGACAAGATAAGCTAATTACACACTTTCTTTCTATTTTGCATTTCATCTCTCAATGTGGGCAGCGTTCTCCGATGACACGGCTCAAGCATAGAGTTCTGTGCTTTAGTCTCGAGTTCCAAAACAGTCTGGCAGGGCTCCAGACCCCCCTGGATGGTTCGAGGAGTATTCTGGGCTGCCACATTTCACAGTATTTGAAAGAGAACTGTTGCACTCCTTACAGTGAAAATTTGTGGATCACACGTTCTTAAAAAGTTCTTGGGTTTTTTTTAAATCACATCTTTCTAACCATCCATTGTGCTAAAGCAAGGGAAGTACTTCACTCCTGAGCATCCTCCCAGCAAACAGGCCAAAATATTGAGTATTTCTAATGAAAATTGCAAGACCTTCACTGAAGTATTTTTATGTATTTATCCAATCAATTATTATGCATTCAAATGGATGCCCCAAATGGGGCAGGTGCTTAAAACATAGAGCATTGCTAACCTCAGCAGAGTATTTGTATATTTAAACCTGGGTATATACTCTAAGTATCTTCCTCAGTTGGGCCATTAAGGCAAAAAATAGAATCCAAAAGACATTTGCTATTACAATTTAAGACTTCTAGACTCAAAATAACGTAACTTTTCCTTATACTTGATTTCTCTGAGCTAGAAATACATACTGCAAACTGAATACAACCCCTTAAGCCTTGCCCCAGATAGCTATACTATGAGAATTCAGTCATTTGTCACAGCAGCTATTTGATAATTACCCATCACATTAGCATGAGCCATGAGAGACAGAGCCCATAATATGTTGCAGCAGTTCCAGCATGAATTATGTTGCAGCCCCTGGTGGGAGAAGCTCACAGGTAATGCCACTGACTACATTATCTCACACCACAACATCCTATAAACAGTGCACGCTTATTTTAAATTCAGTTCTGATTTATAAAAAACCAGCTCATTTCATAAGGCGCATGCACAGAAGGAGACAACACAAATTCAAGTTTACCAACTGGCCTCAAATCAGTTACAGATACAATTTCTTAGAAATAATTAGATTAAAAATAGGGTAGACAATTGTGAATCAAAACCTAATAACGTCACATTTTAGAATCCCAAACCAGAACATTAAGCATGAAAACTGTAGGTGGGAAACAGATTTTACGCCAAGGTAAATTTTATGGCAGCTTTTAGATCTAACAATGTCTCACATAGTGTGTCAGCCTGACACAGTTATTAAACATTCAATAACAGTACTTGCCACATGTGAATGAAGAAATTGTGTTCTTGCATTATAAATGCTGCCTGACATTTGCAGAAAGACTCCTCTGTAACCATACAGTACCCTAACAAAATCACCTTCATCTGATTAGATTGCTGATAGATGATTGCAGGAACAGGTTGCATGCTTGAGTGGAAATCCAAGGTTTCAATCATCAACAATGGATTTGCAATAGCTGCAGACAGTAATATACAGTTTAAATGTCATGTGCAGTGAGCAACAAAAGATTCAGTCAAAGTGTTACTGAAATCCATTAAATTACAAAAAACTATCCCTGAACACATTAGACACATTGACACAGTACATGCAAAAATATGTATCAAACAAGCTTCATGTGAAAGAAAACGTAGGTCTGATTTGTGAAATAAGTGATGGAGTAAACACGATGTTAAGGTTTGCAGCTGACTCTACTCTGGAGTTTCTCTCTCTGGTTTTAAAATAATCCTGTTTCTCCCATGGTTTTTAATTATTGCTTCCCAATTTGTTCAGGTCCCCGAATGCCTGCATGTTTCCTACAACTCAAACAGACAAAATACATGAATGGTATAATGGCCTCCAAATAATAGGTGGAAATTACTTGTTGGTCAACATCCAAAAAAAAAAAAGTAGAGTAACTGTAACACTGCTCTCACTACTAGGCTCAAGACTATAAAATGGCAACAACACATGCCAGTGGGAGTCTCACACTTCCTTCCCATGGCAGCAGAAAACAGCACACTGAATATGGATTCCACTTGCCTATTGTGTTCATGCTAGGTGTAACTAAGACTTGGGATGGATGTAGGGATAGACGTAAACTGAAAAAATTTACCCAGATTATGAAAAATGGTCATATAGCTCAATAACCTTTATAGCTCAATCTGATGATAACCAGCTTGCATAAGAGACCTATTCTGGTTACACAAATTTCACCATGTGAAATCCACCCAGAGCAGTCCACCCAACTTAATATCTTCTCTTTAGTAGGAAGTTAACAGTAGATACCTAGAAGGTGTGTTAAAAATTTATGTTTAATTATGTAATGAGCAGAGGAATCTCCCTGTGGTTGATTTGAACATCACAATAACAGGAGAGCAACACTGTATCAGGCTGAAATAGGATGTTATAATCATACAATATTAAGTCTTTATGACAGCCAACACAGCATGTTGGAACTTACAGAATAAGTTCCTTGCTGCAGTGCATCATCAGAATATTTTTCAGACATTTCTAGAAATAAAATACTTTGAAAACATTAAAGGTGCATTTACATTCAGGTTTGGTTTGCAAATACTAAATCTACCTTTCAGCACAGTCAAAGAAATTATTACAAGAGCTGTGAACGATCTAGGATTTGGTCAGATGGACACTAGCTGTGCTCCAATCACTTTCTATAACATCAGACTCTTGATACTGACGGTCTCAAGGAGGATATATAAATTGTCATTTATAAAAATTAACCTTTTTTTCAGTGAAACAAGGGGCATCCAAGAATTTGAAGAAAAGCTGTTGGCTTGTTAGTATTCAGATACCAGTCTTTACAAAGGTCTCACTAATTCCTACTACAGGAAAAATTTTCAACTCACCTGAAACTGCCTCTCATTAAATGATGAAGCCCCTACACCTTCTGAAAAATTTTTCAAGAACTCTATCATTAAAGAAAATGCAAAGTTCTGTTCAAAGCAACTGCTTATTTTTAAAAGGCAGTTGTGAAGGGAAATGAAAACATAGCAGCTGAGCACAATCATATAAATTGCTTATATAAGACAGCATAAAATACTGAAAGCATGCTTAATGTTCATGTTTTCAAGATAAGGTTTTCTGGAACTGAAATACAGATGCAAAAAAAATGGGCAACAAAGGTGGTGTTTTTTTTTTTTTTCTTTATTTGACAATGTTAACAAACTGAAGAACAACATCCAAAAGAGTAGAGGATTTGCTTGAAAAAAGCATTATAATATTCAAAATTTTTTGTTTGATATTTGACAAAACGATGGCATTTCCACACATGTAAATAAAAATGATGGTATCAATTCAGGAAAGATGAGCTAAATTTCCCGAGGCCATTCACAGCACAAAGAAAAAATAACTGAATTCCTTTGGGTTTGCCAGAATGTGTATGGAAATTTCAGCTCAGAAAAAGTGTTAGCAATTTGTAATTATTGGTGAAATGGGAAAACTGATAAACAGTTCCAAAGACCTGGCTTGTCTCAGGTTTAAGACTTTTATGGTAAGGAAAAAAAAATAAAAGAAAAAACATAATTAATGGATATAATCAACCCATCTAAATCATACCTGTTATATTTGCTAATAATGGGTTTTGATACAGAGACTATCTGCGGCCCATAGAAAAACATCCAATATTCTGTAGAAATATTGTATTTACACTGATAAGGAGTGAATCAGCACTCACTTTCTTTAAA